>OY101447.1:39738955-40190778 GCA_956483635.1 Panzeria rudis | reverse complement strand
ATATATATATATATATATATATATATATATATATATATATATATATATATATATATATATATATATATATATATATATATATATATATATATATATATATATATATATATATATATATATATATATATATATATATATATATATATATATATATATATATATATATATATATATATATATATATATATATATATATATATATATATATATATATATATATATATATATATATATATATATATATATATATATATATATATATATATATATATATATATATATATATATATATATATATATATATATATATATATATATATATAT
Source organism: Panzeria rudis (assembly GCA_956483635.1). NCBI lineage: Eukaryota > Metazoa > Arthropoda > Insecta > Diptera > Tachinidae > Panzeria > Panzeria rudis. The sequence goes on along the minus strand of OY101447.1, from coordinate 40,190,454 downwards.
ATATATATATATATATATATATATATATATATATATATATATATATATATATATATATATATATATATATATATATATATATATATATATATATATATATATATATATATATATATATATATATATATATATATATATATATATATATATATATATATATATATATATATATATATATATATATATATATATATATATATATATATATATATATATATATATATATATATATATATATATATATATATATATATATATATATATATATATATATATATATATATATATATATATATATATATATATATATATATATATATATATATATATATATATATATATATGTATATATATATGTATATAAGGCTTTCTTTCCCTTATCTTTTTTACCGGATGTTTCTTATCTAATGCTTCCCTTTGAATATTGCTTTCACTTGTACCTACTTATATGTAGACCTCTAGTGGGTAATCATTGTATATTTCTTTTTTCTTTTATTTATATAAATTGATTAGCTACGGTGTAGTTGATATGGATATTTTAAATTATTGTTTGTTTTGTTTTTGTGTACTGTCTTGTTTGGTTCCCCGCCCCTAGTTTTGTCTATGACTTTCTATAGAGATAATATATATATATATATATATATATATATATATATATATATATATATATATATATATATATATATATATATATATATATATATATATATATATATATATATATATATATATATATATATATATATATATATATATATATATATATATATGTATATATATATGTATATAAGGCTTTCTTTCCCTTATCTTTTTTACCGGATGTTTCTTATCTAATGCTTCCCTTTGAATATTGCTTTCACTTGTACCTACTTATATGTAGACCTCTAGTGGGTAATCATTGTATATTTCTTTTTTCTTTTATTTATATAAATTGATTAGCTACGGTGTAGTTGATATGGATATTTTAAATTATTGTTTGTTTTGTTTTTGTGTACTGTCTTGTTTGGTTCCCCGCCCCTAGTTTTGTCTATGACTTTCTATAGAGATAATATCGGCCCGGTTGTTAGTAACAACTCATATTTTACTGGTACATTGCAATCATATAAGGGTATATTAAAGGTTGCGCACTTAACTGTAATAGTATTCGACCGTCTTATAGGCTCTCTAAATTTGATGAATTTAGGAATGTTCTTGAGGGTTCTACATTCAATATTATTGGCATTACGGAGACTTGGTTAAAAGAAGAAGTGTCTTCGCATGCGGTTTCAATTCCTGGCTATAGGTTTTGTCGTAATGATCGACCAATTCATAGGGGGGCGGAGTCGGCGTCTATATTTCTGAATTAATTAATCATAAAGTTGTTTTTAAAGTGTCTATTCGTGACAAGTGTGAATCTCTCTTCCTTGAAGTTATGTTTAGTAGTGTCAAGTTCCTATTTGGTGTGGTTTATTTACCACCCCCTGCTGACCTTAATGCGTTTGAAGAGTGCCACTCTGAGTTATTGCTTAATTACTCGAACATCATTGTAGTGGCTGACTTCAATCTGAATTTATTCGATAGTGGTAAATCAGCTTTAGTTCGTTCGGTTTGCACTAGAAATAACCTTTCAGTCTGTCATAACTCTAAGCCAACTCATTATGATGTTAACCATTTATCTACTTCATTACTTGATTTCTTTCTTGTCTCTGACCGGTCTTCTGTCTGTTTCTGATCAGGTACCTTGTCCTTCAATATCTCACCACGCTCTCATATTTGCGGGCTTTAGAGTGAATTTAGAAGTCCGTAACATTACTCTTATGCGTAGAGACTTCAGAAAAATTTACTGGGAAGGACTACTTCTTTTTTTATCTGAGTTTGATATATCGCAATTTTGGAGTTCTGCGGATATTGATGAAATGTGTGATACTTTTTCTACGCTTGTTCGGGGTCTTTATTCATTTGTAACAACGAAAAGGATAATCTACTCTAATGATGACCGTTCGATGAAATCTAGGGATATCGTGCTAGCTTTATCGATACGTGACATGGCGCTCCATACTTACTTCTCGAACCTTAATGATACAAATTGGAAGATTTATTGTAGGTACCGTAACAGGGCTAAATTTATTATTCGCCGGGAGAAGAGGAAACACTATACCAGATTGTTTGGTAGCCTGGATAATAGTGGTATGTGGAGAGTGCTTAAAGGTAGTGGGTTTGGAGCTTCAGCCAGTATTACCTGTCATGAAGATGCTGATGCAGTAAATGAATTCTTTGTTGCTGGTGTTGGGTCTAGTCCTCAGAGGGTAGTTGATTTTAATAATTTTTTCGACAGTGCTGGATCGTTCTCATTTTGTTGTATAACTCAGGTTGAATTGCTTGAGGCTCTAATCAGAGTCAAGTCGCAGTCAACTGGTATTATAGTGCCATCCCTGCATAATAAGGGAACACCCTACCTTTCGTCTAGTTATAATAAGCACGCCCTATATGTTAGTGTAAGAACGCCCATGTAACTAGAAACGAATTAATAAAGAACATTCTAGACATTCGTTATCATACCACACAAGCATCAACAAGTGTGTTTTATTTTTAAGAAGTGATTGGTTATTGTTTTTAGATGTGCAGAAGCACAATATGGCGACCGTGAAAAAATTCTAAAAAGAATATTAAAATTTAATAAAAATCAAACAAATATTAAAGTTAACAACTAAAATAAAAAACAATTACAATAAAAAAAAAAACTTAAAAATATTTACTACGAGCTCAAAAAATTCCATATAAAATTTTCCATAAAACATTTCAATAAAATGGAAAGTCAGCACAAAAAGGAAAAGTGAAGTGCACTACACAAAACAAAAGTGAAAATTTTCAGAAATTCTAAAAGTTAACAATTTACATAACTATAACCAAAAGTACAGACTGTACAAAATATGTGAAACATTTATATAAAAAAGTTAAGTTAAAACTGTTAACGAATCCGAAAAAAACCATCGGAAAAGAACGGAGCATAACTAAAAGAAAGTGCCAGAAATGACCAAAAAAATACAGTTAAAGAACAACGTGCAAAAAATAAAAAAAGCAACAAATTGAAACCAAAAGAAAACAGAATAAAAATGGAAAAGAAAGAAAAGCCAAGAACCAAAAGAAATAGCAACTTAAATTAAAAATCAAAAGAATCTAAAAGAAAAACCAAATTAAAACAGAAATGAAACTAAACACATAATAAAGTGTTCAAATGCAATAGAAACATTATTTTGATAATACACGAATAAAGTTCAACAAATAAAACACAAAAAAAAAAAAAAAAAAAAAAAAAACTACAACAGATATATACATATACATAATAAATATGCAACAACATAATTGCCATAAATAAGAAAGAAAACAGCAAATGTAACAACAACAAAAAACAACCCTAAAATTCATTGAGATGACGTAAAAGTTCCAGAAGAAATCAACTTGTAAATATGTATTATAGCAAACTAAACCTACTACTCATATTAATATAATCATATTACATACCTATATTCTATATTATACTAAATAAACTATAATTATACTACTTATTAATACTCTACATTTTAATAAACAATTAACACTACTTAAAATTACTATTCTCTACTTAATTCTACTTATAAATTTAATAACAATATTCTCTTTGTTTTATATAAATATCAAACAAAAAAAAAAAACACCCTATAAATAAGCATGAATGTACATATATTAAACAATTTAAAATAAATACATACTAACAAACATTTAATTGTATTTTAAATTGTGACAAATATATATATACAAATGCAGAAATAAAACAAAAAGAGTGGAATGAAGAATGAGAAAGAGAATTCGTTCGTTTAATTTAATGTGAGAGCATCAGTGTTGCCAAAACGGTATTTTTTTTATCAAGAAATAATTTTTTTTTAATTGTTTTATTAACAGCGAATGTTTTTCATAAACTTCTATATTTTTATAGAAATTATTTCGGTTTGACATATAAAGTGATTTTCATTTGTAAAAATTCTTTTATTAGTGCTTTTTGCCTGTTTCTTTTTCGCGTTTGAATTTTATGGAAAGTTCTGGCAACACTGACTGACATTCAGAAAGAAAACAGCTAAATATTAAAATAAAAATGAAAACTAAATACAGTGAAGGGCAAAATTATACACTCTACCGAGTGATAACATGAAAATTTTTTTAATATAAAAGAAAAATTCCGTTTTATTCATTAAAACTTAAAATTATGAATATTTTTCAAAATTTTTGAAAATAATTAAAGCACTATGTTTTAATAAATGTCAGAGTTTAATAAAACAAAGTTTAACGAACTAGTATTTGAATTTTATAAAATAAAGAAAAGGGTTTTGCAAAATAGGCCGTTAACAAAAAACGTTAATAAAATTAACGAATATATTTCACTTTTAATAGAAACCTACAATTCATTATTAGAATATACAGAACCAAGACATAAACAATTATCAACTTCTATTAGAAAATCAATTCTTTCAAAAATTAAAAATTGCCGTCAACTTTTAATCAATTGCTTTACGAAATTAGATTGTAAAATAAAAGTGCCGGAAGGGAAAAACTTATTTTCACTTGTCAACAAAGAACTTATGTTAGGAAGTGATAGTAACAGTGAATCGAAAAGTAATCCAAATTGTGATAACAAGAATAGTATTGAAATTTCTAGAAAAATGGCTACACTCGATCAGAAAAAATCATATATTGGCATGTGTGCGTCCATTATAAAAGACAATTATGATGGAAACCCAGTGTCTTTAGACTCGTTCCTTGATAAGATAGACTTAATAGAAGATCTGACTGAGCCACACTTAGCAACAACTTTTGTAAATTTCATTAAATCTAAATTAGAAGCAAAAGCTCGTGAAGCATTGCCAGACAGCGTTTCTACAATAAATGAAATTAAAACTGCTTTAAAAACAAATATTAAACCGGATAATTCGAAAGTTATCGCGGGTAAAATTTCAGCTCTTATGGTTAAGCATAATAATTACGCAGAGTTTTCAAAGCAAGCAGAGGATCTTGCTGATGCTTTCAAACGTTCTCTAACTGTTGAAGGCATAACAAAGAAAAAAGCTCATGAGATGGCTATTGAGCAAACAGTTGCGATGTGTAGATTAAATGCTAAATCGGATTTAGTAAAGTCAATTTTGGCATCTTCGTCTTTTTCAGATCCGAAAGAAGTTATTGCGAAGCTAGTAGTAGAGCAAACTGCTGAAACAAAAGAACGTCAGGTTTTGGCAATTAGAAATCAAAGTAGCAACAGAAACAACAATTCCTATCAGAATAACAATTTTTCGCGTTATCGTAATAATTCTTACCGTGGCAATAACCGTAGACATTTCAGTAATAATTACAACAATAATTTCAGAAGAAACAACAATTTTTCTTCAAACTATCGACCGAACAATAATTATCGTGGCAATGGTAGAAGTAGAAATTCACCAAATGCTAACAATCAAAGGGCTTCAGTGAGGACTTTAAACGTCCAAGCCCCTCAACAGCATATGTTGAGGGAGGAAGACGAAACACAATATCAGAACTAAATAACCAAAATTTTAATAAATCAGTCTACAGTCTAAATCTTAATTATGCCGATTTTATAAAACTAAATTGTATTGACGCCAATAAAACTTGTTCGTTTCTTGTTGATTCTCAAGCGGACATATCTTTGATTAAAATTTCTTGCTTAAAACCAAATATTTTTTTGAATGAAAATGAAATAATCAATATTACGGGTATTACTTCAAACTCTTTAACTACCTTAGGTACAATTTGTACAAGCGTAATTATTTCAAATTCTGTAATTTCACAAGTTTTCCATGTGGTAAGCGATAATTTCAATATACCATCCGAAGGCATATTAGGAAAAGATTTTCTAAAAGATAATAAATGCAAAATCAATTATGAAAATATGACCATAACAGTTTGTGACAGATACAAAAGATTAGTAGTGCCAATATTGCAAGGAACTAAGAATTTTACATGCATTATCCCTCCAAGGTGTGAAGTGTATCGTACATTTAATTTATGCGGAATTACAGAACCAATGTTTATTGATTCACAACAAATTTGCAATGGTGTATTTATTGGTAAAGGCATAATAGACTCAAACAATCCAGTCGTAAGAATAGTAAATACTACTGACGAGTTTAAATGTATACAAAATGACAAAGTCAAAGCAGAACGGTTACGAAATTTTTACATATATTCCATAAATAAAAATGAAACAAGTACTGAACGTACAGCTAAATTAAAAAACATACTGCAAAATCAAATGCCAAACGACGTGAAAGACAGTCTTATGCAACTTTGTGAAAAATATGCAGACGTTTTTGCTTTAAAAGATGACAAAATGTCAATAAATAATTTCTACGAACAAAAATTCCGATTAGTAGATCAGTCACCAATATACATAAAAAATTATAGGCTTGCTCATTCACAAAAGGATGAAATTAATAGACAGGTGAACAATTTATTAGAGAATGATCTAATTGAACCTAGCTTTTCAAATTTTAATAGTCCACTAATTCTGGTACCAAAAAAGAGTACAGATGATCAAAAGTCTTATAGGATGTGCGTAGACTATCGTGCCGTAAATAAAAAGCTTATAGCTGATAAATTTCCGTTACCTCGCATTGACGATATTTTAGATAATTTAGGTCGAGCGAAATATTTTTCTATTGTTGATTTGTTTTCCGGTTTTCACCAGATTCCATTAAATCCTGACTCTCGTGACGTTACCTCTTTTAGCACGGACAAAGGATCTTTTCGATGGAAGGTTTTACCCTTTGGATTAAATGTAGCACCTAACTCGTTTTCAAGGATGATGTCCATAGCGTTTTCTGGACTTTCTCCTAACAAAGCTTTCTTATACGTAGATGACATAGTCATAGTTGGTTGTAGCAAACAGCACCATTTGAGTAATTTAAAAGAAGTTTTTGATATTTTAAGGGCACATAATCTAAAGCTAAATCCATACAAATGCAATTTTTTCCGTTCTGAAGTAACGTTTTTAGGGCATAAATGCACCGCGAATGGTCTTTTGCCAGATGATACAAAGATAAATGCCGTTAAAACGTATCCTGTTCCAACAGACAAAGACGCAGTAAGACGCTTTGTTGCATTTTCAAATTATTATAGGCGCTTTATACCGAATTTTGCCATAGTAGCAGCACCATTAAATCGTTTAACACGGAAAAAAGTACACTTTCATTGGGATGAAAAATGCCAACAATCTTTCGATCATTTAAAATCAATGTTATTATCCCCTAGGATCTTACAGTATCCAGACTTTTCGAAATCATTTCTTATAACAGTAGATGCTTCCAAACTTGGATGTGGAGCTATTCTGAGCCAATCCTTTAATGGTAACGACTTACCAATTTACTTCGCGTCAAAAGCATTTAATCAATCAGAACAGAAGAAACCAACAATTGAGCAAGAACTGCTAGCAATTCACTTTGCAATAACACAGTTTCGACCTTATGTTTACGGAACATCTTTTACAGTGCGATCAGATCACCGTCCATTAGTTTACCTTTTTAATTTAAAGGATCCATCATCGAAATTGACTCGAATCCGTTTAGAACTTTCCGAATACAATTTTACTGTAGAGTACATTAAAGGAAAAGACAATGTTGCTGCTGACGCTCTATCCAGACTTTCAATTAACGAATTAAGAGAAGAAAATAACCAGGTATTAGCCGTAACGACACGCGCTATTTCAAGAAATACAAAAAACAATGCGATTGATTCAAACCAAACCTTAACAAGTCATAATAATATTAAATTACAAATATACGACAGATTTTCTCACAACTTCAGCAAAAATATGGCAAGAATAAAGACAGAAATAATTATTAATGATGAAAACTTTAAGAAATTGCGCATAAATATACACAAAAAATTTAAGAAACTGCTATCCGTAGAGTTTGAGTTTGTTAACGAAACTACAAGTCTAGACTTAATGCTTTCGAGGCTAGAAAACGAAGCCAACAAAAACAAAATTTACAGTGCAGAGTGGCCTAAAAATGATTTAATTTTTACAATATTTAAAATACAGAATTTTAAAGACCATGGCAATAGAACATTGAAAACTTTGGAAATAATTCTTACAGAACCAATTGCTATAGTAGCTACAGAAGATGAGAAACAAAAACTGATGCAAATATATCACAATGATCCTTTACTAGGCGGACATTGTGGACAAAAGAAACTTTATGCCAAAATCAGAACAAAATATTACTGGAAAAAGATGACAAAAGATATTGCGAAGTATGTAAGGAACTGTTCAAAATGTAATTTAAACAAAGTCAAGCCATCAAACAAAGAAAAATTAGTTCTTACTCCAACACCTATTAAAGCATTCGACATAGTAGTTCTAGATACAATAGGACCATTACCTCAATCTAACTATGGAAATAAGTATGCACTAACTCTGATTTGTGACTTATCAAAATATTTAGTTTCTATCCCCATACCTGACAAATCAGCTTCGACAGTCGCTCGAGCAATCTTCGAGAATTTTATATTAATTTACGGGAAAATGAATATATTGAAATCAGATTTAGGTACGGAATTCAAAAATGAACTTTTTTGCGAAATGTGTAAACTTTTAGAAATCGAACTTAAATTCTCAACAAGTTACCACCATGAAACTTTAGGTACCATCGAGCGTAACCATCGCGTTTTTAATGAGTATACTCGAGCCTACTTGAATGAAAATTTATCTGACTGGGATACTTATTTAAAATACTTTACGTTTTACCACAATACTACACCTAACACAGTTTTTGACAATAAGTTTACTCCTTTTGAACTAGTTTTCGGCAAAAAGGCAATAATGCCTAATGAAATAAATAACAACATTGATCCAATTTACAATATTGATAACTACAGTAAAGAAATTAAATATAGACTTCAAAAAACTAATTTGCTTGCTAAAGAATTGATTGAGAAGCACAAAGCTAGAAGTAAAAAGTTTTACGACAATTTTGCAAAACCAATTACTTTAAATATCAGTGATAAAGTTTTACTGAAGAAAGAACCATATGATAAACACAAGAGTATTTATGATGGTCCATATATAGTAACAAAAATTGATGATACTAATGTAACAATTTATAATGAAGAAACAAAAAAAGAAAAAACTGTACATAAAAACAGAGTACGAAAATATTAACAAAAGTTTGTATATTTCAATAAATTTTCATTTATTTTATTGGTAAAAATTTATAAAATTTACATCACATACAAAAACAAAACAAAATCAAATTTTTAATGTCTAAATACCTTTTATGATTACAAAAAAAATTTAAATATGTAATAGTATATTAAATTTATTTAATGAAATACATATCCCTGATATGAAACAATATTTACTTTGAAGTTACATGTAATAGCATAAAGATCATCAAATAACCAAGCTTGATCACCTTGATTATTTCATCATCTTTGTACTAACTTTGAATCTTTTCGTGAAAAATTAAATTTAAAATCTTCAGGGGCAACCGGGCAGAGCATTCGGGTGAAGGCAATTCCTGGCGGTCCATGGCCACCAGTAGAAGGGGTAGTGTCTTGTTCACACATGGCACTCCCTCCGTCATCCCGACTGTTCCTTCCTATTTGCTTTTGAATCCAAATCCATTTAAGTTCTAAGAGCAATTCAAACAAATAAAAATAACACTTCTATTAAATTTTAAATATGTATTTAAAACAAAAAAAAAAAAAGGGAGATATATATGTGAACATTACAAAGTTAGATTTTAAATTTAAATTTTATAATCATAAAATTCTTTGTATATTAAATTAATTAAATAATTAACTGATTAAACTTTTTTTAATAAAAGGGAGGTATAGTGCCATCCCTGCATAATAAGGGAACACCCTACCTTTCGTCTAGTTATAATAAGCACGCCCTATATGTTAGTGTAAGAACGCCCATGTAACTAGAAACGAATTAATAAAGAACATTCTAGACATTCGTTATCATACCACACAAGCATCAACAAGTGTGTTTTATTTTTAAGAAGTGATTGGTTATTGTTTTTAGATGTGCAGAAGCACAATAGTATTGATGGGATTCCCATACGTTTTCTTAAAGTTATTTTTCCTTACATCTCTGACATTGTTCTACACTTAGTGAATACGATTCTGACTTCTTCTGTGTTCCCGAATTCATGGAAGACCGCACGTGTCGTACCTATTCCTAAAACTAGTACCATTAGGAGTCTGAATGATCTTAGACCTATTTCTATCCTCCCATCTCTGTCTAAAGTTGTGGAACATCTAATTAAGAACCAAATCGTTTATCATTGTTCACGTTGTATTTCTCCATCTCAATGTGCTTTTCGTCGTAGCTTCAATACCACTTCCTTGTTGTTAAACTTGACAGATGACATTAGAGATAATGAGAATAGAAGAAAACTATCATTACTTGTTTCACTGGACTTGACTAAGGCTTTTAACTCTATCTCCTACTCGACTATGATACTTAAGTTAAAAGACAAGTTTGGTTTCTCTAGATCTGCATGTAAATTGATAATGTCTTTCTTGAGTGGCAGGAGCCAATTCGTAGAACTCAATGGCTTAAATTCTTCATGTCGTGTCCTTACCTCTGGTGTTCCCCAGGGTTCTGTCTTGGGACCGTTACTGTTTATTTTGTATGTGAATGACGTTCCTGATATTTTAGGCATGGATATATGCCGACCTTTTCTTTTTGCTGACGACATATTACTCCTGTTTACTTCGGAACGTGAGTGTGTTGCTAATCTAGAACATAACGTTAACTCTTGCCTTGATAATATTTCTAGTTGGACTGATTTGAACTCCCTTGCCATAAATCCCCTTAAGACTAAAGCTATGACATTTGGATGTCTTGACCGACTTGCACCTAACCTAAGTTTATTTCTGTCTGGCCATCGTATTGAGTTTGTGAATGAGCATAAATGCCTGGGTGTAATTATTGATAACCAATTGAACTTCGAACCGCACATTGGATCTTTACATAGGAAGGTGTCTTTCTTGTTGCGTAGGATCTACTCTACTAATATTTATCTTCCGTCTAGGGTCAGATGTAGGGTGGCTAGTGCACTTATGATGCCGTTAGTGCTTTATGGCTTGGAGGTTTATTCGGGGACCACTTTGACAAACTTAATGAAGCTTAGGCGTGTTGTTAATTCTATTGTTAGATACGTCTACAATATTCGTAGACGGGACCATGTCTCTGATTATGTTGCTAACTTCTTGGGCTGCTCTTTTCACGATTTTATTAAGTTCCGAAATTTATACTTCTTTTACAGGACGTTTAAGGGTAATATTATTGCTCAACTGTGTAATCGTTTTAGTTTTTCCCGCTCCACTAGGAGTAAGCAGATACTGATACCCAGGATAAATTGCTCAATATATGTTAGATCATATCTTGTTAGAATAGCTCGTTGGTGGAATTCCCTACCTGCTGAATTGAGGATTTTCTCTCATTCAAATAATGTTTTTCGCCTTAAACTTATTCGACAATTGAATCCCAACTAATAATGTTTTTTCAATCTGAAACTAATTCGATAATTAGAACCTAACTCATACCAGGTCTGTAGGCTTTTCTTATACCTAGCTGGTTGCTAGCATTCGGAGATATTATCTTTACGGTTTATATACTTTCTTTTTTTTTATCTCATTTGATGAGACAGGCTGGGGAGCCGGATATGTTAGTACATTTAAATAATAATATTGATGTAAAAATATAAAATTGTTTTTGAGATTTTACTTGAAATTGTATTTTTATTATTACATATTTTTGTTATAATTAATTATTGTTATAATTAATACTAGTTCTTTAACTATTATTAATTTACTGAGTTTAGTTTACTCAGACATTATATAATAATATTACTATGTAATACGCGTTTTTGGCCTTAAAGGCTTTTGTATTACTTTATGGATGAAATAAATAAATAAATAAATAAAAAAGAAATGAATTTGTGATTGCCAAACAGTGTGCAGAAAATTTTTTGCACTAATTTCTTTATTTTTGCGAAATAATTGTTAAATTAAACGATTAAGTAATAGAAATATTGATATTTACACGTAAAAGTTTTATATGTTTGTATATTGCTCTAAAAGAATAAACTTTAATTGTTGCCATAAAGTACGTGCTACGTCTGCACAGCTTACTCTTGTCTATTCGGTAACAACAGAAAAATTATTGTAGTTAGTTAATCGACAGCAAATATTGTTAAAAATTGTACACAATGGTAAAATCGTCAACTTGCTTGTTAAATATTTTAACAATGACAACTATTGTTAAAATTGAATAGAGAATCTCACTACTGATTCGAGACGTGTAAAGAAATCTAGTGGGGACTCATTTTGGAAGTTAAGATTCACATACGAAAATGAAGAAAATACCGGATTAACATCTAGAAGTGCTTGGGTCAGCACATTTAAGAGTCCACCACCAGCAACTAAGCCACCTAAGGATATTAGAAATATCATTAGAAAGAGGTATAACAATAATGACTCCATTGGTTTTAGCAATTTTCTCAAAAGAAGCTATTGTTTTAAAAGCATCTGAAATTAATAAATCATCACGTAAACCTAAAAATAAAGATCTTATTGTAACAAATATTATTATTCAGATTTGTCGAAGTGGTGGGCAATATCTACCTAGCAGTGGTTGTTCTGTTGCTGTAGTTGCTTCTACAAGAAACTTAAAGTATAAAAAGTTAGCAGAATCGATCGTCATTAAAACATGCAAATAATCACCCTTATCGCGAATCTCAAGGGAATAAATTCTAGGGAATAATTTATTTATTCCCATGAACAATAAATTGGCATCGCCAATTATTAGGGAATAAAGTAAACATCTGTGGCAAGTCGAACATTCTATTATGAATTGATGTAATTTTATTTTTACGAGTAGTTTTTTTCATTTTCTACATAAATTCTTATTATTCAGTAAAATGCATAGTATTTCGCTCCGATTTATGTTATTAGAAGAAAATAAATTATTGGAAAAAATAAGAAGACGAAATTTGAGAGATGCATCAAATCCACTGTGTTTATCGGAAGTAATGTAAGTGAAAACATGAAGAATTGTTGGCAGTATACATAATTTAAATAAATTCTTTGCAGGTTCCAACAACATTTCAGAGTGAACAAAGCAGCTTTTAAATACCTTCTAGATATATTGATCCAGAACTGCTTACCAGGTAGAAAGTCTTCAGCGATTCCGTCGGTTGTGAAGCAGCATGTCTACGCTTTTTTGCAGAAGGAAGTTATCAAAAAGGTGTTGGGCGGCAAATGGATGTTAGTGTAGCGCAATCTACTTTTAGTGAGGTGTTGACAGAAGTTTTAGATATTTTTGAAAACAAACTTTGTCCGACGTGGATTTGTTGGCCGAATATAGAAGAAAAGAAAGCTTCCTTTGTGCTTCCTTTTTTATTCCCAATCAAAATGTTTGTGAAAAAAGTCACATATTTTTTGAGAAAAAACTCACGGGAATAAAAATCGGCGATGCCATATTTTTTTCGAACATGCGACTTTTTTCACGTTGAAATAATTCACGATTGCAACTTTAAGGAAAAGGGAAATATTTCGAGGGAAAAAATATTTGCGATAGGGGTGAATATGTAAATATGAAAAAGGAATTCAGTTTGGATAAATTTAGAATATATTCAAAATATGCAACTGGTGGCATACCAGTAGACTTTATGGCTAGTAAATTGCGTGAAATAATGACTGGAGAACAAGAAAGACTAAAGAGGGCTAATTTAATTGAATTAGAGAAGACACAAAGCCTTATGTCCATCTGTTGCTAATTTAAGTGGACGAAATGTTAAAATAAAAATTGAATTTGATTCATGAGGTAAGGTAGAAACAAATGTGGATAAGACTATACCGAAAGGTAAATATTTAGAGTTTGTTGAATCTGAAAATGAAGATGAGGTGGAGGAAGTTGAAGACGAGGAATATGCCTAGCAAGATGCAGTGGGTGGAGCAATTCCAAAGGGAGGAGCTCGTAAAGAATGAAGTTTTGGCACAGTTGAATCTACTACAACTGAGTCAAGTACTAGTCATGAAATGCCAACATTTAACAACATTCATAACAAGTATGTACTCAAATAGTATTTAGATGAATTTAATTGATGAATTGATGAATAGATTTGGATGTGGAAATGTATGTAAAATCATGTGAAATATGTGCGGTCAATAAAAATGCACAAAAAACTATTGTGGCAACATGTCCAAATCCTAAAAAGCCGTACGAAAGGATCCACATTGACTTTTGTAAAATAGGAAATATAACTATATTGGTTATAGTTGATCATTTTTCTAAATGGATTGATGCCAAGATTATGAAAACAACTACAGCTAGAAGCGTCAATGAAACACAGAGGTAGTTTTTCTCGGTATTCGGCCTCCCAACAGAAATAGTAAGCGATAACGGACCACCTTTTAGTGCGAAAGAATTTATTGAGTTTTGTATTAATAATGGAATTAAAGTGCTAAAGTTACCGGTGTACTACCCATATTCTAATGGATCTGCTGGAAGGGCGGTACACAGTCAAAACGTCACTAAAAAATTTGATCCAAAAATTAAACAAGCCTTGGGACTTTAAGGGCCATTATTACTACTCGGCTTTAGTTATAATTAGCATTTTATCGGACGGATAAACAGTTTTTCATTATTACAATTTTACTTTAACCTAAAAGTGTGGGATAACTTACTGGCAAGTACATTTTTCCTCTAACTTTTATCGGCACACATTTTCATAGGATTCCATAGTTGCTTCTTATCAAGTAAACACCAAGACGTATCTAAAAGGTGAACTGGCTAGAACACCTGACTTTACTCGCCAAACTTAGTGGAGTGATAATATTATCATAATATCATCACTATATGGAGCTTCCCTTCTTTACGGTATTGGACATTTCCTTATAGAGCTACCTGCGTTGATAATTCCACCCATCTTTCAACATTTTTTGACAGCTTTAGTGTAGTTTGTACAACAAATTTATTCTTGTTGTAGACTTGTATGTTCCTGTTATCTGTGCCATGGTAAATACATATGTATGACGTTGCCACTGGCTATTTAAATGATCCGGCATAGCCATACATTGAAAGAGATAATTTTTATTTTCCAGGCGAGTCGTAATAATGAAAAATTGTTGCAGATCAGTTTATCGATCACTTTTGCTAATCGTGCCAGTAAATATCTTATATTTACTGCTGAGTTGTAATAATGGCCCTAAAGTTAACAATTTCTTACTTAAATATCGAAAAATTCCAACAACAAGAACCACGCAAAATTTACTATCATCTCCAATTTTGATAACAAATTATCGCTAGTTTATCTGAAATAGCTGTGAAAAATGTAAACAAAGGAAAAATAAAAAAAAAATAATTAACAACGTTGAACAAATAAAAAGCATATATATTCTAGCGTAATCTAAAAGCCACTATAACTAACAGTGTGTAGTAAGCATTTATAGTCTACAGTACCGCAACATACACAGCGTCTAATTACATTGACAAATGCCAGACAAAATATTTGTGCAACGGTCACTTGACACCTTGTGTTTGAATCGGCGGCCGTTAAATAAGTCACTTGAAGAATTTCTTGTGTTTTATTTATAAAAGGATCTTATACTGGTACACATTTGTATGCACTCGTAAAAGCTTACAAACTGTTACGACAGGCGCCGTATGTCCACCTTGGAAAACGAAAAGATACTCAAACTGATGTTTAAAATAACTAAACGATCGTATGTCTTTTAGTTTCACACAATTTAGAATTAATTATTAATGTTAAGAAACCACTCAATCATACGTTTTGGGAACTGTCTAAAATTTATGATTGCCTGGTAAAATATAAAATAAGTATGTTGTAAGTATAGAAATATATTTTGAGTGAAGTTCTAGAAGACGCTCATTTAAGTCGTCTAGAACTTCTCATAGGTAGTGTTAATTCCTTTGATTTTTTTTATCTTGTATTAAAAATAAAAACAACTCTCAATAGAATTAAGAATACTTGAACAAAATCCGTACTTCTTTTTTACGTTCTTCTTTTTTCCCACATTTTGACGTGAGAATTACCGCGCCTGCAAAATTCGTAGCTAAATTAAAACAAAATATTTATTCACACATGCTAAATCAAATAACTCGTCAGACGAAATTTAATACCTGTTTGGCTTTTACGGTCAGTGGGAAAATAATTTGCTTATTTAATTCACCAGCCAGACAGTTCTGAAATCCAATATTTGTTTTCTGCTAATGATGGGAAAATAATTAGTGCAGCAGAAGAGTGAACGGTTTCCGGCCTGCTAAAAATTCTTCATATTATTTTACGTATTGCAATTTTTCTTATTATTAATTATGAATCCAATTTTTTGCTTTTTATTTGTATTTGTAAATTTTATATTCATTTATATTATTTTTAATTTTTTTTTCTTTAAATACCATAAGTTTTTCAATAAAATGCGTGATTGAACCTTTATCATTCATCAAGCCAACATCGTGTCTTTAATTTTCAACAAGTCAGTGTCCGTTGTTCTTGTGTACCAATTGAACAACTGAATTGAACAGCTTGAATTATCCTTGTGAACTACTCGGATAATAAACCCCCAAATATCTCAATAACTTGGTGAACCACCGAGTTATCCCAGTATTATCAAGTTGAGCAAGGCAAACGAGCCTGCGCTTAACAGGTAGTATATAAGTAGAGTAAGATTTAGTATTAGCAATTCAATTCAATTAATTTTTCAATTTGAACTTAGGAGCTCCATTAGCGAGCTCTAAGAAATAAAGAACCAATCTAACCCAAATAGAAGTATTTTTACTTTATAATATATTTAAACAAAAAAGAAAAAAATATATAGTGAAACGTATTTTAAAGTGTAGAAGGATTTGCATCCCAGATGAAGCAAGAACAATCGTTTGAACACCAAGGTTCGTAATAGTGATTCAGAGAGTGAACCAAGTGGATCAATTTACCGTATGAATATGACAACTTTACAAAAACTGAGTTTAAACTGCGACTTGGAGCAATACGTGAAGAACTAGTAAGGGTCATATTCATCTGCGGATTATCGTCGCAAATGGCAGGAATTCGTGAAAGATTATTAGCTAAGGGTGCGTTTTCTTTAAGTAAAACTATAAGTATCGCTAAAATGATACATGCAAGGAAACGTATCAAAATTAGAAGATGCAGGATGTTGGACTAGAGGTTAATGTTGTTAAAAGGAGTTTTAAAACTGCCAAAAACAACAAGCAGCAAGATAATTTTACTACAAGCAATTTCTTCATGTGTATTTCAGAATCTGGCGACGGCGAACCGTCGAAATTAAATACTCGACGTCGAAGAAATGAAACGCGTATTTTAGAATAGCCACGATTTTACAAAAAATAAATAAAAATCATTTGTAGTGGTCTGTGAGTAGGCAACACTGAAATGGCATGCAATGACATTTTACTGTAGTGAGCTGCGAATATTTTCACTCTAGTTTTTCTTAAGAAGTAACTTCCGATAATAGCTGGTAACTTAAAAAATAACACATAAAACGTGTAATAATAACTTTTCTTGTAAGTTAAACAAATAAATAAAGTTATTACATCAGGTGGGGGTACAGCTTCTGCATAACACAACAAAGCTAATGCAATGGATTAGCGACCAAGCCGCCAAGTGATTGCAGGTGCCTTAAAAGCTGCAGAGATAGAATTTTCTAAGCCCGTCACGCTAAGCCAATTGTAAAATTATGTAAATTGCTAAAAATTTACCTACATTTTTCTACCACTTATCACCACCAGAGTGTTGTGTGGTGGTATTCGAGCAATTGGGATACAGCAACAATGCCAGATGAGACTAAAAGTAGATTAGATCCAGTTTATAATAAAGAGAACTACGGCAAAGAAGTCAAATTTAGACTACAGAAAACACATATCCTTACGCAGAATCTAATTGACAAACAAAAGGACCGGTATAAACAGTTTCATGATAGATTTGCAAAACCCTTAACAATTGAAGTTAATGACAGTGTTTTAGTTCAAAAGGAGCCTTACGAGAAGCATAAGAACATTTATGAAGGTCCCTATCTTGTAGAAGATGTAAATGGTGTAAACGTTACAATCTACAGGATCTTCGCTGGGAAGGTAAACATTAGTCTTGACAGTTCATATTTTGCAGTCGTAAAGTAGACAAGTGGCAAATTTATTATGGAAAAAGATTCGATAAACCAACGAGTTTTAATCGTTAAAATATTTTATCAAAATCAATCATCGATTACTGTGACGATGAGAAAGTTACGTGAAATTTTTGGGAGAAACAACGTGCCAACAAAACGCACTATTTATCGTGTAGTGAATGATTTCGAAGAAAGAGCGTCTGTAGGTGATAGGCCCAAGCATGGACCACAACGTACTGCAAGATAGGCTGAAAACATTACTGCTGCTAAAGAAAGTGTTCAAAACAATCCACCAACTTCAATTCGACGCCGTGCTCAGGAGCTTGGTCTTCAACGAACAACTTTGGCCACAATTTTGCAAAAGGATTTGCATTTCTTTCCATTTAGGATTCAGTTGACACAAGAGCTTCATCCACAAGACCATTTACGCCGCCGTACATATGCCAATAGGATGTTACAGCTCGCCCATGACAACCCCGATTTTCATGAAAAAATCATAAAGAGTGACGAGACACATTTTCATTTGAATGGATATGTGAATAAACAGAATAGTCGGTTCTGGGCAATGGAAAACCCTCAAATTATTCATCAGTCAACTTTGCATCCGTTAAAAGTGACAGTCTGGTGTGCAAATTGGTCAGGAGGAATCATTGGACCTTACTTCTTTGAAAATGAAAACGGCGTAACGGTAACTCATATCATATCTTGATATGATTGAAAACTTTTTAACGCCACAACTGAATATTTTTGGCAGGATTAACATGTGGTATCAACAAGACGGTGCCACATCGCATACAGTCAGGATTACAATGGAATTACTGCGAAACATCTTTCCACAACAATTTATTTCAAGAAATGGTGATATTGATTGGCTTCCACGGTCGCCTGATTTGACTGCTCCGGACTTCTTTTTGTGGGGATATCTAAAAAGCAAGGTTCATGCAAACAAACCAGAAACGCTTGAGCAACTCAAACAAAATATTCGTGATGAAATTAATGAAATACCGCGTGAAATGTGTGAGAATGTAATGAAACATATACTCAAAAGGGCTCGCATTTGTGAGACTAATAGAGGCGGACATTTATCTGATATTGTATTCCATACATAATTGCCGACATTAAATAAAACATTTATCAATATAAGAGCCATTCTCTTTCACTTAATCAAAAATTTTAAACAAACAAAGTAGTATACCTTCCCGACGGACACCTGTATAATAACAAAACAAAGAAAAGAAAAATCATTCACAAAAACAGAATTAAAAAGATGTAAACTAAATTAAATATAAAAAAATAAAACAATATTCGCTTTCAAACATTTAATCTAAAACAGTTTAGAAAATACGAAAAACTATTACTTAAAAATCAAAAAACAAACAAAAGTTATTATTTCTATGACATGAAATAGAAAAGAGACAATATTTGATAATATTATTGAATTTAATATCGATTTTTATGCATTTAAAATAAAGATCATGCAATAAACAAGCTCTCAGTAAAAAACTTTAATGTTTTTTGAAGCACTAAGGCAATAAAGCGCATAATAATACGTTTTAAAATAAGAGCTTATTGCAGAGCAGTGAACGTATATTAAAAAAACTATACAAAAAAGCTCATATTTCATTGCTGATACAATGCAGGTTTTTAAGCGAGAATGTTCCATATACTTACAGCTTTAGTGCTGAAAATGGTGATTATATTCAGCGCTTCAAAAAGCGCTTTTTGTATCAAAAATGTACTCCAAACCGGGAACTCGTCATAAAAAAATCAGCAGCGATATTGGCAGGTTTGTAAGCACCACTTTTATTCTCTAATAGTAAAAACCTGCTTTATTTGAAGAAAATTTTTTACTGGGCTTGATCACCTTGATTATTTCATCATCTTTGTAATAACTCTAAAATGTTTTCTTGGAAAAATTAAATCTAACCTTTACAGGGACAAGCAGGCAAAGCAGTCGGGTGAAGGCAATTCCTGGCGGGTCAATGGTCCTCCAGTCGAAGGGGTAGTATCTTCCTCACACGGGGCACTCTCTCCGTCATCCCGAATGTTTCAGGCTGTTTGCTTTTGGCGTTAGAATCCTAGTCCGATTTTAATTTCAATTTCATTCGTGTTTCGCAGTATTTACTTAAAATTACTTCAAACTATTTAGTTGAGTAAATTTCCTAGCCTATCTAAACTCATTTCAATTAATTAAAATTTTTTTAAAATTACTCAGATTTTCAAAAATAATAACAGTCATGATTTTTATATATAAATATGTTGTCTGTATTTGAATTTTGTAGTACATTACATTATTTACAAAAGGTTTAAATTAAAGCAACACATGTCTAACACAACATAACAACATTTTAAACGAAAAATAAAAACGCAATTTGTATAAATTTGTAAATATTTTTATTTAAAACCAAAAAATTAAAATAGTCAATCCACCTGCCTCAGCAGGAATAGGTCAAGACCAACTCAACCAATTACAGACAAGCTTGTTGGGTTCTCTACGACAATTGTTTTTGTCTGAAGATAAGACCCTTATCAATAATGTTATCAATACTACGCAGGAATTTTCCAATCTACCTGACCAAGAAATCGACAAGATATAATAATAATTTGGAAGCCCTAGAAAAAGTGCCCGATATAGTGAAAAGCTTGAGAGAATTCTCAGGTAAATACGCAGAATTCAGCTCCTGGAGGAAAAACATCGAAAGAGTGCTGTCCGTACATGATAATTCCAAAGGCTCTCCCAAATATTAACGCTATCACATGGAAGCATTGAAGCGAGTAATGAATCAATCAAATTATTGACCCAAATGTCTAGAGATAAGGCCCTAGACACATTTATTAGGGATCTTAAAGGGGATCTGCCAAGATTATTCGGAGTTAAGAGAACCCAAAGAACTCCCTCACACGAGTTACGTCCAACGGATCAATGACCTCAATAGGTTCCATTTAAATTCGATTTCCCCAGAACAACATTATTGCTTGATTGACAATAATAACACTTTATATATGTATGTATGTATTGAAATGTTTAATGATTGTACATTGCCTAATAATAAGAGCCGCTGTTCGATTTTCGGTATTGTATTTGTGATGATTATGGATGTACTTAGCACTAATCCTTTCACACCCGAATAACAAATTATATAATTTGAGATAATACATGTTTAATCACATTACGTATATATAATACCCCCAACTAAATAAAGTATTGCGTATTGTACTTTCAACGTAGTTCCTCATGGTTTTAATTTTTTGCATATATGTATATAATCGGATATGCCGATCCTACTTTACTCAACAGGTTGACTCCTCTATATCCGCGGAAGATAGTACGGAAACGGTGGTAGTAAAGAAAGGACTACCAAATATCTGCAAATCTCAGCTAATTTTCAACAGAATCCAAGATGACGTCACCGAGATGTCCGCTCTTTTCGTGGAAGCTTCTCGATACATTCACTTTGCGTTGATGAAACGTTGGAAAAACGACAACTTTGAACCTGTAAAATTTCAACATTTCTACTATTCGCTGATGAAGAAGAAAAAATCTGCATATATATTCTAGATTCGGAATATGAAGAATTGAGAAAAAATCTACCGTTGTATGATGATAGTTCGTATCGGTCGAATCTATTTATTTCCTCCGCTCTTCAATACGAAGTAATATTTCACAATAACATATGGATGCATGCTTACACTCTCCTGAGACGCTTTTTCTACAAGAACAACGAATCTAACGATAAAACTAAAGTATTCAAAACTCTATCGTATCTTTTCCAGTCCCACTGCAAAGAAGTACCAGATGAGAATCTACTGCAAGTGCTTAAAAATGAACTGGGGTGCAATGGTGAAAAATTGCACAACCTTCAAAATCGAAAGCTATTCTGGACGCATCTGAAGTTGTTCTACAATCTTCAACGCTACAATGAACGAAAGAACTTCAAGAATTTTTCGATGATACCGCAATTCAAGCATGGATTACATCAGCTGCAATATGATTCGTTTGCACTATACCAATTGCTATGCAGTCTGAAACTCTACAAAGGCGCATGGAGTACTTTAGAGCGTGACACGGAATGGCGAAAGTATTTTAAATTACCCGAAACAAAGACAAAAAAATTCAATTACTCTGTGCAAACTGATGGTGTTGCTGTCTCCATATCAATGAAGAAGAAGGCTCTGAATAGCGATGCGGTGAAGAAATCTAAAAGAAAAAAAACTACAAAAAGATGAGTCTGATTGTCGAGGGAATCTTATGAAAATTCGCAATACTATATATAAAAATAAAATTCGTTTACTATATGGTGGTGTGCGAAATGCAATGCCGATAAAGCTAAAAAGTGCTACGTATCATGGAATGTCTGGCTTGCATGCTCGTCTCTCTAAACTCAAAAAGTATACTGACAATTTAAAAGAGGACTCGCAGCTATCTCCACATTCTGAAAATTTCAGCGCCTACACACAGTATCAACTTGAAATCTTTGCCACAAAACAACCTTTGTGCGGACAGCGTAAAGTAGCAAGATTGAAACTGAAAAAGTATATTTGTGTAGAAAAAGTTGCAAATGATGTAGCAAAGAATCTAGTGCCTACCACTTCAGAGAACACTTTGATCTGCATTGGCTCGACTGAAGTAGCAGCAAATTCTCCTATGAAGGGTTACATACGTACACCAAACAGAAAAATAATAGAGTGCTTACGACGACGACGTGCTGATATACTATTTCTCAATGAATTCCGAACAACCAAGCTACGCACTAATTGCTAAGGCACAAACAACACATCAAAGTCTCTTCATGGGTACCAATTTTGCCAAAATTGTCGTACATGTTGGAATCGTGATGTTAATGCTGGCGTAAACATACTATACCTGGGAGAATGCGTCATCAATCAAACTGAGAAACATTCTAATTTTAATATATAAAGTATCATTATTTCTTATATTACGAAAATTATGTATACTTGGTTATTTTTATCGTTATAAATAAAAATGACTTAACTCTAACATTTCTAGCTAGCACAATCTAACATAATTGTAGATGGATCTGAAAGGGTTAAAGAAAGCGAAAGTCTATATTTCTACGTAATTGGCGTAGTCGGGACACAAAAAAAAAAAACAAAACATTCCAAAAAATATGCTGAATAATATTCTTTTGGTCGGAAAATATAAAAAAAGAAGTATTTTTAATAGTGATTCACGAACATTCTGAAGAATATCCTTTGACAAACAAAAATATAACAATGAAAATAGTTATAATTGTATAAATATAAAAGGTTGTCTTATAATTACGAACAAAGAAAAATTTTAATTTTCCACCAAAAACGACGAAAATTTAAATGCAATGAAGCAACCCAAAATACCACTAATGGTGGTGTTTCCATCCTTTCGCCGATTCAATCCTTTTAATGGAGAAGTACAGAATGAACATCTTTACCGGAATAGATCGTGACTACGCTGTGTCATCATTCATCAAAGAAATTGAAATATTCCTAAGAATCTTTTAAGGTGGCGAAATGGAGGAATATATTTATCAACGTTCCATACTTAAGAAAATACAAGGAGAGGCAGCAAAAGTGCTAAGAGGCTTAACAGACGTGTTCAAATTAGCATAACGTTTATTAATTAAAAATTAAGTTATCCAAGCAGAGCCTTTTAAACTGTAGTATCATGAATTATTAAATCATAAACCTTATCATGCATGCGCTTAAAGTTATGCTAAATTTTCCTATAAATGTTAACATTGAATTATGTCAGGTTAATACGCCATTTTCGGTATGTAAATGTACTAAACAAGCTAAGGCTTTTGTATTTGAATTTTGAAGAAAAACTTACTTACTTTTGATACCTCAGCCGATGAGCATATATTTTTTTTATAACCATCCCTTTGGTAAAATAAACTTGAATTTCATCATAACCTCTTTATGTGTTTTCTTGTCAACAAACCATATCTGCATAAGAACTTGAAGACATTTATTTGCATCTGCAGCAATAAGCTAACCATACCATAGATTACATCGCACCAAGCAACCTAAACGCTAATCTATTCAAGACGAATCATGGGCGAACGTGAAAACTGAACAGCTTAACTGCCATACCTAAATAAGAGAGGCAAGCGTAGCATTAGCAACAGGGCACGTAATTACAATACATTCTACAAAAAAAATATTTACTCTGAATGTTCTGTAAATACGTACCCTACTGCTAATGATACGCTTGCCGCTCTTGTTTAGGTATGACAGTAAGGCATTTGGAGTCAAAGAAAACTACGCTCAACATTAAAGAATGCGGAAGTCTTTAGATTTTAACGTAATTCACGTACATAGAAATATGTATATACATCACTAGATTACTTTCAAAAAAGTGTAAAAAATGTAAATACATAGTTTTTCTTTAACACTATGAGGAAGCAAATTATTGAAAAAAAATGTACAACTTATAGCTACTTTCCTTTCATTAACCACTACAGCACATTCCTAGGTAAAAAGGCATAATCTAACCAGAGCCACTACAACCTTAAGGTCAGTCCGGAGAACCTAAAAAGATTATGCATTTGTACCGTGTGGGGGCGGTGAGTGTAGTGTGTGAGGCGTACTGCGACAGTGTAAGAACCACACGTAGGCAACTCTAAATACGAGTAATTGCATGAGGTTACCGGACGGCGTATTTTAGGAAAAAACCCTTATTTAGCTGTCAACCAGCCATAATGGACTGTCAGAAATTTTATTTCCGTCTTTCCGTTGCTGATCGTCGAAGGGGTTGGATGTCCAGGA
This sequence comes from Panzeria rudis, assembly GCA_956483635.1. Lineage (NCBI taxonomy): Eukaryota > Metazoa > Arthropoda > Insecta > Diptera > Tachinidae > Panzeria > Panzeria rudis. The sequence goes on along the minus strand of OY101447.1, from coordinate 40,165,509 downwards.
AATTTTTGTAAGTTGCAGCCGTGAACATCGTGGGCCAAAACTTTGGGCAGAATTTGAAGTCGCAGAAAAACAGGTAAGTGAATGGATTTAATTTCAAGTAAAAAAGGAATTTCGAGAAAGTTTTATCGTCAGTAGGGACTGGAGCCTTCGATTCCCAGTAGCAGAGGTTGGCCGCATCCCTTGTTTTAATTGTGGTTCGTGAGCGAGGTCGAGGAACTGGGAATCAGGGTGGTTGCAGTCTGGATATAGAGCTGGCACCACGCCAAGAAAGTCAGTCGACGATACAGGGATCGGGACATCCTGCACTAGACGGGATAAAAAGACGAAAACAATAAACCAGTTACAGCCGCAGCAGTAACCTCCCCAACGACGCAACCTCTCCAGTAACCTTGGCGTTGACGACGCTATTGGCTGCAACCTGAGCCATACCGTTGTCAGCAACTGCAGCCACGTTATCAACATATGGATCATTACTCGGTATCATCGATGCAACCGTCATTACGCACGATGCTTCCAGATCCACAGCAATCACTAAGCTATACGCTCTCGATACTAGAAGTGGTAATAACTTCAGCGCATACGTACGTATAAAGAAATTTAAAATGTAACAAAAAAAAAAAGAACGCTCGAGATGAGCAGTTTCGAGGTGGTTCTCGTGATGAGCATGGTCCCTCATGGAGAGAAGAGGACAATATATCACGTCAGCAATACAGTAGCGAAATGCAATCGAGTGCCGAAATAATTACAATAATAGTAGTCGTCCAGCAAATAGAAATAACTCAACATTTAGAAGAGGAAGTATTTTAAGCAACCCCGAGAGAACGTGCGCCAACTGTAGCGTGGTCTGACTATCACTATAACCAACAGTGTGTAGTAAACATGTAAAGCCAACAATGCCAAACCATACAGCAATGTCAAATTGCATTGACAAACTGCAACACAAATATTTTGTATAACGGTCACTTCACATTCATGCGTTTGATCAGAGGCCGCACTTAAATAAATCTTATTTAATAACCACATGTGTTTATACATAAATATTAACAACACAATACATTAGTTGAGCACATGTGCGAACGGTTTGAGTTTTATAAATTACTGACGAGACACACGCCGCACGTCTACCGTGGGAAAATAAAAAAGGAACGTTTAGATACTAAATATATATCGTTTCTTTTCCCTCTTATGTTAAGATACCCCTAAGCATTTATCTCATAGTTAGTATATAAGTCAATGTAATTTTGGTAAGAATTCAATTGTTAATAAACATCATTCTTAGGAGCTCCTCGGTTGAGCTCTAAGAATAAAATCAATAGTAAAACAAAATTGTTTTAAACATTTACACTTTAAATATTACACAACCACTAGTTGCAAGAGAACCGCCAACTGGACAACATTTGTCTAAAACCACGTCGAAATTAAAGAAGGGTCCTTTATATCTGGTAGCTTTCTTTCCAAAACAATTCGAAGAATTGACTATTATTGCCAAGAACTTAATCATTATATGAAGTTCGAATAATTAACGCCATTAATTAATGAATCTTATGAAAACTTCTGCGCGCACTCGGTTAATTTTAAACGTTCCGTATTATTGAGCATGTATGCTTATTACGTCGGCACGCTTTTCTGCGTACGTGCTCTTTATTTGAAAAAGAAAACCCGCTTTCAGCTAACGCAGTCAAGGCTCGATTTGATCGAAATGGTATACGCTGAAGATAATTATGTGTTGCCTAAGTCGCTAGTGGTATACCTATCGGGATTTCAAAGCTTAATATCAAGCCTTATTCCTACGACACGAACGTTTTTTTTTGATAATATGGAAAGCCAGTACTACAGCACTGGTAGGATGCATATCTTTGTTTGACGAAAGGATATCTTACGACATAAATTACACTCACGATCCTAATGGTAACCGTACCTGGCAATCCAATGAAGTAGCACGTGAGGTGGAACATTCGTTGCCTGGGTTATGGTGAGTCAGTAAGGTTACGCTGAGTAAGTTGTTTCCTGTTATGTGCACAGTAAAAAGTCGTGGTTTAATTTTAAAACTTAGCAGTGTTAACTTTAAACTACTTTGGTATTAAATTTGTAATTAATTCCGAAAGAGTTTATATCTAAAACCATGTGGTATAAATTGTAATACTTGTGGGAATTGTTTTAACACCAGGAGAAATTTAAGTTTTTTAATGTCTATTTGGAATAGAAATAACACCAAAATTGTAATTAAATATTTTCAAGAGAAAAAAAAACAATTCCTGCTAGTTTAAAAAGAACACCGAAGCAGGCATTGGTTTTTTTTGTTTTGTTTTAATACTTTCGGTTTTATTTTAATGCCAAAAAAGACTTAAATTTCTCTCTTGCAACAATTTCATTCTGTAAAGTTTAAAAACAACACCAAACAAGGTATTAAAAACAGCTGTAAAAATGTGCCTCTCTCATGAAAATGCTTGTTTTGGTTTAAAAATAACACCAGAAAAAGTATTAAATCTCTCTCTTTGTTACAATTAATGCCGATAAAGGTGTTAAAGTTATCTATTTTACCCCCACGCGGTTTAAAACAAGCAAAGTCATTGAAAAGAAAAGTTTAACAATGTTCATTAAAGTTAAAAGTGGTGAAAAATTTTATTTTGTGCAAATTGTGGAACCAGAAAGTGAGGAATTCACATCTAATGGCATTATAATTTCAAGTGAGTATTGACTACAAGTCCTAATAAACTAAATATGTAGTTTATGTTTTATTTATGTAGTTTTATTTATGTAGTTAGTGATCAGCCTTATTTGCTTTTAGATATGTACACAAGTAAAGAATTAGACAGGATCTTAAATGCATATGAAATAAGGTCACAAAATATTTCAAAAATTATTACTTTTAAGGATATAATATGTTTAAGGCCTTATGAATGTTATAGCATTAATTTAAAAGAATATATATTAACACCAGATGTTATAGAAAAATAAGTATATTGTTTTTGTTTGTTATATAAAAAATAAAGATTTTATAAAAAATGAATTAAAATACTTCAATAAATATAAAAATATAAACTCAAATTATTAAACATAAAACTAAAGTTTTTTCATTTATTTTCAGTGAAATTTTATAAAAAAGGGTGATACTTTTAGACCTTCCTAGGTTAAAAGCAACACCAGTTAAGTGGAAAATATATTCCATTGGGTATTGAAAATAACACCTACAGGGTGTTAGTCTTAGCCCTGCCTAGATTATTAGTAACACCCGTTTAGTGTACCATATATTCCATTAGGTATTGAAAATAGCACGTACAGGGTGTTAATTTTAGCCCTGCCTGGATTAATAGCAACACCCGATTAGTATACAATTCATTCCGTTGGGTATTAAAAACAACACCTATTTAAGAATACAATATATTCCTAATGGTATTAATCCAATTCTTGGTCTGGTGTAAAACCTATTCCATAGGGTATTAAATTAATGCCTAGTTACGTATTGAATGTAAATAATTTGGTTTTATTTTAACACCAAAAAATAATAAATTGTAATACATAATGGTGTTATTTTTATGCTCTCAAAAACGAAACTCTCTCTCACTGCCTCTTTTTCAATCTCTTTAAAAGTATACCATAATGGAATACATTTAACACTTTTTAGGGATTGTTATATATACACACCGGCTTGGTGTTAAAATTAAACTAAAACTTTTTACTGTGTGTAAACTGTAAACAGGCACATCCACCAAAGTGGAATGCTTGTCCAGCCCATGGCCAGGCATACGCCATCGAAAACTTATCTTCAAAAAAGGCAAATGATAGCAGTAATGGTGATACAAACGAAATCAACAGTGAGGGTATAAATAATAACAACAGTAATAGTGCAGATAACAACAACGGTGACGGTACAAATAACAACAGTGATAGCTGTGTGAATAAAAACATCAGTGGCAGTGCAAATGTCAGCAGCAGTGCAAAAGATAGTTATAATGAAAGAGGCGATAATACAACGAGTAGCAAAATAGGCAGCAGTATCAACACTTCTTTCGCGTTGTTGAAAGAGTTGTTGCCTCAGTATGATGGCTCTGTCGCACCAGCAATATTTGTGGCGCAAGTCAAGAATACTGTATTCAGTGAATGGGGGTACCATGAAGGCACTGTTACGTCGAAGATGAGAGGAAAAGTGCAGAGTTGGCTGTACTCAAAACCTAATTTCATACACGATGATTTGGGTCGATTGCTGAAATGGAGGCACTATTTGATAAAAGAGAGCAGACTAAACATACGCCGAAAATTTGAAGTCAGAAAATGGCAATTCGATGAAGACTTTCTGTCATACTTCAACAATAAAGTTCTTCTGCCCGATCGTCTGGGTATACCCGAGGATGAACTTATCGATTATATTATTGGCAGTAATGGATTACCGCCTAGGCCCGTGAGGCCCGGGCCTAGGGCGGCACGATTTGGGGGGCGGCAAATTTTTCAGAATGTCAAAATTTTAAATCTGATATAATGTAACGACAATACATTTTAAGGATCTATTCGAATTTTTTTTATATAAATTTACAAATAAATTTCTATGAAATAGAATGGAATTTATTTTCTGATTAACTTTTTTATTTGTGAGTGCAATACTGATAAAAAATGTTTTATAACAGAAATAATTGAATATTGATAAGCTTTTTTTGAAGAATTTTCAAAGCTCTGTTGACTTTTTGTATCTTTAGTAAAATTAATCTTACATGTAAGCCCCTTCTAGAATTGCACAATGTTTTCTTATTTTATTTTCAATGATTCTGGTGTTTCATATATGAATTGATATAAGTATTCATTTAAAATTCATCTTTTTTTTTGTATATAAAAATATTTTTATTCTTAAAAATGATTTCGATAAAATCAAATAAATGAATATATTCATTTCAGACCCAATTTTTTGAAAAACAGAAACATTTTGAAGAAAATAAAAATTTAATAAAATTGATGTTTTATTTTCGCAATATTGTGAATTATATTGACGAATATTAACGAACTTTTATAGCTTAAAACAATAATTCGTAATTATTGTAAAATATTATCAAAATTCAAGTATATATTTATGTCGATATATATTAAAGCGATTGATGTGATATAGTTGCATATATGTGATATTGTTGTGAGTGTGAATAATACATAAATTTTGATTTACATATATATATTTATATATATTTACATATATTTATTACATTTATTACATATATTTATTACATATATTTATTTATATATATTTATTTATATATATTTACAGAAAACAAGAGCGCTGCACGTAGCATGTAATGACAGTGATTTGACTCTGCTTTGTTTTACGTATAAAACTAAGCGTCGCGCTGTATACAAGACGCATAAATTTTTTTAGTTTTACGAAAGCCGTGCAAGTGTAAAAGTCTCATAATATTATTATTGTGTTTCTTACCATTGAAAAATTGAATTATTACTTTGAGTTCTCCATTTTTTTAACGAAGTTGTCGAGGTTCTCTGAATTTAATTTTTTTATTAGCAATGAGTGATTATCGAAAAAGACTGAGCGGTGCAGAATATCGTAAAAGGAAAGCAGAAAAATCGTCAAAACAAGAAACTTTACTGAATAAAATTCCAAAAATATCGAATTTTCTGACAAGATCAGGAAAACTTGTAAGTGATGGCCAGCAAGCATCAGGTTCATCGGACGTAAGTATTTTGATACACTTGTAAGTGTTTTTTTTTTCTTAAATATAACTCTAAAAAAAAGATTAAAAATAATTTCTTATAAATTGAACTTTTAAAGAAAGTAAGTATTTGAGAAATATTGAGAATTGAATTTTTTTAAATCTTTTTGTCTAATAAGGGAAAATTTTAATTTCAAATATGAATGAATTAATGTCCGTGGCTAAAAGATTTTTTTGTTTTTAGCCGGAATTTGATGACACTTCAGCACAAGATACCAAAGAAATACATTTGAATCCTTCTTCATTGCAAGATATAAACACAAGCAAACCCTCGTCAACTTTTCTTTCATCAGAAGATGCGGAAGAAAGTCAATCAACAACTGATATGTTTCAATTGAGTGGTGATCCTTTTCTATGGAATATAAATGATGAAACACGAGATTTTATAACTATAAACGGTTTACCACAAAATGATGTAACGGATTTTAAAAATTCACAAAATTTTTATAATGATAAAACGAGGTTTTGTTCTAAAAGCTTATTCCAACGTCATTTAAAGAACGGAGAAATTCAACGTCGTGAGTGGTTACTTTATTCAGAAAGTAAAGGATCAGTATTTTGTGCTCTATGTTTACTATTTGGTAGGAGTGGCGAAGTAAACGCATTTACTGGTGAAGGGTTTAGAGATTGGAAAAACTCAAAAGCGCGCATTGAAGCTCATGAAAATTCTGATTTTCACAAAACTAACATTAGTCACTTCAAAGCTCGAGCTGTCATTCAAGGCCGTGTTGATCAACGTTTAATGGAGCAGCTCGATGAAGAAATTTTATACTGGAAAAAAGTTTTGCATCGAGTAATTGTGATAGTTAAATCTCTCGCAATAAGAGGGCTGTCATTTAGAGGACATACAGAACGAATTGGAGATCCTCATAATGGAAATTTTTTAGGTTCAGTCGAGCTTCTTGCTGAATTTGATCCGTTTTTATCAGAACATTTAAAATTATATGCGCACCCTGGCCGTGGAAATACTTCGTATTTATCTAAGACAATCTACGAAGAAATTATATTATTAATTCAAAATAAAGTATTGCAACATATTTCTAAAGAAGTGCAATCTGCTAAGTATTTTGGCGTAATTGTGGATTCCACGCCTGATATTGCTCATGTTGATCAACTCACGATAATTATTAGATATGTATGTAACAATGGTAAAATTGTCGAAAGATTTCTGGAATTTATTCCAAATACTGGCCATAAGGCTAAAGATATTGAAGATGCTTTGTTAAAATCTCTTGAGAATAATGGTTTGAATATAATGAATTGTCGTGGTCAATCTTACGATAATGCAAGCAACATGTCAGGTTTATATTCAGGAGTGCAAGCACGAATCAAAACAACTAATCCATTAGCTGAATATGTTCCTTGTGCTGGTCACTCTTTAAATTTAGTGGGAACTTGTGCAGCTGAATCTGTTACCGAAGCAGTTGACTTTTTTTCTACTTTGCAAGAATTATATAATTTTTTTACCGTTTCGACACATCGTTGGGAAATTTTAAGACAGCATACAAGTTTAAGACTGAAAAGCCTTTCTCAAACTCGTTGGTCGGCTCGACATGATGCATGCGACACATTAGAAAAAGAGTGGCCTGGAATAATTGTTGCACTAAACTTTATTGGTGAAAACAAAGATGAAAAACCTACTACACGAGCTGAAGCTAAGGGACTGCAGCGAAAATTACAACGTCTAGAAACAGCTATTCTAGTCATTGTTTGGAATGCAATTTTGGATCGATTTAATGCTGCGAGTAAGAAGCTTCAGGATTCTCAAGCTGATTTATCATCTGTGATAAAAATATATAGTTCTTTGGCATTATTTCTACAAGATATGAGAGATAAACAATTTTCTGACTATGAAAAAAAAGCCAAAGAACTATCTGGAGTTCAAAATTATTACCACTATGACAGCCGTCGTAAAAAAACCCGAAAACTTCAGGCTGACGAGTCACGGGAAAATGAAAGAACTGCTTTATCTGGAGAAGAAAATTTTCGAACCAACGTTTACTATCCAATTTTAGATACTTTAAGTGTACAATTGACAGGACGTAAAAGTGCTTATCATAATCTCTACGAAAAATTTAATTTTTTTGACTATTTATATGAAATAGATACCAATGAATTAAAAATTTGCGCAGATGAATTAGTTACTAAGTATCCTGATGACTTGGAAGAGACTTTCGCGAATGAATGTATTCATTTGCACTGTCAACTCAAAGATTCTGTAATGGACACGAAAGATATTCGTTCCGCGCAAGGACTATACAATTTTTTGCATTCTCAAAATCTTCAAGATGTTTATCCAAATGTAGACATTGCTCTACGTATTTTTTTGAGTATTCCGGCTACGAACTGTTCAGGAGAAAGATCTTTTTCCACCTTGAAAAGAGTAAAAACGTATTTACGCGCAAGTATGGGCCAAGAGAGACTCAATGCTTTAGCACTACTGTCAATTGAAGCTCAACTTGTTCAAGAAATTGATTACAACGACATAGTTGATGATTTTGCTCAGACGAAAGCAAGAAAGAAGATATTTAAAAATTAAATAAAATAAAAATAAATAAATATTAAATAAACGGATTCAAAAAAATAAAATTTCATCTTTCAAAAAGGGCGGCTAATCAGACAGGGCCTAGGGCGGCAAAATACTTAATCCGCCACTGATTATTGGTGGGATCCCAGACAATAACTTAAAAATGCATGAGAGCCTGCAGTGTTTCCTGAACAAGGCGCAACTTTTAATGGCGTTTTCAGAAATACGAGAGATTGGCATTCGCTGCTTTAATTGCACCAATTCTAACGTATGCCAAAAGCTGAGAAGAGAAGTTGGTACGTGCTATGGCTGTAGCAGATTGGACCATCTTATCGCTGCTTGCCCAGAACGGAATACTGGCGGATCGACGGTAAAAAATTCGAATTTAAGATATTGTGTTTTTGTTCTCCATGCGAGGCATGGCGTACCAGGTCAGGTCGTGTCATGACACGCGATGGTTTTTCAGACCCAGGTGTCGCTTCGGTCTGATCCGGTCTGATCAAGTGTCACGTGGTATGCAACTCTGATGACGTGGACCAAAAACTGCTAGAATGACGCTTTTCGCGCAAAAAATAGTTTTTTTCAGGCAGCTCTCGCGGGAGAAATAATCGTTGCGTGCGGGTATAAAAGACCGGAGCTTCGGCCAAACACGTTTTGTGTGAGTTTCTGGTGGCGAGTGTGCATTGAGGTTCTGCAGATGATTACCGGGCAAGTAACAGGTGTATATTAAAGATAGTGTGTGAAAAGAACAGTTTTCCTAAAGTAGTGAGAAAAGGCATAAATATTAAAGTTTTAAAATAATAAAACATTTTCCGGAAAGTAATTTCAAGGTAAAGTTAATAATTGTGCGATATAGAACGGCAAAAATATAGAAAAAGGAAAGGCTGAGGAATAAGGTAACTAGTGCTATTCGAATCCGAGAAATATATCCCGCGTATGTCCTCGGTAGTCTTGTCAAATCGTATAAGGTATGACACATGAAACGTGAATTAGTCCTGCCCCAAACAAGTGTGGAACATAGGAGTAGCTCTAGAATCGTAAGTTTGCTTTTCACCTCGCCACTACCATCCAGCGCCTATCCAACATTGTAAAAGTCTGACAGGAGTAAACTATAAAAGAAGGTTGTTAACTATCATAAACCGCAACACCTAACGGAAAGGTCATACGCGGCAGTAAAATGCACCGAGCCGAATAAAACCTCTAAGACCATTTACTAAATTTAACTATAATTCGAAATAGAAAATAAAAGCCCGAATTTTTGAGAATTTTGGAATGAATTCCAGTTGAACAATTTTAATATGACAATGGAATAATTTTTATAGAATATAAAAAGGTAACGTAGCAGCCGAAAGAGGGTAGATCATGGCGTTTTTGGGGCACTTCGAATATTTTCTCCGGAGTTGCCACTATGGTGATTAGTATCAGTAAGGATACAATCCATTATGGGTGGCCAAATTTAAAGTATACAACATCTATACACTCTGCCATCGAAGATTTTTTAAACTGAACGAGGTAAGGTAGTGATACTAGTTTAGGTTTCTTTTGTTTGTGTGCCACAATAGAATCGATGGAGCGACGAACGTAGCCGGAAGGACAAAACACAGTATGACAATAGTGACCGAGTACTACAGCAGGAAAAACGTGCAATCGTAATTGGTGTTCCCACGGGGACATACAATGCGAGTACGACAAGCCGGAAGCACACGACCAAGATGTATTTAACTAGGTGGCATCACAAGCTCAGCTGGCAATTTTTTGCTTTGCGAACTTTTAGTCAAGTTTATGTCAAAATTTTGTTTATGTTTGTACAAAGCGAAGCAAGTACAAAGAAAAACAAATAAAAATGTAAACCATTTAAAAGTGAAAAGAGCGATTAAGGAATAAAATTTTAGATAATTTAAAGTGGAAATGAACTGTTAAAAATGCGTTACTGCTTTCTATGTAAAAAGAAAAATGTTCCTGGAAATGGAGTATGTTTTAACGTCCCCAAAGACGAAAATAAAAAGCAAAAGTGGATGACAATATGCCAAAAAGATTAATAATGTTTCCATTGATTGAAATCACACAAAACAATTAAAATTCACAATTAATAATGTTTATGTACGTTAAAACAATTCTTCACAATTTTTCTTTCTTTTGTTTTGCACATACGTTTTTGACAGCAACTTGTCTATTACACAATACAAAATATGAATGTGGTTGTTGTATTGCTGTAAAACAACTCCTTATGGTGCATTTAACTAGACACCTTGCACACGACCCTACACGCAACAACAACTTATAACACAATTATATTAAAAGGTATATTAAGTGTAGTTTTGAAATTAACGTTGAGAATTATTTTTATATAGAATGTCTGGGGGTCCATTGAATATTTCAAAGCGGTGAAAGTGGCGGAAAACCTACAAAACTTTTATATTTTGCACCAGAAGGATTTCGAAGAGTTAACGAACGACTTGACTGCGTCAGCGCGCGTAGAAAAAGAAGGCGAATGGAAAATCACACGTTCTCACCGTTCTGGCGGGTAATCCATCACCAAATTTTTTCCAGGTGCCGCAACCCTCCATCCAAGATCCGATCATCCCATCGCTCTCTTACGATGACGCGCGTAATCAGACATTCAAGTATTATACCTCACATATAAGGCTATTTATCGTTTATGTGGACTCATACAACGAGGCTGGCCTGAGAAAATACTTTAATGGTATTACAGTAAGCCGTCCACTTCTGAAATTGTACATCAAGAGTGTTATTGAGATATCAAAAATAGGTTATGGACGCTGTTAAGTTTAGCAAATACGTCCGTGTATTGCTAATGACTTTGTTGAAGATATCAGAATCATTGAACAGTCTTTGTGATTACATACAAAGCCACAAACCCACCAACAACTCAACCTAAAGTTTCTAACAATAGGTCATGTCTAACTATTAAACAAGCCAGTTTACTAGCCACTCACACATTGCTTAAGGTAGTTCTGCCAGCATTAGAGAATGGGTTTACACTTTTGACCCCACTGGCTGGTGATATATTCAGCAAAGATGATATTTCTAAAATAGCCACTGAATTGATGCCACAAGGGCCTACAATTAGGTATACAGCAGGTGTCATATGTGCCATTATAGCAAGCTGTCAGAGTGGTAGACATTATTTGGCGCCATCACAAGCACACATTGCAGCATGTGCCACAGTTGTTGCTACACATAATTTGAAGGATAGGAAACAAGCCATGCAGATCATAAGAAAAACAACTAGACAGTATTTAACTAGTGGCAAGCCCTTTGACATGGCTAAATTTAAAATCTATGGCAGATATGCCACTGGTGGGGTGCCAGCAGAATTAGCACCGGAAATCTTAATTGAGACTTTTGAGGATATTAAACGATTGAGAGCTCAACAACAAAGAGCTATTGATGAAACTGCAATGGTGTTAAGTGGATCACAATTAAGAGCATCTGCTGCTAATGCCCCATCAGGCAGTGGTTCTGCTAATAGAGCATCTGCGGATTGAGCATCTCTATGATATGTGGATAAGCAAAAGCTGAAAAGAGATTTACAAAGTATTGGGATCATTGTTCACAACAAAACTATTGACTCATTTATCAAGAGTGATTGTTTCACAGAGTTTGGGAAATATTATAACATTCATAAGCAATGGTGTTCATTAGCACCTGCAAATTATTTAGCATATAGTGTAGTTTCTAAAAACATAAAGACATCAAATTTAGATAAGAATCAAAATGTTAAGAATCTTCGCCTTGGGCTTTCTTCCAAGCACTTGTAGCTCAAAGAAATGGGATTACTTCAATGTTTTGAGAATAATGATTTTCTTACAGGCGCATAAACCTGAAGAGTTTTGGTTTATTGTATGACCTCTCAAGCACTTTAACTTGGAGGTAAATTGATTTAGTTGGCGCAACAACAGCACTAGAACCGAGTTGCTTATCCTAATTGAAAAAGACCGTTTCTTTCAGTTTCAAATTAAGAATTGTTTTGTTCAGAACTTTCTTAGTCTTATATACTAGTTTTATCAAAGAAATATGATTAATTTACATAATTTTGTGCAGCAATAAAAAACAAATTAAATTGCAATAATAACTTGTATTAAGTTGTGCGGTATTAAATTACAGTGTAGGAAAGAGTAAAATAAAAATAAATTGTAATAAAAATGTATTAATTTAGGCCAAGTGTGCAAAAGTTTATTGAACTTAAATAAAATAATAAATGATTCTTGTGCATTATTATGTATTAATTTAGGAAAAGTGTGCCATATTAAATTACAATTGTAGGCAAGAATAAAGTAAAAGTAAATAAATGTATTGGCCAAGTGTGTTAAGGTTTATTGAACTTAAAATAAATAATGCTCGTGCATTAACAGTTGTATTACCCCAAAGATCCGTGACCATTTTGATATAAGCGAGAAAGAATATATTTCAAGCTCATTATTCCCGGTGATGTCAAGATGTATGAGGGTGGTCTTACGCGGCAGAGATGGTGAAAGTGCGTACACAGCAACTTAAAATATGAAAATAATATTTAAGGACAACGCAAGTCCAAAGGAAATCACAATCGTTTATACAAACGTGCATGTAAAGTATTTTATATGATTCCCTAAGTTCTATAAATGTTACGGGTTTAATCATTTTGCAATGTACTGTAAGTAAAACAGTGGCCTGTGGAAATAAGGTTCCAATAGAAATAACAGATAGTCTTGGGAACCCTACTTCGAATAATGCTGAGCAGAATTGAGCCAACTGTGTTACTGATGTGCTTAAAAGACACACATTATCATTCCACTCTAATGCGGGTATTCAATCGAAAGAGAGCAGGAGATGAGCGACTTACTGTAGAAAAAAACCTACTAGATTCAGAATGCCAGCCAAACTCGCCAAATCCGACAACCAATCCACAACATCCGCCAAGGTTGCCAGGTCCCGAATTCGAGCGATTGTCGACTTTGCGGCCCAAACTCTGATCCAGGAGAGCTTATTACAGTGGCTAAAAGAACTATATCTACTGATGGAATTGTAGAAGGGGATATTTATCCCATGGACCAAATGAATTCAAATTTACAACAGCTGGAGTTGGAAGATCCTATTGAAACTCCAGATGCAGGTGCTGCGGCTTTATAAATGGCCGAGCACGGTTCAAAGGTGTTGTAGTAGTAGCAACGGGTCGTCGTGAAAACGACAATAAAATGGCGCCCAACGTGGGGCCCGAAGGAGTTATTTAGTCAGTTTTTATAAAATTTTTACTGTCATTTATACGTGTTCGGTCATGAGGGTATTGTGGACACGTTGCGACATTAGTTGGCCTGCAACTACCATCATGCTACGAATGTATCGCTTTTAGTAAATTAAATTTAATAGCCTTTCTCATCAGCCATCGTATAGGAACTCTTCAGCAGGCTGTAAGTCCCGAGAAGTCAGAAGTATATTGGTTTCGCGTTGCGACAGTCTGGTGGAGATGGAATGGCGGGTTTTTTGGAGAGTCATTAAGTTTTATTTTGTTCGCTGCACGTGAGACAGGTTTTAATAGAGCTACTTGCTTAAAGCCTTAGCTACATCGTGTAGGGTTAAAATGAATCCCATCAAATTTTGATTTTTCTATTTGGACACCGCAGCCTAGTTCAGTTTCTAAAGAAACAGTTTCGAAAATATATATTCCAGGTCAAGTAAAATTCTTTTGTTGTTTTGCGTGCGCTAAGTTTAAGTGTGGGAGTCCCGGCATCTTAGGGCACAAGCCTTGATGTTTCGTAGCACCACCTTCAGCTCAGTTACATTGGGAATAAAACTGAATTCATCGTCCTTTACAGACAGTAGTTTACCCGTGAAACCAAAAAATGAAAAAGTTTTGTATAGAAGTAGTTCTTTCTTCCATCTCAACATTAATATACCATCTGTATAGGCTCGGCATTTGTATAATTCCAACTCAATACAGGGTTTTCACTCACCGATTCTGCCACCTGAAAGTCCTATGGCAAATCGTGTGCACATATTAAGAGTTAAATTCTTACATTCATCTTATTTTTTATACATATATATATATAGATATATATATATATATTTTTATTTTGCGTCCAAGTTTGCGGCCGTTTTTTTTATAATTTGATCCTAGTATCGCCTCGAAAAGTTTTATGGGAAGTTTCTTTTATCCATTTGATGAGGATAGCGTTATTTTCCTATAACAACTTTTTTTCTTTTATTTTTTTATTTTGTTTATTTTTCGGTTTGTTTTTGGCGGTTGGATAATCGCTGATTATTGGACTGTAAGCAATATTTAAGAATTTTCCGTTGTACATACATATTTGTAAAAATATACATACATATTTACAAATACATATCGTTACAAAGTTAGTTTTTTGTTGTGATTTGAATCTTTTCCATACGGTAGTACCTGTTCGCTTGGTCTGGCTGGACATATTTGAGAATTTATTTTTAAACATTTTTATTTTCGAATAACGCAAAGTTTGCGGCAGAAATCGAAAAGTCTTTTTGGTCTGGTTAAATAGGGAATGGTTCTGACGCGCTCTGTCAGAAACCGGTTAACTGAAGCAGGTTTTGACGTATATAACATTTTTGGAATGGAGTCCGTAACTAGCACCACAGGGGCAACAGTCGTTTCCACCCAGCAGACCCATCTATAGAGACTGCATCGGCAGGGGTTGTACCGTCGGTACAGCAGTTTATGTCAATGGCACACGATCGCTCGATGCGTTCCCAAGATGGTAACGTTTCCAGTGATACAATTTCGTCACCAGAATTCACCAGCGTAACCGCTAGTAATGTACAGCAACAGTTTCGTGCCAACAGAATAGCCATGCAGGCTCCACAGCAAGTCAGTCAAGTCGGTCTAAGTGGGGATATAGCAGGGTTTATAAGGGGAGAATTGTCCCGACAGATGCAAGATTTATAAGTAAACTTGCGAGAAGAGTTAGCCCAGGCTATAGATCGTATAGTCGAGCAGCAAGTGCGTTCACCAGCACCTCGAGTAATGCCGGCAGCTCCGCCTGTGTACTCAACCGCCCCGTCACAAGCACCACCCGGAGGGGGAGAAAATATATTAGCATCGAGCTCTCAGAACTTATTTCCAAGCGTTCATGATATAAATAGTCAGCGTCCGCTTGCGAGCCAACAAGCGCCTGCCAACTCTTGGCACGAGCGAGTATCCGTACAAAACGCAGAGCCACGCACGGGTTCCTTATTCCCACGGTTGTCAGATCATGGGTATTTTAATCGATTTAGTGCACAAGGGCCGACAGGTGAATTTAGATCACAACCGCAAGGGAGGCAGACAGACTACTTTTACCCGTCGAGAAACCAATATCATAAAGTCGATCTCTCCAAGTGGGGAATAAAATTCGACGGTACCTCAAAGTGCATGAGCGCCGAAGATTTTATTTTTCGCATCGAATTTTTAAGACAGGAATATAACGTAACGTTCGATGACTTACGACGTAGTTTTCACCCATTGCTTGAAGGCCAGGCCTTGGACTGGTTTTGGAATTTAATGAAACTAAATCCAGCTCAATCCTGGGAGGAGCTAGTAGCAGCTTTAATAACCCAGTTTAGGCGTTTTGAAAATGAGTTCCACCTGCAGAAGAGAATCATGGCTCGCCGTCAAGGTGTCCAGGAATCCTTCGAAGATTTTTTCAACGCAGTGTTAAGGCTTCGGAATCAGCAAAGAATTCCATACTCTGAACGAGCCCTGATCGAAATTATGAGAGGTAATTTAAAACCAGCGGTATCACATTTATTATTGTTTTCTGCCAGAATCGAAAGCCTGAATGACTTTTGCCAACAAGCAAAAAGGGCCGAAAGTCTTATAGCGAGCCAAAGGACACCTATACCCAGCAACGTCCACCGCCATGTCAGGCGTACCAGGTATCTTGCCTATTGACCTGTAACCTAACTTGACGAATGACAACGGACTATATTGTATATTATATTGCATATTATATTGTATATTAGATTGTATATTATATTATATATTATATTATATTAATTCTAAATATATACCTTGATGTCCTATTTCTTAGACCTATTAATTTTTTGCACCTTGGGTCATGCCCATTCGAAATTTTACGATTACATTTGAAGGGAGGTGGGGAAAAACGACTTCAGTCCAGTTTTGTAACAAAACGAGCTTTTAGCGCCATCTAGTTGTATTCTGGAAGTACTATAATATGACTGAGTCGAAAAATGGCTATAGTGACTTGAGTCCATAGAAATAAGCATATGAACATCCACCCTGCTGGGGAAAAACGACGTGAGTCCGAGCGCGCCATGGGAAGAACGTCTTCAGTCCTTTTATTCCATTTTCATTTTGTGTGAACTACAGTGATCGGCGATTGCATCACCCACCCTGTTCTTCGATTGCATGACCCAATCTGTTCATCGATTGCATCACCCACCCTGTTCTTCGATTGCATGACCCACCCTGTTCTTCGATTGCATGACCCAATCTGTTCATCGATTGCATCACCCAATCTGTTTTTATCGATCTTATCTTCTCGTGTTTTGTTCTAGTTCATACGTCGTACCGTACCTTTCACTTTCTCTGTATACTTTACTGTTTTTGAAACTTGTGCGATTGTGCAGTATTACAGTGCAATGGACAGTGACAGTGACTTCTTTGTGTCCAGTGAAGAAGAGATAGGACCCTCGAGCAGTGGAACGAAAAAAAAGGAAAAAAACAGGAAGGGTTAGAGATGTAATGAAAACCTTGCGAGCTACCACCCACGAACTTGGGCCTGACTGCCGGTGTAAACGATTTCACTGTTTCACTTCGATTTGTGAGCCAGAACGCCGAAGACGCCGAAGAATAATACGCGAATTTAACGATTTGGGGGACACCAATGATCAAAATGCTTACCTTGGTGGTCTTATTACTGTTCTCCCAGTCATGCGACGACGTCCACGAAAGAATGAAGATGAGGCACGAATTAATACTGCTTCATTCAGCTATCGAGTTAGGATTAGTGAGAATGGAAAAGTCCGCGATGTAACAGTTTGTATAAAGGCTTTCATATCCTTGCACGGAATTACAGATCGACGAGTCAGGTATGTGAGAGATTCCCTTGTTCGTGACGGAAAATCGCCAACTGACAAACGCGGAAAACATGACGTACGTCCACATAAACTGAGCGATGAGACCAAGGGAAAGGCGATTGACTTCATCAAAAGTCTGAAGGGCCGTAAATCCCATTATTCATTGAAGGAATCGAGTAAAGTATATTTACCTGATACTCTAAATATATCTAAGCTACACAGAATGTATATTGAGCAGAACCCCGATCATAAAATGTAGTATGAATCGTTCCGCTGCATATTTGGAAATAATTTTAACATTTCATTTGGTTATCCGCGCAAGGATACATGCAGCACCTGCGATACAATGAAGGCTGGCATTTTTTCTCTAACTGAGAAATCGAAATCAAATCTGGTTGGTCCGGACAAAGAGAGGGCACAGCAAGAGCTAGACAATAAGCTAAGAGAAAAAGAACTTCATCTGAAGAGAAGTAAGCGCTTCTATATGCTGAAGAAATCCTATCACAAACGCTGTATGAAATCGAAAAGCATGGAAGCGATCACAATGGACTACCAAAAAAACCTACCAACACCAAACATAACAACGAACGACGTATACTACAAACGTCAGTTGAATTTTATTAGCTTCAACATCCATGTTTTATCGAGTTCGCAAGCTGTATTCTACACTTACGACGAATCTATTGCTCGAAAACGACGTGTGTTCAATGATGTACCACTTCTTTTGCCACATTTTGCCAATGGAGGTTAGGGAGCTGGCAATTTTTTGTGACTCATGTTCTGGGCAAAACAAGAACTTTACAGTTATACGATTTTTACACTATATGGTTGTGCAAAAGAAACGATTCGAAACAGTGAAGGTTTTATTTCCGATACGTGGGCATTCCTACCTTGAATGCGATCGGAACATGTCTCTCATTAATCAAAAAACATATACAAAAGCCAGATGACTGGAGGGAAGAATTCAAAAGCTGTCGTGTAAAACCAAACCAGAAGAAAGTGAGGACGAATACGTTGATGACCCACCGATTGGCGCCTAATGCCAGGGAAAAGTGACATCAGTCCGTATATTTTAGAGAATATTTTGAAATTATTGTGGAAAAATGTCATCTGAAACTTATTTTGCTTTGTACGAGTTGTAATAAATATATTTCTGATCAAATGCTGATTTTTGAATATTTTTCTCATGAGTCTGAAGTACTTTTTTTAGTTGGGAAACTTTAAATTTGATTTTTCTCAAATTCCATTTGGCGTGACTTAGGTCGTTCTTCCCCTGCACCCTTCATTTATTATTTTTTTCTTATTCTGAAATGTGCCTTTACACACATGTGTACGGACACATTCATCATTTGCAATTCCTTTTTTTTGTTTTGAAGAAAAGTATTTAGAGCAAGCACCTATTCCAGAGTTTTTGTTACTTTTGATTGGTCTACCGAAGGGAGCGCTAAGTAGGCTGAGCTCAACCTAGGTAGCTATAGAGTTAGTTGAGGGTCTATTGGCCCGAATTCATAATAGGGGTTTACCGTGAATCGAAAAAGAAAAGGAAGAGTTTATTCAGGCTGCGTTGATTGTAAACCTTAGATTAGTTCGACCTGATGCATTTCTTTGTGGGCTATCTGATACTAAATTATTGTTCTCTGGCAATTAGACAACTTTTTGACTTCGATCCTTTAGGTAATATTGAAAATCCTAAAGAAATACTTACCGGTTTAAGCATTTTTCAAAATTTAAATTCCCCAAAACAATGCACCAGGCTTATTTACTAATAATAGTGTCATTTTCATACAATATAAGTTACCTGCCATGTTAATTTGATTCAAGAAAAAGTAAATTTAATTAGCCCTAATTTTTAAATAAATTTTAAGCTAAATATTCAGTTGAATCCGAAATCTCTATAATTTTTTTATTGAAAATAAAAGACAATGTACAATGAAATCGAATATTTGAAAGGTTCGTGTTTAAATTAATATGGAAAGTGTTAGTGAATAATTTAACGTAGACGTCGTAGGAAGGTGGTAGGTATTGGTGAGTGATACACGTTTGGGATGACTTAATGATAATGCCCACAAGTCATTACGGAGGTATTTCCTCTGTAGTTGAGGAAATTCCTATGGGGAGGGAAGCCATAGTTGGCACACCATCAGCCAACGTTGAGATTAAAGAAGAACGAAATAGTGGGTAAGTGATGTTCTGTCATATAAGAATAATTAGAGGCAGTGTAATAGTTTTGGTTAAAGTCAGTCATATGGCAACTCTTTCGGGCTCCCTTATTTTAAAATCTCTTTTTGCTCGGGGTACATCGTACGAGCGAGCTGGCATGATTTTTTTTGTAGCGGATTAAGCGCACAGAGAGGTTGGCAAAGATCCCCCCCAAAACGGCGAGCTTCAGCCGGAGCAAACGCCAGCATGCCAGCGCAGCCAACAATCTGGTCACACATTGGCACTTCGGTGCTTTATTTTCGTTTTCACGACGACCCGTTGCTACTGCTACAATAAAGGATGACATCGCTTCCAAAGCTCCAGACCGGGTTCTTTTCTGTCTGTCCCGTACTTATGGTCAAGTCATTAAAACTGACTTTGGATTTTTTTAAGGATGACTCCCGACAGTATTCACGATTTCTACGATGATCTAGACGAACCAATCAACTTTCGATCTTTTGTACATCAGATCGTTGCATGTAATGCCCAATTCACAAAATATCTAAAAATCTTTATAATAACCCTAGCCCCAACGTAGGAATTTCACAATATTAGGGGATATGACCATCAATCATTATAAGGCTCTATGAAAAAAAAATTCTCGAGCTTAGCCGTTGTAACGTGCGGACGTGTTTTTTAACTACCGTTTCATTTGTTTATTTGATTACTATGGATGCTACACCAAAATCATTGTGTGCGAAGTTGTTTAAATCCCTTACTGCAACTTGCGTTGCTAGTCATATATGTATGTAAGGCGAGATTACATTTCTTTTGTGCAAAAGGGAGCGATAAGCAAGTTCAATTATTTAAAGAAAATTTAAATTTGGTTTATAATTGCATCGATTGCCTTTCTGCATCACCAGAGATGATTTCTCTTATTTCATCCATGTCGGCTGAGATAAGAGAATTAAAGAGTACCAACCATTGTCCCGTCGATAAGTAAATAAATACAAGAAATAAAAACGTAGATCAACAAATAAAAATATCCACAAACAGATTTGAGTTTACATGACCTAGTAGTTCTAAAAAACGAGCCTACTTGCTTCACAGAATGGCGTTCAGGTCATATTATACAGCTCTATCACGGCAAGGATAATAGTCTGGGTAGTAGAGTTAAAAACACAAAATGGCAGTGTTACTAGCCCGATACACATATTAGTACGTTTGTCTCCCTGTAACAATTAAGCTAAATAATCCTCCCTTCGTGTCTCCTAATGCAACAATGTTTCCTTGTGTTCAGATCGAGATGGCTGAACGTGCATTCAACGCTGACTTTTGTTGCCCTCTGTGCAACCCCTTGCACGCCATCCGTCAATGTACGCGCTTTATGACGATGAGTGTGGATCAAAACTGCGTGTGGTGGCCCAAAGTATGTGTTACTACTGTTTAGCGCAGTCACATGTTCGCTACCGGCGCACGAGTATTGATCGGTGTCGCCTCTGCCTGCAAGACGATAACAGCTGGCAGAACAGCACCAGTTCTGGGTACCGGACTCGACCCACCATAATCAGACAAGAGGCGGAGTGTAGCATGATTACACTCTTTGTCATACGACATGATTTCATTCCTTAAAATGCATGCATATAATAAATAAATAAATATCAAGTGTCACTAAAAATTCACATGGGCAACAGACACAATTTGACACCACGTGCCGCTGCACTTTATATATACTGTTGAGTGTGAAAATGCTAAGCGGTCAGTGTTGTGACATTGCACACACAATTTGCCTAACTCTGCCGCTGCACTTGAAATACACTTCATGTTTGTGTGTGTTCTATGCCGCCTCACATTTCATCGATGGGAAACACATTTATTTTGTTTTCCCGCTGAACTAATTTTAAGTAGTTATAAGAAACCAAATGTAATTACTATAGAATTAGGGGGTTAATCTTTCTTCTCAAAATTGGTATAAAAGAAGGAGATTTCTACCCAATAAGGACATTAATTAACAAGAACTGGAGCGACGCATATAGTTGCTCAGTTCGATAAAATAAAAGTAAAACGTTAATAATAAAAATAATTAAAACGCCTTTTATTTATAAATGTTACATGGCGATCCTGCCAGTTCTAGAGTGCGACAACTAAATGCGCACCTAGAATTAAAAGAAAAAAAAACTTTTAATCCTGACGGATCAGCCACAACGATCCGTCAGAAGAGAAGGTAATCCAGAGAAGGAAGTCCGCCTGGCAAATAGGCTAGCGAGGTCCACATCCACATCATACGGCACCAGCTTGTTACATCTATACTGAAGCAACCAAAACGACACCACAAAAAAAAAGGAGGATTACATCATCACGTGTATCTATTTAATATTAAAATTATTCTTATTTATTAACTTATAAAAGAGGTGCGTGCTACACTGCGCACTCTTAGGGCCTGTAAGCGTAAACCGCTCGAGGCAACTAACTAAGAAAATAATTAGAATTTTTTTTTTCTTTGTCCTTTTCCATTATGTCAAAAATTGGGCCGAAGCCTATAACAATAGAAGAATATAGAAAAAGGCAACAAAAGCCTATACTGAATAAAATTTCAATACCCAAACAGGC
This sequence comes from Panzeria rudis, assembly GCA_956483635.1. Taxonomy (NCBI): domain Eukaryota; kingdom Metazoa; phylum Arthropoda; class Insecta; order Diptera; family Tachinidae; genus Panzeria; species Panzeria rudis. The sequence goes on along the minus strand of OY101447.1, from coordinate 40,143,480 downwards.
TAAGCCTAAACGAAGAGGTGGCTTCTCTAACAAATTAAAAAGAGAAAAGTCTTTATTACAAAGAGAGGTAAAAGGCAATCCACCACCCAGTTGGGAGCTTTCCACAAAAATATGGAAGCGCATTGTAGAAATTGAGAAATTATTATTAGTTGTAAGAAATAAAAATAAATAATTAACTAGAATGCAAGAATCAAAAAAAAAAACAATTTTATATAGTACAAACATATATATATATTTTTCCAAAATGAATATTTTCAAAGAAAAAGAAACCCCGATTGATTTAGAATGGTTAAGTAAGCATTGGGAGTTGATAGGAATGGAAGGAAAACCAACAATAATTGACATTGTAGAAAAACCAAGAATAGAAGAAGAAACAATTAAAGGATTAAGATGGGTAGGTAGAACGTATAGAAAAAGAGAAAAAGGAATAAAACTTTCATAATACTAAATTTTTTTTTTACATAATGTGCAAATCACAAACAAAATTAGAAAGGCCAACCGCCAATGTAATAAATGAGCTGGAAATAGTTCAAGACAAATTCAATTTACATACAATTGAAGTTTGTATCATAATAATAGCAATCTTGATAGGATTAAATTTTATATTGCGACTTTATTTAATGCATAGTAGAAAATTAAAGAAAAAATATGTCAGTAGAGCAAATGACTTAGACAAGATATGAATTGGGAAGATATCATCAATAAAATTAAAATAATAAAAGAAGATTTTGACCGTTCATATAAGTGTCTGAACATAGATAGACCAACCAAAGCCGAAACGATTAAACATCATTTTCAGAATCTCCTCACACGACTTGAAGAAATAAGAGTTTTACTCAATGTACATTATAACAGACTTACTGTAAGTCATCAAACAGCAACAGACGCAAGTAAACATGCTTGTGGAGCAGTGTTAACTCAGGAATACCAAGGTAAACATTTACCAATTTCTTATGCATCAAAAGCATTTACCAAAGGCGAAAGTAACAAATCGACCATTGAACAAGAACTAACAGCCATACATTGGGCAATAACTCATTTCAGACCATATATATATGGAAAACACTTTCTTGTCCGTACTGACCACAGACCACTTTCTTATTTGTTCTCAATGAAAAATCCTAGCTCCAAATTAACAAGAATTAGACTTGATCTGGAAGAATATGACTTTACGGTTGAGTATCTTAGGGGAAAAGATAACTATGTTGCTGACGCTTTATCGCGCATAACAATAAACGATTTAAAAGACATGAATAGTAACATTTGTTCTATATTAAAAGTCACGACTAGATCGATGACTAATAAACAATTAAAAGAAAATAATGGTAATACACTAAATAAACAGCATAAAGTTGATATAAATAATAAGCCCAGTATATATGTACCTTTAAAGAACACTGACGTCAGAAAATATTATAAACTAAAGATTTCTCCCAGAAGATGTTACATCAAACGAGGAAAATCTATAGTAACATATATACAAATATACGATTTGTTTACTAATGGGAACTTTGACTTAGGACAATTTTTCTCTAGGCTCGAAAATGTGGCCGGTAAACTTAAAATATATAAATTACAAGTGGCACCCACAGAGAAAATTTTCGAATTTATCTCAATAAATGATTTTAAAGAAATGGGCAATAATATATTAAATAAAATTGAAGTAGCGCTACTAAACGAGGTGACCCAAATTGATAATAAGAATGCCAAGGCAATTCTTGAGATTATGCTGAAATATCATGATGATCCCATAGAAGGAGGACATTGTGGAATTTATAGAACAATAGAAAAAATTAAAAGATATTACTATTGGAAAAATATGTCAAAAGACATATCTAAATTTGTAAAAACATGTCATAAGTGCCAAACTGCTAAAACGTTTAAGCATTCAAAGAGTCCAATGACTATTACACCTACACCTGCAAAACCATTTGACACGGTGTACGTGGATACAATAGGACCTTTTCCAAAATCATTACACGAAAATGAATATGCAGTCACAATAATATGCGACTTAACTAAATATTTAGTAACAATACCAATTAAAGACAAAAGCGCTAAAACGGTTGCAAAAGCAATATTTGAAAATTTCATACTAACCTATGGTCCAATGAAGACGTTCATTTCCGACATGGGTACAGAATACAAAAACACCTTACTAACAGAACTATGCGATCTATTAAAGATTCAAAAACTAACTTCAACAGCATACCATCATCAAACATTAGGAACAATCGAAAGAAGTCATAGAACTTTCAATGAGTACGTACGTTCTTATATTACAGTTGACAAAACAGATTGGGATGAATGGTTAAAATATTTCACTTACTGTTTCAACACAACACCTTCAACAGTACATAATTATTGTCCGTTTGAATTAGTTTTTGCTAGACAGCCAAGTTCTTTTAATAAACTTAGCGAAGTGGATCGAATTGCTCCACTATATAATATAGATAATTATGCTAAAGAAGCAAAATTTAGGTTAGAAGTAGCATATAAAAGAGCTCAACAATTATTAGATAGGAATAAATTTAGGCAGAAATCAAATTATGATAAGAATGTACTAGACTATAACTTTAAAATAGGAGATTTAGTATTAGTTAAAAATGAAATAGGTCATAAATTGGATATTCAATATAAGGGACCATATAAAATAAAAAATATAGATTTAACAAATAATGTAACCGTAGTTGATAAGAAAACAAACAAAGAACAAATAGTTCATAAAAATAGACTTAAGTTATATCGTCACTAAATAAACAACAATATAATTACCCCGGGGAAGGTAGATATAATTTAAATTAAACTATACTTATACATTTACACAATAAAAATTGAAAAAAAAGAAAGAATGTCCATAAAACAAATGTTATATGAACATTCTTATGAAAGGTGGAGGTGTAGCATGATTACACTCTTTGTCATACGACATGATTTCATTCCTTAAAATGCATGCATATAATAAATAAATAAATATCAAGTGTCACTAAAAATTCACATGGGCAACAGACACAATTTGACACCACGTGCCGCTACACTTTAAATATACTGTTGAGTGTGAAAATGCTAAGCGGTCAGTGTTGTGACATTGCACACACAATTTGCCTAACTCTGCCGCTGCACTTGAAATACACTTCATGTTTGTGTGTGTTCTATGCCGCCTCACATTTCCCGCTGAACTAATTTTAAGTAGTTATAAGAAACCAAATGTAATTACTATAGAATAGGGGGTTAATCTTTCTTCTCAAAATTGGTATAAAAGAAGGAGATTTCTACCCAATAAGGACATTAATTAACAAGAACTGGAGCGACGCATATAGTTGCTCAGTTCGATAAAATAAAAGTAAAACGTTAATAATAAAAATAATTAAAACGCCGTTTATTTATAAATGTTACAGGAGCGCTTCGGGTGTGAGATCAGACAAGGCCGCACCAGCATCGATCTTTACGACAATAAAAACTTACAAGTGCATCACCCAACGGTGTCATGTCACGTGGAGGATCTCACTTATGCTCGCAGCCCTGCTGAAGACATGATACGGGAATACATCACCCTCACCGGTAACGCAAACCAAAATATTTTTCACATACTCACAAAGCTGAGAGTTGTGGCGTGATCATAACATTATGTTCATACCTGCGGTGATTTGTTAGGATAGATATAAAGAACAAAACACTTGTATTTATACTTTGAAACAATAAAGAACGTTGTGTGCTTATAAGGCACACAACAAAAATAATTTTTTTTAAATAAATTCATTAACTTGCAATTTAATTGGCCACATATAAATTTCGATTTAGATTTTTTAATAGATTATAGAATTGTAAAAGACAATTTATCATATATGTCTGATGGTTTTTTGTATAGTGATACTAAGTTTCCAGTTATTATGTATAGAAACCCTGTACATGCAGAAGTGCATGGTAGACATCCTGGTATAAATAGTGCGTTAAGATGTATATACAAAAATATATCTTGGAAATGGAAAAGGATTTCAACTAACTTTACCTTTTACTGATAAGATGAGAACTGAACGACAAAGCTTGATCGGAACTTCTGTTGAAAACATTCGTTTGGATTTTTACTCCAGTTCGCAATTTACTCTTGGGGTAAACAGACGCGTCTTGATTTTCGGTCGGCCAGTGAACAAAATAAATATAACAATATACAAATATATTATATTTAAAAAAAGAGACAAATATTCGCAAAAACAAATATTAACTTTACCGTTTATTAATATATTATGCTTTCTTTCTTTTGCTTTTGTAAAGTAAATCATAAACCTGTAGTCAAGTAGATACACAAATCAATGAGTAGCACTAGTAAAGAAAAACAGGTAAACAGACAAGTCTTGATAACAATATACAAATATATTATATTAAAAAAAAGACAAATATTCGCAAAAACAAATATTAACATTACCGTTTGTTAATATATTATACTTTTTTTCTTTTGCTTTAGTAAAGTAAATCATAAACCTATAGTCAAGTAGATACACAAATCAAAAACACAAACTGTGCACTCATATACATATATGAGTAGCACTAGTAAAGCCAACAACGGCTAATGGCAGTAATGTGTATTTAACTGTCGTGGCTACAGAAAGTGAAAATGGCGTAAACAAAAATTTACACTTGGCGTCAAAAGTATGGGTACGCTCAAATTCAATGTCAACGACAGACAGTGATATAAAAACAATAAATTTTTTGAAATCAGCTTCACAGCAAAGCACAAGTGCCAATAAAATGAGCCAACAACTATCCGAAAAAGATAAAACGACAGAAAGCGGCCACGCAGAAAACGCTACAGAAAAAGGAAAAATACAAATGGATATTGACCGCTGCATTGAAGTTATAAATAAAAATAAAAGAAAAAGAAGTCCTAGATCGAAAAACTTCGCTCCAGTAGCGAAAATGCCCAAAGACGGTAAACCTGATGCGGCGCCTTCTGAAAATCGCTTTTTAATACTACAAAACGAAGAAGATGAAATCACATTTGTCAGGCCGAGCTAAACGCCCCCGCAACTTTAAAGTGAAAAACGTTACAAACATCAAAAATAGAGAAAAAGTCCCCCAACCACTATTTTGGGTGGAACTAGAACCAGGTGACTTGAAATTAAATAAAAAACGAAATACACCCAATATATAATTTAAGATATTTGCTGCATCGAAGAGTTACCGTAGAGGAACCACATAAAGGAGCTGGGCCTATCCAATGCTAGAATTGCCAAGAATATGGCCACACAGAAACATATTGTAAGTTGCGCACCGTTTGTATCGTGTGTGGAGAACTACACAACACCGCCAATTGTGATAAACCAAAAGACGATTGAAGAATTAAAAAGTGTAGCAATTGCTCTGAAAACCACACCGCCAACTACAGAGGCTGCCCTGTCTATGTACATGCCAAGCAGGCTTTATCTAAAAGACGTAATCATACCTATGCTCAACCTATTACTTTTGACAACACTAATTATCCCCAGTTGCGCCAACCAGTTTCAAGCTGGCCTTCATACGCCAACGTTTTTAAGGCTAACCAGGCCACAACACAAAATATACTTAGCCCTAACAGATTTTTACTAAATCTACTAAGAAAGTTCAGAGTGGTATGGAGAATTGTATTTCCAATATGAACAAAATTAAACATGGCCAAATATGCGAGGCTTGGTCTGGAAGACAACAACATACAAAAGACGCTAAATCGTGTTGATATTATATCAGCTGGTATCAACTGCACTATAATGTAGCAGCTAACGTCAGAGATATTAAGCATTGTATGTATATGGAAAATGCTAAATCATCATTATAATTAAACACATTATAAACAAAGTTATAGACGAATTTAATAACAAAAATGGATGCAACATCGAAAAAGCTTGTAGCAATTCAGACTGAATTGAATTAGTTGAATGTTACTGACAAGACACTATATGATCTATCTGGCAGTCACCTGAAAACATCATGTCATATATAATGACTTGTGATGAAATAATAGTTGGGATGTCACCTAAAGAAGCTTCAGCCTTGTTTGGTGGTTCAAAATTTGACTACCAACATTTGAGAAGTTTTAGAATGGGTGACCCAAGCCCAACTTGGAGGAGGTGAAGCTGGTTACGAGGCCAATGCAAACCAACAAATTGCTGGTGGCCGCTACAGGACTTTGCGTGCGATAAAACACTGGAACCTTCTAGATTTCTTGTTCATACGCCGTAATGACAAGGATAAGGCCTTTCATACTATAATAGAAGCACTCAATGGCAACTTAATTATGGAAGCTCTCACGGTTTGGCCCGCTGGAATCTATGCTGGAGAGATCGCTGATACTGTTAAGACAAAGTTATTGCCACTCAACAGTTAGCACGCCATGAGTCCAATGATGCACAAAATTCTTATTCATAGTGGCACTGTAATAAAGCAAGCAATCATGGTAGGGAATCAAATTTGATAAATCCGCTTTTGAAACTATTGCTTTACTAAGCAATTTGTGATACTTGTCGGATTACCATGCTTTCTGAGCTCTCACGGTTAAAAATCGATGAGTGCGGGTATATAAGACCGAAGTTTCAGGAAAAAGAGGTTTTTTTTCTTGTGGAGTTCAGTTGTGGCGTGGTAGCGCAAACATGTTTTAAGGAAGAAAAAGGAAATTCCGCGTGGTGTGAGTATTGTAAAAAAGAGGAAATAATCCGGTTAATAAACCAAAGAAAAGAAAAGTATTTAAATTAAAACTAAGTCTATGACGAACACAATTTTAAAATAAAGAAATAAGTGTCGTAGTGCCGGTAATTGCGTACGTAAAGTCTCTGCGTAACACCGAAAGGCAGCATATCGCAAAACGTTCACGTGCCTGGAGAAAGGAACGGCAGAAAAGCCGTCAAAAGGCACCCCTTGGAGCAGCGAATGCTTCTTAAACAATAATTGCCTCAACACCTAAGAGCACTACAAGCGCTGGAGCGGAAGTATAGCTGTGAACCATCAGCTTGTGAAAAGACGACGACCATGTGTCAATTTTCCATACGCTTCGCTTAACAAAAGAAAAGCATCAATATAAAAGACGCAGCTACAACGCCAGCTATAGCATCGAAAGATAACTGAAACCTCCAGTACAACACCGAGAAGCGGAAACCAAAAAGGTAAATTCTAGCCGCTACAACACCAAAAGCGAAAATTGGGAAAGAGCGTGGATAAAATAAGATCGCGCAGAGATTCCGGCGGCTACAACACCGAAGGCTAGGGATTGACAAACGACATTTTGTCCGCCACAACTGAAAAGCAGAATCATCATGGAACTGAGTCGTCCATGACATCAAAACAAACCAAAACCCTCCACCAAATTTGGAAACACACAGCAGACGGCAAAATAAACGATAAGTTGTATATTGTATAGTAGTGTGTATTTTAGTTTAGCTTTGTAATTGTCAAAAGCGCCCGTACAAAACTATGTGGGTAGAACTATAAGTGGGCCGTCTAAGAAATCTTCGGCGACCAACAAGTTAAACTCCAAATCGGAGTTGTATCGAACACTTTATACGCGGCAACAATATTTAAAAAGAAAACAGTAAGTGTATTCGGGTGGAGACAATTCCTGGCTCGCCAGTTGAAGGTGTAGTGTCTTGGAAACCCAAGGCACTCGCTCCTACCTCCCGAAGGCATCTTCTGTTCCCTTTTCTGTGTTGTTTCGGCGCGTTTGTTCTCGTCTTTTCGCTTCTTCAAGCTCGGTGTTTTGCCTTTTCCATTGTTTTGTGTGCTGAACACACATATTTTTGTATTTGCAAATTATAATTATCGGCGTTTTTTTTTATATTTTTTTCCATCCTATAAAAAAAAGAACTATTGTCTGGAAGAAGCTTTTCCAGCTTCCAGATAGGGTCTAGTACCCAAAGTAATAACAAGAATAAAAAAGTAAAATCTAAAAAAAAATAGTAAAAGTAAAAGAAAAGTAAAATAAAAAAAATTTAACAGAATACGGACTCCCCGCTCGTAACTTTAATTGAAAACCTTCTTAACCAAAAAGGAAATCGAATCTGTTTGACTATTCATATAGTGCACTATTTAAAAGTACCTAAAGCGTGATTAAAGGTAGTCAAATTAAGTTTTTGTTAAAGTTATTTGAATCGGGTGTAGAATAATTTACACGAAATTCAAATATCTATTGAATAAACTGGTAGTTATTTTTGTATAGCATGCTTTAGAGCTTTTACTTATGCACGAAGAGAAGTGCTATGGTTTAGAAAAAAGGGTAGATAATATCATACAAAATCAGAAATTTTGAAATTGTATCAAAATTAAAAAGGGAAGGCAATCCATTTCCGTGTTGTTAGTCTATTTAGACACACGGTAGTATGAATTAATAAATAAAAATAAATTGAATTTAAAATAAGAAAAATTAAAATTTTTTGTCAAAATTACTTAAATCTAGTATAAAATAGTTTATACTACAACCAGGTATCAATAGGATTGCACAATTTTTTTTTATATAGTGTATTTTAGGGCGTAATTATACACGTGTAGGCTAAAGTAAACGATTAGTCATTACATTTAAGATTATAGGCAGGAAGAAGGCTTGCTGATATAGGGATAAAAATTAATATTTAATATTCAGTATTTTTCATTGTAAATGTTTGACGCCGGCAGATAGGTCGACGGCTATTTCAGGTATTTAACCCTTACATCCCCTTTCATCAGCGATCAGACTTTTCTGATAATATAGACCATATCATCGAGCTCGATAATATAGGATTCCTCCGTAGCCTTTAGGTACCCAATTGGTACGCTTGGATCACGCAGTTTGTTAACTGCTTAGTTTTGCTTGCTATTATAGTTGTGCATTTACACCGGCCTCATCCACCCATTAATAGTATTCGTATATTGTCGATCGTAAGTTTCGTAAAGTTATTTACTTATACAAATATTTTTAAGAACATTTTGTATATAATTTTTACTTCCGTAAAAATACTACCCGATAAGCATTGGTTGAGAAATTAGTATTAAAATTCTTTACTAAATTTAACTATAATACAAATAGTAAGTAAAGGACTGAAATTTTGTAATTTTTGAAATGAATTCAGGTTGAACCTTTTTATTACAATTATGGAATAAATTTAATAGGATAGAAAAAGGTAACGTAACGTAGCAGCCGGAAGAGGGTAGGTCATTGCGTTTTTGGGGCACTTCGAGTATTTTCCCCGAAGTTGCCATTATGGGGATTATTATCCGTAAGGATACAATCCATTAGGGAGGGCCAAATTTAGAGTGTATACCACCAACACTCTGCTATCGAAGATTTTCTGAACTGAACGAGGTGAGGTAGTGGTACTAATTTTGTTTTCTTTTGTTTCTGTTGTTGTCGCGAGTAGTGCTCAGGCCACAAAAGGATACACGCATCGACGAGCGTACCCGGAAGGACCAACCACAGTACCACAACAAGTGAAGAGTACTACACTAAGATAACTCGTGCGATGGTATTTATGTTTCCACGGGGACATAAATACGAAGACGACGAACCACAAGCACGACGTTCAGATACGCTACAACCAATTGTGTCGCACAACACCATTTTATTACACGGCAGACATAAAGTTTGAGTTTATTGCCCGTCATTGGAATCGGCAAACATCAACTTTACTTCATCGATTATTAGCACCAGATTACAACATTTTCGCCACATCATCCAACAAAATTGTATTGTCATCACTAGAAGACATCCACTAAGGGAGTAAAAACCAGCGGCGCTACATACTGGCTACAACATCAACGCCACATCGTACAAATGAGCAACAAACATCACATCACGCAAGCCGGCAATAAAAAGTACAGCAGTAACACCAGCTTGTAAGCTTCCAGTGGGACAGCATCCGGATAGAAACCACCGCACTAACGAGTATATCCGTGACGGTAGCAAAAAAAAATTGATATGTAAGTACTGATATTGTAGAGAAAGTATATTATTATAACACCAGTGTGGTAACCCGCGTAATTTCGTTTCGTTGTCTGGTACATTATTTCGTTTTTATAGTTTATATTTATATGGATACATATAAATAATAATATATAGGAAAATATATACTCTGATATATCAATTAATTTTTCAATTTGACATGACCGTTTTGGGCGGTCGTCAGTGTCAGTGGGGTGGCGGTCGATGTAGGGACGGGCCCTTAATAAACCTCGATCCCTAGAGCCTACCGATCCTCCCATCAGACATCCCTGACAAAACAACTTATCGAGCCTTATAGCTGAGCGTAATTTGGCGCAAAATAATAGCCCGGTTTCCGATCAAAATTTTGCCAAATTTCCACTTTAAATTTAAAAATTATAATATTTCGATTTTATATAAAAATAATAATATTTCAGCTAGATGTTATTTCGGTCTAAATTTATCTAAGCTCTATTTTCATAGGTGTACTTTATATTTTACCTTTCACCCGTGTTGCCAGTTTTGTTTAGTTAAGCACATCATACAAGCAGAAAAAAAACCGTTCCGATTCCAGTTTTTACAATTTAATTTTTTAATTACAGCTTCGCTGTTGGTCCAACTCGTATGAACACACAAAATTATTTTTCAAAATTCAGTTTTCGGTCTTTTTAATATTTTAAAATAAACAAAAACGATTTTTGGCAATAAAATTTCAAAATTTAAAATTTTTCGTGCTAGTTAAATAGAAGTTGATTTTTAGTAAATTCAAATCGGTCAATTTTGTTATATCAGTCAGTCGAACAAAAGTGTTGCCAGCTTTGGAAAATAAAACTAATCCTGACAAAAGCTAATAGGACTTGTGGATTTTCTCCTAGCTTTACAAAATTTCATTTTTCGATTTACATTTTAATTTTGGAAAACCACTCTTGCATTAGTTTTGAGTTTAATGTTACTGAAGGCCAATAAATTGGACTTTTCCTTTGATCAAGTCAAGAGTTGTTTTTCATTTGATAAATTTAAATTCGGTTTTTATTCGTTTTTGGCAAGCCCTTATTAAGGCAAATAAATTCTTATTATTAGATTCCTATAAATTTTACCTCTATGTTAAGAAAAATAGTACGAGTAATAATTTCTCTCTATATTTGCATTTAATGGAAGGTTTTGTTATTTCTATGGGTAATTAAGGGGTGATCAAACCGTTGAGTATCGAGTGAGCACAATTTTAGGGGTGAAACCGATTTTTTACGCGCGGGAGGGTAGCAGGTAGTTATTTTCATCTCAACTACCTCCACTATTTCTTATGAATCGTTCTGTCATTTCGGCCCCACTTTTTCTTTTTACTGTCGGTAGCACTGGCACAACTAAGCAGTGTCCATAATCTGGCCATTCTTGCAACGAACTCCCACCTGTACCATGTGGGCATGGTGTGCTGGTGTAGACAAGGGGTGTCAGTTCACGCACAATGTAAACTAGGCATGACTGATTGAAGTAGTGTAACAGCGACCAATGGATGAGGTCGAGAGTTGCCAGATGAAGAAGTGACAAGGAAAACGCTAAATTAGTGAGGATCAATACTAATTTTATCAACCATGTGTGGCGAACTACGGGCGAGTTTACATAAGCCGAGCCGATGCGACAAAGCAAATGGCTGACATCCGCCCTTTTCATCAACAGCAGCCGGACGAGAAAGACGTGAGGAATATATCAGCGCAAGACATCCGTCTGGAATTGGTTTTTTTTTGGGAGTTTCAAGTGGAGAAAAAGATTTTATTACCAATCTCAGCACCGGTATACGGGCGCATAGCTTTGGTCCGCGTTTTCCCGCAGAAAAGGTTGTCCGCAGCCCTAAATTGTGGAAGGAGAAAATTATTAAATTTGGGAAAACGCAAACGGTGATCAAGGCAGAAATTAGAAGCCTGGTATACCGGAGAAGACACCACCAACGCGCAAGACAATGCATCTCGTTGGCGGCGCACAAAAAAATTTTCAGCGTCGCCTAAAAACAGCCAACACCACCACGCACGCGGCTGGATGTTGAAATCACCCGCTGGTCGAGGGGACAAATACAAACGGCTACCCACATCTGCAGCAGCCTCGACACCTTACCCTACAACAACACCGGTAAGTTCCCGAAATTTTAAAGTGCCAGCTAGGACAACTCCTACAGCAGCTCCTGACGAACACACTGGCCCGCATCTACAACACCCGAAAAATAAATCCAACGGGAATACCTACATCACTGTTTAAGTAAGTACCACTCACCAAATAAAATTTACGCCCTTACCACAACAACCCATAACCTGTAGCCTATCGTTGGGAGCCAAAGCCGTAACACCAGACCTACCTGTGTCAAAATCCACAACGGGATAAGGGTAAAGAGAAACCCATACAATTTAAAAGAAGAAAAACCCAGTGAAGTGATAGCAAAAAGTGAAATAAAAAGTGATAGCGGCAGCCATTTTGAATAAGACACAGGGCTGGCCGCCATTTCAGATTGTGTGTGACATCAGCAGGTATAGGTATATTGTGAGTTATACAATTATTGGCGAGTGGGATTAGTGAGTGCGACGTATTATTAGACGGTGCAGGTATAAGTTGGTCAAAAATTTACAACGCAGCCAGTGAGGATTAGTCGGGAGCGCTGTACAACGACAGACAGGGGATGCTAACAGGCAAACACCAGCGAACCAGAACAACAAACAGGCAGTCGCAGTCAACATCTGAAACTTGGAAGCAGCTGATTCAACCATCCCAGCGAAATTATAAGATAAGTACCAAACGTTCATCTTTTTCTTATATAATTCACATAGGCAAGTTTAGTGCGGTAGGGTTAATTCGGAAGAAGTCTTTGCGTAGTTTTCGTTGTTAGGAAACAGTTTTTCAAATAAGTATTTTTCTGTATAAAAAAAAATTTTTTTATTTATCAATTTCATTTTGCCATGGCCGTTTTGGGCGGTCGTCAGGGTGGTGTCCGTTGGTTGGCGGTCGGTCTTGGGCTGGGCCCTCTATAACTCCCGGCGCCTGGGCCTACCCATCCGTCCTTCAGACCTCCCTGACAAACAAAACTTTACCGAGCCTTTGAGCTGCGCGCGATTTGCGCAAAACAATAGCCTGGGTGCATTTTAGTATACACTTGTCAAAATTTTCATATTTCTCAAATTATAATAATCAGTTTATTCTTTTTCGGCCTAAATCAAAAAAAAAAATTATCAAAATTTCCCGTGTCAATTATCTGGAACAATCGGTTCCACTCATTTTGGTCGTAATTTCAAAATTTAATTTCTATTTTGTTTCACTAAGTCTGGCTGGCCAAGTGAAAACTGAAAACACTTGTTGTCCAAATTCAAACAAAATTTCCTTTGATTCAATGTCCGTCCTGGTAGTGTTACCGGTGCGAATATTTTACTAAAAAAAAGCAAAAAAAAATCTCACAGTAAATTTACTCTCAACAAGACCAAAACAAAAATCATTTTTTAAATTATTAAAATTAAAACTCAGAATTCCAAAACTATTTTTGTAAATTATAATCAAACCTTTTTAATCTCCCATCCGGAAATCTAGAATACAGTGGTGGCGGTTTACTTTTATCAAAATTCAAAAGTAATCGGTTTCATTCGTAAAGGATAAAATTTTATTCGGCAATTAAAGCAAAAATTCAAAATCTTTCGGTTTTACTCGTGTTGTTACATTCTGTTTTCTGAATTTCTACCGGTCATTAAAAAGTGTTGCCAGTGAAGTGAAACGGAAGAGTCCTAAAAGGGATTGTCAGATGAATAGTATGACTTAGCTTGAAGATTAAAGTATAGTGACAATTTCTTCTCGGATTATGAAGTTTGACATTTTAAGTGAAATTTACTAACCCTAGTGAACTTAAGAGTTATAGAAAAAAAATATATTTTGAACAAATGAAATTGTTTATGATTTAAGTGTACATTAATACGAAGAGTTAGGAGAAAAAAACATTGCAGAGAAGTTCGAACTTAGGGCATTTTTTCGTAGCCATACCTGGCATAAGAAAATCTTTTATAAATATTAATTTAATTTTTGAATTGAAACGAAAATTTCTTTTAATGGATGAATAAGTAATAGATCTGGCGGGTGAGTATTAAGTGAGTGAAGGCGATTTGATTTTAGGGGTGACTGCTACAATCGGCAAGCAGGAGAGGGAGAATCAAAACGCACGAGACCAGATGGCGGTGCATAGGAAAATCTTAGACGACCACGCGTTTCAACTTTCATACAACCGTTCAAGTGTGATAGCAAACGTTGGAAAGAAAGAAAACTCATCAGGGTCTGGATGCGCTCCTGATAACCATGCAAAATTTAAGTGCCTATGACAAACACAAAATTTAGAGTGCCTATACCACCTTGACAATCCGCCATCGAAAAATTCCGGAAACAAGACTAGGTAAGTTAGTGGTACTATTTTAGTTTATTTTATTTTCTGTTGTTGTCGCGATAGTACCAGGTCATAAGAGAATCCACACATCGACGAGATAAGCCGGGAAAAAAACCAGAGTACCACTATAAGTGGTCAAGTTGTGCCATTCGGCTGGCGAAAATATTGACCGCATCAGCTGTGGTGGCGCTACTAGTGGTGATAGTGACAGCTCTGTGGGCGAAAACAGACGAGTGCTGCCAGATGGTAAAAACGTAGGAAAAGCGCTACAATTTGGTCGAGCACTACTACATAGATCAACGTTGAGACTGAAGTTGGCTGCAGTTGACCAAAAAAGGAACCCATTTTGCCAAGACAAATGTTGAACTTCCGTCTTTCTGGTTTGTGATTCTGGACGAGTAAGTTGATTGATTTTTCTGCTGCTAAATACATCCGGGTGTAAAAGGAAAAAAGCAAAAAAACTAAGTAATAAAGGTGTATAAAAGTGTAAATACATATTCGCGAGTAGGAGTGGTATTTTAGAAAAATACTAATATCAATCTGAATTTTCGCAGGATTATTGTGACCCGAACACCTTTAGCCAAATAGAATAAGCGAATGCGTCGTCTGGTTCTAAAATTTCCAATGGAAAAGGTTGCCAACAGCCCTTAAAAATTGTGGTTAAAACATATATGGAAATCGTGTGAACAAGGCTTGTTTTACAACGCATCAGTGAGGCTAATTACAGCGCAGGCAACAACACCTCGGACAAACAGTGTCCAGAAACGTTTTAAGCGTTGGGGCACGTGAAACTATAGTGCCATCCCTGCATAATAAGGGAACACCCTACCTTTCGTCTAGTTATAATAAGCACGCCCTATATGTTAGTGTAAGAACGCCCATGTAACTAGAAACGAATTAATAAAGAACATTCTAGACAGTCGTTATCATACCACACAAGCATCAACAAGTGTGTTTTATTTTAAGAAGTGATTGGTTATTGTTTTTAGATGTGCAGAAGCACAATATGGCGACCGTGAAAAAATTCTAAAAAGAATATTAAAATTTAATAAAAATCAAACAAATATTAAAGTTAACAACTAAAATAAAAAACAATTACAATAAAAAAAAAAAAAAAAAAAAAAAAACTTAAAAATATTTACTACGAGCTCAAAAAATTCCATATAAAATTTTCCATAAAACATTTCCATAAAATGGAAAGTCAGCACAAAAAGGAAAAGTGAAGTGCACTACACAAAACAAAAGTGAAAATTTTCAGAAATTCTAAAAGTTAACAATTTACATAACTATAACCAAAAGTACAGACTGTACAAAATATGTGAAACATTTATATAAAAAAGTTAAGTTAAAACTGTTAACGAATCCGGAAAAACCATCGGAAAAGAACGGAGCATAACTAAAAGAAAGTGCCAGAAATGACCAAAAAAATACAGTTAAAGAACAACGTGCAAAAAATAAAAAAAGCAACAAATTGAAACCAAAAGAAAACAGAATAAAAATGGAAAAGAAAGAAAAGCCAAGAACCAAAAGAAATAGCAACTTAAATTAAAAATCAAAAGAATCTAAAAGAAAAACCAAATTAAAACAGAAACGAAACTAAACACATAATAAAGTGTTCAAATGCAATAGAAACATTATTTTGATAATACACGAATAAAGTTCAACAAATAAAACACAAAAAAAAAAAAACTACAACAGATATATACATATACATAATAAATATGCAACAACATAATTGCCATAAATAAGAAAGAAAACAGCAAATGTAACAACAACAAAAAACAACCCTAAAATTCATTGAGATGACGTAAAAGTTCCAGAAGAAATCAACTTGTAAATATGTATTATAGCAAACTAAACCTACTACTCATATTAATATAATCATATTACATACCTATATTCTATATTATACTAAATAAACTATAATTATACTACTTATTAATACTCTACATTTTAATAAACAATTAACACTACTTAAAATTACTATTCTCTACTTAATTCTACTTATAAATTTAATAACAATATTCTCTTTGTTTTATATAAATATCAAACAAAAAAAAAAAAAACACCCTATAAATAAGCATGAATGTACATATATTAAACAATTTAAAATAAATACATACTAACAAACATTTAATTGTATTTTAAATTGTGACAAATATATATATACAAATGCAGAAATAAAACAAAAAGAGTGGAATGAAGAATGAGAAAGAGAATTCGTTCGTTTAATTTAATGTGAGAGCATCAGTGTTGCCAAAACGGTATTTTTTTTTTATCAAGAAATAATTTTTTTTTAATTGTTTTATTAACAGCGAATGTTTTTCATAAACTTCTATATTTTTATAGAAATTATTTCGGTTTGACATATAAAGTGATTTTCATTTGTAAAAATTCTTTTATTAGTGCTTTTTGCCTGTTTCTTTTTCGCGTTTGAATTTTATGGAAAGTTCTGGCAACACTGACTGACATTCAGAAAGAAAACAGCTAAATATTAAAATAAAAATGAAAACTAAATACAGTGAAGGGCAAAATTATACACTCTACCGAGTGATAACATGAAAATTTTTTTAATATAAAAGAAAAATTCCGTTTTATTCATTAAAACTTAAAATTATGAATATTTTTCAAAATTTTTGAAAATAATTAAAGCACTATGTTTTAATAAATGTCAGAGTTTAATAAAACAAAGTTTAACGAACTAGTATTTGAATTTTATAAAATAAAGAAAAGGGTTTTGCAAAATAGGCCGTTAACAAAAAACGTTAATAAAATTAACGAATATATTTCACTTTTAATAGAAACCTACAATTCATTATTAGAATATACAGAACCAAGACATAAACAATTATCAACTTCTATTAGAAAATCAATTCTTTCAAAAATTAAAAATTGCCGTCAACTTTTAATCAATTGCTTTACGAAATTAGATTGTAAAATAAAAGTGCCGGAAGGGAAAAACTTATTTTCACTTGTCAACAAAGAACTTATGTTAGGAAGTGATAGTAACAGTGAATCGAAAAGTAATCCAAATTGTGATAACAAGAATAGTATTGAAATTTCTAGAAAAATGGCTACACTCGATCAGAAAAAATCATATATTGGCATGTGTGCGTCCATTATAAAAGACAATTATGATGGAAACCCATTGTCTTTAGACTCGTTCCTTGATAAGATAGACTTAATAGAAGATCTGACTGAGCCACACTTAGCAACAACTTTTGTAAATTTCATTAAATCTAAATTAGAAGCAAAAGCTCGTGAAGCATTGCCAGACAGCGTTTCTACAATAAATGAAATTAAAACTGCTTTAAAAACAAATATTAAACCGGATAATTCGAAAGTTATCGCGGGTAAAATTTCAGCTCTTATGGTTAAGCATAATAATTACGCAGAGTTTTCAAAGCAAGCAGAGGATCTTGCTGATGCTTTCAAACGTTCTCTAACTGTTGAAGGCATAACAAAGAAAAAAGCTCATGAGATGGCTATTGAGCAAACAGTTGCGATGTGTAGATTAAATGCTAAATCGGATTTAGTAAAGTCAATTTTGGCATCTTCGTCTTTTTCAGATCCGAAAGAAGTTATTGCGAAGCTAGTAGTAGAGCAAACTGCTGAAACAAAAGAACGTCGGGTTTTGGCAATTAGAAATCAAAGTAGCAACAGAAACAACAATTCCTATCAGAATAACAATTTTTCGCGTTATCGTAATAATTCTTACCGTGGCAATAACCGTAGACATTTCAGTAATAATTACAACAATAATTTCAGAAGAAACAACAATTTTTCTTCAAACTATCGACCGAACAATAATTATCGTGGCAATGGTAGAAGTAGAAATTCACCAAATGCTAACAATCAAAGGGCTTCAGTGAGGACTTTAAACGTCCAAGCCCCTCAACAGCATATGTTGAGGGAGGAAGACGAAACACAATATCAGAACTAAATAACCAAAATTTTAATAAATCAGTCTACAGTCTAAATCTTAATTATGCCGATTTTATAAAACTAAATTGTATTGACGCCAATAAAACTTGTTCGTTTCTTGTTGATTCTCAAGCGGACATATCTTTGATTAAAATTTCTTGCTTAAAACCAAATATTTTTTTGAATGAAAATGAAATAATCAATATTACGGGTATTACTTCAAACTCTTTAACTACCTTAGGTACAATTTGTACAAGCGTAATTATTTCAAATTCTGTAATTTCACAAGTTTTCCATGTGGTAAGCGATAATTTCAATATACCATCCGAAGGCATATTAGGAAAAGATTTTCTAAAAGATAATAAATGCAAAATCAATTATGAAAATATGACCATAACAGTTTGTGACAGATACAAAAGATTAGTAGTGCCAATATTGCAAGGAACTAAGAATTTTACATGCATTATCCCTCCAAGGTGTGAAGTGTATCGTACATTTAATTTATGCGGAATTACAGAACCAATGTTTATTGATTCACAACAAATTTGCAATGGTGTATTTATTGGTAAAGGCATAATAGACTCAAACAATCCAGTCGTAAGAATAGTAAATACTACTGACGAGTTTAAATGTATACAAAATGACAAAGTCAAAGCAGAACGGTTACGAAATTTTTACATATATTCCATAAATAAAAATGAAACAAATACTGAACGTACAGCTAAATTAAAAAACATACTGCAAAATCAAATGCCAAACGACGTGAAAGACAGTCTTATGCAACTTTGTGAAAAATATGCAGACGTTTTTGCTTTAAAAGATGACAAAATGTCAATAAATAATTTCTACGAACAAAAATTCCGATTAGTAGATCAGTCACCAATATACATAAAAAATTATAGGCTTGCTCATTCACAAAAGGATGAAATTAATAGACAGGTGAACAATTTATTAGAAAATGATCTAATTGAACCTAGCTTTTCAAATTTTAATAGTCCACTAATTCTGGTACCAAAAAAGAGTACAGATGATCAAAAGTCTTATAGGATGTGCGTAGACTATCGTGCCGTAAATAAAAAGCTTATAGCTGATAAATTTCCGTTACCTCGCATTGACGATATTTTAGATAATTTAGGTCGAGCGAAATATTTTTCTATTGTTGATTTGTTTTCCGGTTTTCACCAGATTCCATTAAATCCTGACTCTCGTGACGTTACCTCTTTTAGCACGGACAAAGGATCTTTTCGATGGAAGGTTTTACCCTTTGGATTAAATGTAGCACCTAACTCGTTTTCAAGGATGATGTCCATAGCGTTTTCTGGACTTTCTCCTAACAAAGCTTTCTTATACGTAGATGACATAGTCATAGTTGGTTGTAGCAAACAGCACCATTTGAGTAATTTAAAAGAAGTTTTTGATATTTTAAGGGCACATAATCTAAAGCTAAATCCATACAAATGCAATTTTTTCCGTTCTGAAGTAACGTTTTTAGGGCATAAATGCACCGCGAATGGTCTTTTGCCAGATGATACAAAGATAAATGCCGTTAAAACGTATCCTGTTCCAACAGACAAAGACGCAGTAAGACGCTTTGTTGCATTTTCAAATTATTATAGGCGCTTTATACCGAATTTTGCCATAGTAGCAGCACCATTAAATCGTTTAACACGGAAAAAAGTACACTTTCATTGGGATGAAAAATGCCAACAATCTTTCGATCATTTAAAATCAATGTTATTATCCCCTAGGATCTTACAGTATCCAGACTTTTCGAAATCATTTCTTATAACAGTAGATGCTTCCAAACTTGGATGTGGAGCTATTCTGAGCCAATCCTTTAATGGTAACGACTTACCAATTTACTTC
Source organism: Panzeria rudis (assembly GCA_956483635.1). Taxonomy (NCBI): domain Eukaryota; kingdom Metazoa; phylum Arthropoda; class Insecta; order Diptera; family Tachinidae; genus Panzeria; species Panzeria rudis. The sequence goes on along the minus strand of OY101447.1, from coordinate 40,123,378 downwards.
GCGTCAAAAGCATTTAATCAATCAGAACAGAAGAAACCAACAATTGAGCAAGAACTGCTAGCAATTCACTTTGCAATAACACAGTTTCGACCTTATGTTTACGGAACATCTTTTACAGTGCGATCAGATCACCGTCCATTAGTTTACCTTTTTAATTTAAAGGATCCATCATCGAAATTGACTCGAATCCGTTTAGAACTTTCCGAATACAATTTTACTGTAGAGTACATTAAAGGAAAAGACAATGTTGCTGCTGACGCTCTATCCAGACTTTCAATTAACGAATTAAGAGAAGAAAATAACCAGGTATTAGCCGTAACGACACGCGCTATTTCAAGAAATACAAAAAACAATGCGATTGATTCAAACCAAACCTTAACAAGTCATAATAATATTAAATTACAAATATACGACAGATTTTCTCACAACTTCAGCAAAAATATGGCAAGAATAAAGACAGAAATAATTATTAATGATGAAAACTTTAAGAAATTGCGCATAAATATACACAAAAAATTTAAGAAACTGCTATCCGTAGAGTTTGAGTTTGTTAACGAAACTACAAGTCTAGACTTAATGCTTTCGAGGCTAGAAAACGAAGCCAACAAAAACAAAATTTACAGTGCAGAGTGGCCTAAAAATGATTTAATTTTTACAATATTTAAAATACAGAATTTTAAAGACCATGGCAATAGAACATTGAAAACTTTGGAAATAATTCTTACAGAACCAATTGCTATAGTAGCTACAGAAGATGAGAAACAAAAACTGATGCAAATATATCACAATGATCCTTTACTAGGCGGACATTGTGGACAAAAGAAACTTTATGCCAAAATCAGAACAAAATATTACTGGAAAAAGATGACAAAAGATATTGCGAAGTATGTAAGGAACTGTTCAAAATGTAATTTAAACAAAGTCAAGCCATCAAACAAAGAAAAATTAGTTCTTACTCCAACACCTATTAAAGCATTCGACATAGTAGTTCTAGATACAATAGGACCATTACCTCAATCTAACTATGGAAATAAGTATGCACTAACTCTGATTTGTGACTTATCAAAATATTTAGTTTCTATCCCCATACCTGACAAATCAGCTTCGACAGTCGCTCGAGCAATCTTCGAGAATTTTATATTAATTTACGGGAAAATGAATATATTGAAATCAGATTTAGGTACGGAATTCAAAAATGAACTTTTTTGCGAAATGTGTAAACTTTTAGAAATCGAACTTAAATTCTCAACAAGTTACCACCATGAAACTTTAGGTACCATCGAGCGTAACCATCGCGTTTTTAATGAGTATACTCGAGCCTACTTGAATGAAAATTTATCTGACTGGGATACTTATTTAAAATACTTTACGTTTTACCACAATACTACACCTAACACAGTTTTTGACAATAAGTTTACTCCTTTTGAACTAGTTTTCGGCAAAAAGGCAATAATGCCTAATGAAATAAATAACAACATTGATCCAATTTACAATATTGATAACTACAGTAAAGAAATTAAATATAGACTTCAAAAAACTAATTTGCTTGCTAAAGAATTGATTGAGAAGCACAAAGCTAGAAGTAAAAAGTTTTACGACAATTTTGCAAAACCAATTACTTTAAATATCAGTGATAAAGTTTTACTGAAGAAAGAACCATATGATAAACACAAGAGTATTTATGATGGTCCATATATAGTAACAAAAATTGATGATACTAATGTAACAATTTATAATGAAGAAACAAAAAAAGAAAAAACTGTACATAAAAACAGAGTACGAAAATATTAACAAAAGTTTGTATATTTCAATAAATTTTCATTTATTTTATTGGTAAAAATTTATAAAATTTACATCACATACAAAAACAAAACAAAATCAAATTTTTAATGTCTAAATACCTTTTATGATTACAAAAAAAAATTTAAATATGTAATAGTATATTAAATTTATTTAATGAAATACATATCCCTGATATGAAACAATATTTACTCTGAAGTTACATGTAATAGCATAAAGATCATCAAATAACCAAGCTTGATCACCTTGATTATTTCATCATCTTTGTACTAACTTTGAATCTTTTCGTGAAAAATTAAATTTAAAATCTTCAGGGGCAACCGGGCAGAGCATTCGGGTGAAGGCAATTCCTGGCGGTCCATGGCCACCAGTAGAAGGGGTAGTGTCTTGTTCACACATGGCACTCCCTCCGTCATCCCGACTGTTCCTTCCTATTTGCTTTTGAATCCAAATCCATTTAAGTTCTAAGAGCAATTCAAACAAATAAAAATAACACTTCTATTAAATTTTAAATATGTATTTAAAACAAAAAAAAAAAAGGGAGATATATATGTGAACATTACAAAGTTAGATTTTAAATTTAAATTTTATAATCATAAAATTCTTTGTATATTAAATTAATTAAATAATTAACTGATTAAACTTTTTTTAATAAAAGGGAGGTATAGTGCCATCCCTGCATAATAAGGGAACACCCTACCTTTCGTCTAGTTATAATAAGCACGCCCTATATGTTAGTGTAAGAACGCCCATGTAACTAGAAACGAATTAATAAAGAACATTCTAGACAGTCGTTATCATACCACACAAGCATCAACAAGTGTGTTTTATTTTAAGAAGTGATTGGTTATTGTTTTTAGATGTGCAGAAGCACAATAAAACTGACAGCTATAAAATCGTGCACCAAACCTGAATCACAACAAGAGCAGCTACCATACCATCCGTAGTAGCGTTTGGGAAAGTCCGACCAAAGAGAGCACACGGCAAGTAACACCTAAGGCCGGTAGTGTACCTGAAGAGCGGTACAGCAGCCAAAACAGTCACTAGGAGCTACTCAACTATATTAAACAGGGGTGGGCTAACAAAAGCGAGAGGCATATCACCATTATAACCAGCTTCAAGAACACCTACACCACACACAGCAACAGCTAAGCATCTGGTTTTCAGCCCTCGAATTGCAGACATCACCACCCGGCACAGTAACCGCCAACAACACTGTGGAGGCCATCTGCAACAACCACCGGTAGACAGCGTGTGTCTGCAGCGAAAGTAGCCGCCATTAAGATAAGTACTGTGTTGATTTTAGTAGACTATAGAGTACACTAACGTCTAAACTGCGTGTTCTAACGTAGTAAGCGTGGCGGACTATCGTTTAACGCCATAGCATTCGGCTAGAAAAAAACCACGTCGATGTAACAAAATTTATTCTGGTGTAATTGAAATATAGAATTTATAGAAAGAAAAATTACTTTTTACAAATTTCTTTTAGAGAAAAAGGAATTGTAAAAGTTATTTGAGTGCATATACATACATACGTATACATATTGATTTTGACCATGGACGTTTTGGGCGGTCGCCAGGGACGTGGACGTTTGGAGGCGGTCGGCCTAGGGATGGACCCTCTATAAACCCCAAGCCCTAGTCCTACCCATCCTCCACTCGAACCCCCTGGCAAACCAAAGTACCGAGTCATTGAACTCTGCTCGATTTGGAGCGAATAATAGCCCGAACCTCATCCGCAATAGCCCAAATCGAATCTAAAAAATTTTTTAATTTTTAGAATCAAAATTTCTCATTTTTAGAATCAAAGGTTTTTCATCGTGTAATCAAAATTACCCCATCCGCGATATTTTGGCAGTTTTCAATTACAAATTAAATTATATAAGAATAAATTTAGATTTTATGATATTTGATGAATAAAACTGTTAGCATATTGAAGTTTTAATAAAGCCTTTGTTTTTCAATAAAATTTCAACAAAACCTAGTTCTCAATAAAAACTAGCTTTCAACAAAACCTAGTTCCCAATAAAAACTAGCTTTCAATAGAACTAGTTCTCAATAAAAATTTTAGCCTACCTGTTTTAGTCTAACTGAAAGCGTTCGACAGAATTTTAATAACAAGAGAATTTCTACTTTGATTTCAGTAGACCTCAGTAAAGCATTCGATACAGTGAATTACTCCATATTAATACATAAACTCTCCACCGAATTTTGGTTTTCTACATTTTCATGCAAACTTTTATACTCGTATTTAATTATATATCTTCAAGGCTCAATTCTCGGACCGCATTTTATTTCTGATTTATATATGTATATGATTTCGTGAGCTTCATATGCTCTACGCAATGTAAGACATTCCTCGTTGCTGATGATATTAATATGTTATTCAGTCGTGATTCACAATTTCTAGACTGTCATAAGGCTAATATTAACTGTATTTTATCGCTAGTTTTGAACTGGGCAGTCCGCAACAAACTTAACTTTAACCCTACCAAAACGAAGATTTTAGTGTTTGGGTCTATAAGCCCTACGTCAATTAAAATTATCTTTGATGTTATTTGTGTGCCCTGCGAGCATAAAGAAAAAATAACATGTAAATATATAATAAGGGAACAGCACATTTGGTGGTAAATATATTTCGATCAAACAGCAGATGAGTTAAAATTCAATGTGTTGTAAAGGAAGTATAAAATACATTCCTTAAATTGCAAACAAATTTAGAAACGTATTGGTTTAAAGATTGATATTTAGACTCTGAAAGCTACTACTCTCAAACGGTGAAAGGAGGGGGAAAATAGAATGTTGTTTCAGCTCTACCAGTAGTACGATTCTCTATTCAATTCTAACAAACAACGATTCAGCTGTTCAGCCATAGCACGTACTTTTTGCCAACAATTAAAGTTATTATTCTACAACAATATACAAACGTATACAACTTTTATGTACAGGGTGGCTGATGAAAGCCGCTACCAAAAAAAAATTTAATAACTTTTTTTCTATTTAATGAATCTGGTTAATTTTTTTTTATTTTGCAGGTTGACTTTTACATTTAACAAAAATGGATAACTGGGACACTGAAAGAAGAATTTGGATTGTCCGCCGCTATCACGCACTGGAGTCCGTAGTTTCGGTTCAAAGAGAGTATAGGCGCACGTTTGGCGGCAATCCTCCGAGCAGATGGACCATAATAACAATAATAATAATAACAATATTTCTATTATTGAAACATCTAATTTAACATTAATTTCTCAAAAATAAAAAAATTAAGGAAACAAATTTTATGTACACTGTTTGGCAATCACAAAAACATTTGTTTATATTATATTATTCTTTGCGCTTTTCGTTTATTTTAACAGAGATGCCACATGATGTCAGGTTTAAGCAATGTTGTTAACAAGAAGTCACAGAATCGCATAATCGTTACCTCCAAACAACTTAATAAGTTGACAATGTAACAACTGTTGTTATTCTTAAAAGTTACAGAATCTCACTACAGTTGTTAAATATGTCATATTTTGCTTTAAAAAGTTTACTCATATATATTACATGTTCCTAAATAAAATTTTTCTTCAAAAAATTATAATTAAAATTAGTTAAAAACGTAATTAACGAACTAACTTTCCTAAGATTTGACATATTAATAAAACAAATCGTCTTCACTGTTGTTTAAGTCAAACTTCATATATTTTAATTTATTGCTTTTGATAGCTAACAAAGGCTATAGTTGGCTGCTGTTTTGGCAGCAGACCTGTTGAAATCTGTAGTAAGTGAAATAGATGTGCCAATTCGTAAAATTTATTGCTGGACTGATTCTACGATCGTCCTTTCCTGGCTCCAAAAAGAGGCCAATTCTTGGGCCACGTTTGTTGCAAACAGGGTTTGTAAAATCCAGGAAATTGTCGGAAGTCATAATTGGCATCATGTAAAATCAGAGGATAATCCTGCTGATTTGGGAAGTCGTGGGGTTTTACCGTCTGATCTGGCGCGTTCTGATTTGTGGTGGCATGGCCCACATTGGCTTCAGCAGCATAAATCTGTTTGGAATCTTCAAAGTCTTGCTTTACTTGGTACTGACCTTAAAGCTCGTTCTGTTAAGTCTCACGCCTCGTTTTATGCGAATTATGAAGATGTTTTAGAAAGATTTTCGTCGCTTGATCGCGCTCTACGAGTAATTGCGTACATTTTCCGATTTTATAAAAATACACATACAGTCCACAAAGGTTGTCATTCATATTCATCATATACCTTGCCGGATGTGGAGATAAAAGAAGTCAAAACACGTTTAGCCATTGTGGCTCAACAAGTTCATTTTGCTGATGAATATGAGTGTCTTATAGGGAAAAGGAACCTTTCTTCAAAGAGTTCTCTATTATGTTTGAATCCATTTTTGGACAAAGAGGGTGTTATGCGTCTTAATGGTAGACTAGCCAAATCGCCTTCATTATTATACACAGAACGGCATCCTATTTTGTTGCCCTATTCTTGTCGTTTCACTGTACTATTAACTGAGTTTGTACACAAGATTTCCATTCACGGTGGAAATCAATTGATGCTTAGAATTTTAAGAATTGAATATTGGGTTCCTAGGCTGAAAACATTAGTTCGGATGGTAATTAATCGTTGCAAGCGTTGCCTACTTTCTCGCAAGCGGTTGTGTAGCCAAATAATGGGAGCTTTGCCTCCAGAAAGGACTACACTCGATCGACCGTTTACCACTACTGGAGTTGACTTTGCCGGTCCCTTTGACATGAAAAGTTCGGCTGCTAGATCAACTCAAGCTTTAAAAGCTTATGTTTGTATTTTTGTGTACTTTTCTACGAAAGCAATTCATTTGGAGGTAGCTTCTGATTTATCATCGGATAGGTTTTTGGCTGCTTTTAATAGGTTCATTTCACGACGTGGTTGCCCTAATACCCTTCCAAGTTTTGTGGGAAGCTGGGGTCCGAAGTTTTAAACTACATTTTCGTAAAGAGGTTCAATCTGTTAAATACACTTTTGAAGAACTCTCGACCGTTCTTGCACGAATTGAAGCTTGTCTTAATTCGCGACCACTCTGTCCCATGAGTGATAATCCTAATGAGCCTGTGGCTCTTACCCCTGGTCACTTTCTGATAGGGTCTCCAATTTTAGCTCCTCCAGAACCATCGATACTTGAATCTCCTATAAGTTTGGTAAATAGGTATAGGAAAATTAAAGCTTTTGCTCAACATTTTTGTCTACGATGGAAAGAAGAGTATTTGTCTAATTTACATAAACGATACAAATGGAAATATCCTGAACGTGATATTGCAGTGAACGATTTAGTAGTAATTAAAAATGAACAACTTTCGCCCACTTCTTGGAAATTAGGTCGAGTCATTCAGACATACCCGGGAAGTGACAATCACGTATGTGTCGCGGACATTCGCACGGAGAATGAAATTGTGAAGCGACCGATTGCAAAACTGGTCATTCTGACTAGTTAAACACCTTTATAAAGTATTTTGTTAACCTTCATTGTTTCCTAGTATAATGGACGCTTTACCAACCATTTTTGAGGATGCCTTACTCGAGGACTACGAGGAATCAATGGAGGTGGAGGATAAGGAAGCCGAGGTTCAGTCGTTGCCAGACACTGAGGGTCAAATTGTGCCCAGCCAACCAAGTCCCGTAGTGGAACCGGTTTCTGAGGTCCCCTTGTCTTTGGTCTCGAATACCGCTGTTACTGCAGTGGTTGTGGCTCCTGTAGCTACGTCAACTTCCACATCTTCGCCAATTTCCGATGTTGTATCGGGTGCCAATGAAGCCTTGGGTTCGAAAACCGTAAAAAAACCGTCCGAAGTTGTTATTTGTCGAGTTTGTAGCCATCGTCATAAACTTTCCGTCTGTCGGTCGTTCCTTCAGCTCAATTTTGAAAAGAGGATACGCATGGTGCTTTTGCATCGTTATTGTTCGCGGTGTCTATCTCACGACCATGTGGCCCGCGACTGTACCAGCCAAGGGCAGTGCAAAAAGTGTGAGGGGAAGCATCACTCTTTATTGCATTCGAAAAAGAGTTCTGCTTCCGCCACAAAAGGAGGTCAGAATCGTCCACCGACCACCCAACGTTCTTTTGAACTGCCTGCAGTTTCGTGCTTACCCATTCGGCACATGGTAACGTTTTCCCCGACGGTAAAGGTTATTTTGAAGACCGGTAGTAAGTCTATACCGGTTCGAGCTGTTATCGACCTCTGCTGTAGCATGAGTTATGTCTGCGACAGCCTAGTTAAAAATCTTAAGCTGCCTGTGTCCACTATGGACCAGGAGACAATCTCGTGCGTACATATATGTTCTATATATGATTCGTCGCAGCATGTTCGATTAACGGCTAAAATCAAGAAAATGAAAGGGATAGTCACCCCCCGTAGAAACGGTTTCGGATTCCATAAAGGAACAATTTGCGGGAATGCAGTTGGCAGACCCAAATTTTAATGTTTCGGGGAAGGTCGCGCTAGTCATAGGTCCGGAAGTCGCTCCCCTTATTTTAAAAGGTAGAATCTATTCGAACCCGGGGTTTCCGTTGGCTGAATACACCATTTTTGGTTGGGTCATTTCTGGCCAATCTCCTTTTTAAGGGGTAAAATTTGTGGTCTTATTTAACCATACCCGTATGGGTGCAGTATGTAGTCTGTAAAAAACTACGTCCCATAGGCTTTGTTCTATGGATATTTTTACCAGTTTATCTGGTTTTAGTCGTATGACTATTATATGTTTTTTGAAAAAATTAAATTGAATAAAATATTGCATGCTTAATTTTACTATAAAATTTATTAGTAGTTATTACTTTTTGATTAAGTTAAATATTGCAACCTAATGTGATGTTGCAAGGTGGCCGGCAATGTTTAAGTCAAACTTCATATATTTTAATTTATTGCTTTTGATAACTAACAAAGGCTATAGTTGGCAATTCGTAAGGATTTATTAAACTCCTTTTTTCTTCACCCTTGGGTGGGAGTTTCTACATATATTCTAACGAATAAGCTAACGGTTTTTAAACATTGCACTCGTTGCCTTGCTTCGTCTATTAAAATTAAATTGGAGATACTCTTGTTGTGCGAACGTTCATTGTGTTACACACAAAAATTCTACTCCACATTTTTAAAAAGGTAATATTTAATAATCAATTGAGAATTTTCTCTTTTTTATATAAAAGAAACCTTGTTTTATTTTTTTCTTATTTTCCACGCAAACAACTGTAAATTTTGAGTTAATATCCTACTGATGTACAAGTGCGATATGTATGTATATAAAAATAGCGAATGTAATTTTAAGTACATATGTATTTCTATTCAATAAGATTTTAATTTTGTTAGCGATCGGCAAAATATTTATGTAGGGCCTTATTTATAACATTTTTATAGTTATAAAACAAATTTCCATATAAAATTTGTTTATTTTTTAACCTTTGACAAGTATTATGAATAAGACAGATAGTGTAAGCCATAATATTTTTTTTATCAACCCCCTAATCTTTTTTTGTTATTTTCAAATAGCTGGATTAATATTGGTAGATTTTCTTAAAAATTAGTCAGTTTTGATTTCTCACATTTTTTAACTACATATTTCCTAACCAATTACGATAAATTAACACTATTGCCAAACACCCGCATAATTTCCAACTAAAGTGGCTGGTAAAGGACCACCAGCAGCAAATAAACGCATGCCAGTGCTATCATAACAATGTGTATAAATAGCGGGCACATATTTAACATTATATCCGTCCATTTCATCTTCGGGATACTGTCAGTTGAAATATTAAAATTTTAAATAATTTATATCAATTCAAATTCTATATACATACTTATAAGTTAATACTTTTATATCTTATAAATTAAAACTTACCACTATGCCTTTACTGCATTTAAGTGTTACCGTACGGGAAGCATTTACACTACTTTCTAAATATTTACCAGCACGTATATCGTAGAACAACAGCATGCCCAGGCCAGTCCCCACTGTTAAAAGGTTGCCCTCAAAAGATGTTGCCCGGATGCCACAACCGCTATAACGTGAAGTTATCTTTTTTATTGTCTAAAAAGTATAAGTGTGATTTTAAGTAAATTCTTAATTAAAGCGTTTGTTTTTTACCTGTAAGGTTCTAGTGTCCAATAGTATTGTGTACGAACGACAACCTATTGCATAGAGACCATCATTATGGTACGCTATACTAACATTATCTTGACAGTTTGGCAGTTTACGGGATAGTTTTTGTTTGAACGTTTCAGCATTGAAGACATGGATGTAACCGTTTAAGGATAAAGCAGCAATCTCACGAAATTCTTTATTAAAGCAAAGCGAGCGAATCTAAAATAAAATTTATGGGATCAAATTAATAAAATTTAAGTTTGAGTCGATTTTCAATCGAGTGATTTCTCATATCCATGGTTAATCTTAAGATATTTGAACATTTCTGATTCGTTTATTTCACAAGAAAATGTTCCAAAACTTCAACAAAATATGTATACCTTTCGAATTCCAGAAAGTTTTTAGATTTGATAGATTTAGCAAAATAGAAAGCTACACAATTTCGTTTTATTCCTATTATATTGTAGAGCTGCAAACCATTTATACATATCGACAGCTTATTATTATTGGTTTGCCCTTTTAACATTGGAATAGGCATTAGATAGCAGCAAGCCAATGATAAGCTGTCGATATATTGAATATATTGAATATATATTCAATATTTATTGAATACATAATCACGTGTTTTATTAGATCAAAATCTTAATTATTATTCGTTGGGTTGTCTACATTTCAAAGTTGAAACGGTTAACTTAACTCTCTTTACTTTATATATTTGATCGGATGTATTCTATTCGAGAACATCAATTTTATACTTACATACATAATTATTTTCTATCATGTAAATATTATATTTCTTTGATATTAGTGAAATTTATATATTAATTTAAGTTATCTTTTATTAAGCAATACTGTTAGCCTACTAACCATATACGGCCTTCATGGGCTCGGTTAGTTAAATGAATTTTTAAATAAAAAATATAAAAAAAATAAAATGCACATGCATCTCTACAATAAAAACGTTCTTCTTTAATATACCAAGGCAGATTTAAATACGCCTTAAAATATATTTTGAATTTTAAAAAGAAATATTAATAAGGAAAAAGAGAACACAAGAAATAGCAACACTATACGTTTGCTGTTAAATAAAAAACGTTTCACAAACAGTGAAATATCATATTTTTCTGTATGTAAAAAATAGAAAAGAACAACTTTGCAAGTAGCAGTTACTTGACAAATTTTGTCACAACTGTGAATCGTGATTTTTCAGTAACAGTGATTAAATCACAGGTACTGACATCGCTCATCTCTAATGTACACATTTACTAATGTTTAGTCAGACTATTAAGCCGACACCAATCACTTAGATTATTAATCTCAATTTGCAAAATATGCGCGTCATTAGTAGATTCCAATTATTAAAATACACTAATGGATCGATTATGGATAGCAACCGAACTGTAGTTGCGTTGCCAGCCACCAACTGAAAATTCATGCTTGCTAGAAAAGCACCAAATATGAACTGAAATTAACAGCACTCAGTTGCCAGTTGCCATTTGTAATATCGTTTTTAGCAACTGAAAACCCAACTGTGGTTCGGTTACCATCGATAATCGATCCATAAAATTAGCTTTTTTTATTAATTTTTATAGTTATTATTAAGAATACACATAATGAAATTATTTTACTCTATAAATTGAGTGTTTTATTAAAAAATAAAAATCTCGAAATCCTGAGATCCCGAAAAATCCCGGGATCCCGAAATATTCCGGGATACCGGGATCTGAAATCCCGAATCCCGGGATTTACAAAAACCAGTCGCGTTTGGCATCGCTAGTATGTATGTATAACGTGACCTGAAGGTTTTTGTTAAAAGCGGGACAAGAGAAAATATGATAAAAAATTTCTATGATTATATGTATATGATATCATATAAATTTATGTACGCACATAAAAAGTTCCATATGTACTTAGAAAATTCATTAATTAACAGGCCTTAAAATTAAAAAGTGCATTTTTAGATTTCTTTTAATTTATCACTTTTATTTTCTCCATTAAGATGGGATGAAAATTTTATAAATTGTTTTAAGCCTCCAAGTTAAAGGTCGAAAATTCCTTAAATTTAGTTTGTAATCAAAATAATATTTTCGATCGAAATCTATTTTATATTGAAAAAAATCCGTTTTTTCACTTATTGGCTTGATCTTAAACGTTTGACTTTCAAAACGTTTTTTTAATTTTTCGTCCATCTTAATATAGAAATTATTAAATATGTAATAAGGTTGAAGACACGTTTAAAACATGTGTGTGAAGATAAATATGCCGACTTATATATGTTTTTACAACATATTTAGGTGTGAAGATAAATATGTTATGACGTAACGAAATAGGAGTTAATGAGATAATTATATGGGAAAAACATATTTAAGAAGTTTTTACAGATTTTTTTATTCGATTCTATTGGAATATAATTATATTCTATTGTAACGTAAGCCTTTACGTAAAAACATATTTAACTCGGCATATTTATCTTCAGACACATGTTTAAAACTAAGTTTTTTAAATTTTAAAGGTCTTTAACCCAGTGAGTTTTAATCCGATCAATACAATCGTTATGCTGTGTGAAAAGGGAGAAAGATATCTACGAAACAATGGAAAATCTTTTTTATTCAGTTTCGATATCTTATTCAGTTTCGATATATTACCAAACTAAAAATGCATTTAACTAACCGAGCCCATGAAGGCCGTATATGGTTAGTAGGCTAACAATATTGCTTAATAAAAGATAACTTAAATTAATATATAAATCTCACTAATATCAAAGAAATATAATATTTACATGATAGAACAAAATTTATGTATATAAGTATAAAATTGATAAAATTGATGTTCTAGAATAGAATATATCCGATCAAGTATATACAGTAAAGAGAGTAGAGTTAACCGTTTCAACTTTGAAATGTAGACAACCCAACGAATAATAATTAAGATTTTTATCTCATAAAACGCATGATTAGGTATTCAATATATATCCAATATATTCAATACAATATATCGACAGCTTATCATTTACTTGCTGCTATCTAATGCAAAAAAGAATTATCGTGCACAATCGGGGCTAAATTAAAGTTCATAGACATATTTACAATCAATATAGGTGAAATTTAGAACAGTAAATATTATAAATTGAATTCAGTGAAAAAAAATGTATATTATATTTATAAGTAATCAAAAAAGGTATTTAATTAGTTATCTGAGTAGCTGCAATTTACCAAGAAAAATTAATATTAGAAATAAAATGTAATGTACATACTACTACAAAATTACCAGAAATAACACAAATCGGATAAAATTTAAACCTCACTGTCCAGATTTTGCAAAAATTCATTACATTGTTCATAATCCCACACTTTAACAGTATTATCATTCAGTTATTTTGACCTTGGGTACATCAGTATTAATGTGAGTAAATTTTAGAATTATTTTATTGAATTTTAGTTTTCTACAGAAACTGATAAGTGCATTAGCCTCACGAGTAAGATGATCACTAAGGGTAATACGTTCATCAATGTCCACTACATTACCATCCCTATGAGTCAAAATATCTTTTAAAAATAAATTCTTTTTCTCAGCATTCGATTTAAAATAATTGGCCATAATTGTATCTCTAATATAAATGGAATTAAGTTTTACTAAAACTATTTTACCACCAGAGATGTAACAACAATGCTGAATATCTGGGTGTTGTAAAGAAACATCATAAAATTTCGCTATCTTCATAATTGGCTCCCTCAGGTGTTTAATAGCAAGCGGCAGTCCACGGATAAGAATGTCCGCCCGATTTAAACGCCTCTGTAACACACTGTTAAACGTCGACAGCTTTTTCAACTTCTCGTCTACTGCAACCTCCACATTTTGAACTCTTGCTTGACAGGCTTTTACATCGGATTTAACCGAACTTATGTCTGAACACACATCGCTAAGCACCTTTTTAAATTTATTCTCAAAGACTCCTACCAACGCTTTCATTTGTTGCTCCATCTGGTCTTTCTGGCTCAGAAACATATGATCCATCTTTTTACAGATTTCACCCAATCCTTGTTTAAGCTGTATTTCCACGGAAGAAGCTTCAGTATCATAGCTTTTTTGATTTACTAGGCAGCTTTTACAACAATACTTAAACATTTTCTTTTCAGACAATACTTTCATTTGTGCTTCAGAGACACCATCACAGTCCGGATGAAAGTATTTGTTGCAGCTCCCACAACTTATACTTTTTGCACTTTTATTAACATTTTTATTGCATACCGGACAAATATACTCTTTCCTTTTGCCGTTCATATTAGAATTAAAAATGCAATAAATGTAGTTTTACACAAAAAGAAAGAAAGATGGCGACTAAATATAGCAGCAGTCCGGATTTGTCAAAATTAAACAGAAATTTAATAAAATTGAAGATAAAATTAACACAATTGGCTATAGCACAGTCCAATTAGTATTCCACAGTAGATAGATTTTAACCACCAATTAAATTTCCATTAATTTTCTTGAAAAAAATTGCAGCCGCAGAATAATTTATTGCGTATACATCATAGTTGCCAGACGTTTGTTGAGAAATGAACTCAAATAAGCTTTAAAAAATCTATTTTCAAGGTTTATTTGTTTTTGAAACTAGTGTATTGCATTCACTTTTTTTGCTTGTTGCACTGCTGGCTATGTTCAGCAAAGCTCTCTTATGTTTCGCATTTTTTACGTTTTCCTACATCAAATTATAAATTTTCAATCTCGAAAAAGCGGGACAAAGCGCGATAGAAATTTTATTCGGGATCGACCTCTTAAAAGCGGGATAATCCCGCGAAAAGCGGGTTGTCTGGTCAGGTTTTGTATGTATGAACTTACCCGTTGAGCTGTACGACAATCTCTTATACATAATGGATTTATCGTAGCAAATGTAGGACAAGATTCTTTCCCACCATCAGGGAATTCCATATGGTCTTCATTTATACGCCACAAGGCCATACGTGAATCCTTGGATCCAGAAACCAGAAACTGGTCATCAAGCCAACACATGCCCATTATAAGATCACGATGACCATTCTCACCCACACAAACTGGATCCAAAGTTGGCAAACGGTAGATGGCAATGTCTGCCGAATTTCGCGCACCCGTTGCCAAATAAGTACGGCTTGGGTTTATTTCTATCGCATGAAGTCCACCTTGAACTTCAGCACGATTCGTCGATAAGGTAGGGATTGCATCCACTCGCCGCATATTAACATCATATACAAGAAGCTGTGTTGGATTTTTAAGTTAGGTAACAACTAATCTTATTTTTAGGATACTCATACAAACCTTATTACATTTAGTACCAAATATAACTTGACGGTTGCTAAGCCACTTGGAGCAAAAAACTTTATTTATATAGCCTAAATTTATTTGAGTCTCTCGAAGCATGTCATGCGTCAAAACATAACGACTTGTTTGCTCGAAATTAAAGTTCCGTCGCTGTAATTTATGTTGTTAAATTTCTGCATAAATAGAAGTATATGAAAGTATTTTCTCACTCACCTCATATAACCCATTTTCTCTACTTCTAATAAAATCAAATATATTGTATGAAGTATTTAATACTTCTTCTTGTTGCTGAGGCGTCTCTTCATCACTACCAGAATCTTCGTAGGTCACAAAATCATCTGGTTTGTCCGGCTTTCTCCTACGTTCCGCTCTCAAAGCTCTTGCTTTGGCTCTACGCTCGTCCAAACGGGAATTTACATGACAGGATGGGTATGTGCCTACGATACTATTTCGTATGGTCTGTACCATACCATTGAACATTTTTATTAGCTGTCAAATGGTGCCTTTAATATTATAAACAAGGTAGATCTATCGACCTTGATTATGTAGTAAAATATATAAATTCTCTATTAAAAGTCCTACAGAATTTTCATATTTATGTATTACAAAAATCTTCACCAAAGAATATTCACTCAAGCTGAGAACGAAGCCGGTCGGCTGCGAGCCGGCTTAAAGCCGCCGCCGACAAATATTTGTCACAATGAGCCGCCGCCGATGTATCCGGCTCAAAATATGAGCCGACTGTACCGGCAAAAGCTTAGTACTTGTTCAAATTTGCGAAAAATGTTGATCAACATTGGTTTTTTCATACCAAAAATATGACAACTAACTGGCCTTTCACACTTGGAACCAAGATAGATCAACACCAGGTAGTTGCAAGAGAATTCGCCGTTGAGAATTTACATTTGGGCTGTCAAAAAAGCTGATACATTAGCACTGCTGACAGGCCAAATGTGTAAACATTTACGTAAACAGCTGGGCTCTTGCAGCCACCTAGTATGAATTCGCCTTGTAACACTGCTGACAGGACAGCTGGGCTTGCGACCACCTATTATGAATTCGCCTTTCTTGTGACATTTCTTTCCGGACAGAAAATTATGTTGGCGATGGGAAGAAAAGGTAGAGGGTGCAGTACAGGACCATCTGTACTGGACATTTTTCGTTTTTGTTTTCTACTTTTCGCAATACATACACTCATCGCGCAAACAAAGCCCCAATACTAACACAAATTCACACACATCAAGTAAACAAATCGGACATTTCTTGACGAAGTGTGAAAGCTTCAGGACAGTTCAAAAGAGAATTTAAAAATGTCTGTCAAGAAATGTCTCAACAGAGAAAGAGGCCTAATCAATCATAACGAGCCATGCTACAATTAACAGGTACACGCAGTAGACCAATTGACCATACTCGGCTAAACGGCAAACTTAATGGAGTGATGTAATGATCATAATATCATCACCTCCATCAAAATGTCAAACTCTGTATACAGATTCCTTTCTCTACGGTATTGGACATTTCCTTATAGAGCTAGTTGCACTGATAGTTCCACCCACCTTTCAACTTTTTTTGACAGCTAGTGAAGTATTTCTATAACAAATTTTCTATTGTTTTAGCACTGCGTGTACCTGTTAATTGTATCATGTAACTAACGCTTGAAAGTATGCTGCAATTGTGTACGTAAACTCCACACGAAAAAAAGTGGTGCACATTTCGCTCATTATTTCGCATGAAGACTCAAAATGTTGTAGATACATTTCACATGTTTTTCACAAACTAAACAGAGTACTACTTCTGCAGCAATTTTTCGTAAAATTGCAAATATAGTGCAAACCATGATCCAATAATACAGGTTTGTGCAGCAGTACAACAAAAACGCCTTCCTACTGATTGTCAAAATAACTTTATACATATACATATAAAACATATTGTTTGTTTTTTTATATGAAGTTTGACAAACACAGCATGAAAACAAAGGGAGCAGCTGATCTCTTGCACAGACCTGTATTATTGGATCATGGTGCAAACATATCAATCTGCTCAAAAAGTAGCATCACTGCACTACCATGGTGTAATATGTATGCAGGTGGCTGCATAAGGGCAGCAACTACAGCAAAAACTAGATAATTATTGTCAAAAAATACACGTGTTTAACGTAACTTATACACAAAACTTCCAGAACAAAATATAGTCAGTGCTGATTTACACTGGGAAAAATTGTTTCCCGAAAACATTTTCAGTGCAAAAGAGCGAGATAGGAATACAAGTAGTATATATTTCTATTTCATCACTCTCACGCGAAAGAAAATGTTCGACGACATATGTTTCCCAATGTAAATAGCGTGTCAACTACCCGCCGCCGCCGAGAATTCTTCGGCTTCTCAACAAAGCAAATTTTATAAATTAATACAAAAAACTGAGTATAAATTTTCTTCCGTTTTTAACAGATACGGCCAACCAGGCGAATTGATATTGTGTTTGATGTATTATTACCACACCTGTACAATGAATTCGCCTTGGTAACGTAGGATTACGTTACCATTGATGATAGAGGCGGGCACATATTTTGCCGTTCATTTAAAAAATGGATAAAAGGGATCCAATAATACAGGTCTGTACAAGAGATCAGGTTATGATCAGCTGCTCCCTTTGTTTTCATGCTGTATTTGTTGAACTTCTTATAAAATATATAAACAATATTTTTTATATATTGAGTTATTTTGACAATCACAGTAGGAAGACGTTTTTGTTGTACTGCTGCACAGACTTGTATTATTGTATCATGGCCGAAATTTAGCCATATAGGTCGACGGCGGCTGACTTCACAAATTGCCAGCGGCGGCTGTTATCCGACTCACGGTCGATCGGCCTCGTTCACTGCGGTTAAACACCGCACATGCGGCTAAGCTGCCGCCGAATAATTTTATTAGTCCAGCCGCCGCCGAAAAACAGTCGGTCTTGTTTTGGCGTTTGTTCTATAAACATATTTGTTTTAATCAGAATTTGTTAATTCGCATCACAATCATAAAATATATCACAGTTTGCATCTCAATTACATTTGAACAGAATGTCCGTGAAAGCTTGTATTTATAAAAATTGTGGAAATTATATTAATTCAAAAGACAGAAGAAGTGACGATGTTAAAATGTTTAGTTTTCCAAAAAATCCTGAAAGATACCAAAAATGGATTGAACTAGGAAAGGTGCCTTTAAATTTACCCAACTCAATGTATTATTTTTGCTCAAATCATTTTGATAAGAAGTACTTTGCTGTAAACAATAGACGCACTGTATTGGTGGGCGAAGCGCTCCCAGAACCATATGTTGAAACCGAAAATGGTGAATCTAATGGAGACGACGACTTAAGCTACTATCTACACGAACTCAACAAGAGCAACGCTACATCTGAGAAGAACGATCTATCAGACGATCAGGATATACTTGTAGAATCGACAACTATGACCACCGAATTACAAGATAATTTTGAAGACCAATTTTCGGAGAGTTTATATGAGGGTTTGGAGCCTGAGGAAGTAATTGTATATACAGACAGCGAAAAGAGTAATCTTGATTATTCTGTAAACCATGGCAATAAAAGAAAATTAGATAAAACAACTATGGAAGACACTTCGCCGAAAATAAAAGCTTTGAAAATATCTCCACTGCATAAAAATTCGTCCCGAAAATCTTTCGGAAAGATCAACGCAAGGCCTTTTCACGAAATGACACCTAGTAAGAGCGCATCTATTTTAATACCAACCAACCCAATTCAAGTTCCAAGTAAGGAAACTAATGAAGATGATGCATCTGCAGATGAACTGGTTGACGAAAAACATGTAACAACTTTTATATTTAAAGGTGAAGAATATGTTCAAATGCCAAAAGAGCATTATATAAATGGAAAAATTGGTATGCTAAAAAAACTGCGAGAAATGGAACGCACTTTAAAATTCATAAAAGGTCATTTAAATTCTTTAGATATATAGTTTAGTTTTAAATGGCATTTTAATATCAAATTTTAAATTTGCTGCTACATTGGGTCTGTTCGTAAATGTATCACTACAGTTAGGTTAGGTTAGTACAAGTATGCCGATGATATTTTATAGCCGTCGCCATTTTAATACTCTGTATTTGATGCTTGTTTGTGTGTCATCTGCTTTAGCAAAGTATTTAGAAAGTTCCATTTGCAGCGCAGTGATTCATTTACGAACAGACCCATTCTTTTGTACTTATTGGGAATGGGCAAGTGAAGAAAATATGTACATATATCCATATATTTTTCAATATCGATCGATAGATTGACTAACCCACAACAAATAAATACATATATATGGGTCGATTATGGATGCAACCGAACTTGTTTCGTTGCCAGCTGGAAAATGAAAAATTTTGGTTGCCAAAAAAGCACTAAATAGCAACTGAAATGAACAGTTGCCCGTTGACATCCGTAATACCGTTTTTAGCAAATGGCAACCCAACTGACGTTCGGGTGCTATGCATAATCGACCCATTAATCCCAAAAATTTTTTAAAGTATAACAATGTACTTTTCTTATAAATAATTAATCTGAAAAGATTAGCCCCCACATTCCTAAATGATTAGTAAAGTTAATCGGCTAGTTTCTACATTCCACAGTAAAATGAAAGTGAAAACGATTTCAATTCCGCATTTACAATTTCATAGTGCTCTGAAAAAGTGGTGAAATTGTTTTCATGACGATTTCTTTCTCATTTTGTTTCAAAGAAAAATAATTGGAAAAAATTAAATTTTACGTACATACATATTAAAATTAATCTTTTTCTTGCTTTAGTTTGGAAATTTTAGGAAAAATTTTGTTCCATGGAAGAAATAAAGTTAATTTTTATTTCAAAATGGAACTAAATTATGTCGAAAATGAAAAAAAATTCCAACAAATTGCATGAATCTTTTTGGGGGAAGATAGCTATCATTGAAGATATGACAAAACTTTGAAAAACATTTATTCCAAACCACAGAATAAATAAAAGGAGCGAGAACATTGAAAAAAAGTCGCGTTTTCCGTGGATTTGGTGGAAATGAGCAAAAATAGTTAAAAATCGAAAACAAAAACTAAAATTTGTTAAAAATCATGTCTACTGTAAAAAAACTTAAAACTTTGCAACATCAATTTTATCGCGAAAATGGCGAACTTTAGCAAAAAATTCATAAAATTGAAAAAAGCTTCAAAATTACTCAAGTTGTAAAAAAACAAAATGTTGGAAAATTTTGCAAAAACTTGGTAACATCAGAAACAAAACATAAATAAAACTAATTATGAATCCATAAAACTTAAATCAATTTTAACACAAATATTAATGAAAATTGAAAATTCGCGTTATTTTGTTTGGATAAGTAAAAAAAAGTAACTCTTTTCTTGCCAACCAACCAATTTGACCTTTTTAGTGATTTTTAACCAATTTAAAAACTTTATCGATTTTTGCACTTGTTTCCATTCGAAATTTTCGCGATAAAAGTAATTTTTCCAAGTTTCTCAACAGTTTTCGCTTCTTACATTCGATTTCGTAAAACTCTTGCAAAATTTTCGTTGTATCCGCGATAAACGCAAGCTTTGTCTCTTTCTTTTTACAGATTTCGTTATTATGAAGTTATTTCTAATTAAATTTTTTGCAAATCTGTATTTTCGCAAGAAATTTGCTTCTGTCGAAATTCTAGGATTTTTAGTTGTATCGATTTATAGCCAACATCATGGTTTGTTTCCGATTTTTAAGTTTTTGCAAATATTTACAGTTTTTGCAATGAAGCTCTCTTTCCAAAATTCTTGCTGCTTTAACAGTTTAGATACATTTGTATGTATTTATGAAAATACATAAAACTGAAAAATGGCATTAACAATCATTGTGTTGGTTTTTATTTGTATGTTTATTTTCGCAACACTTTCATGTAATTTTTCGGGATAGAAATTTGGTTTTTGCGTTCCCGTACTTTTGCAAAATCTGGGGGACCTCAAAAGAAGTGTCATAAATTTTTGGCCAACAGCTAACTCAAGCTTTGTGATACCGCTTAACTATATATGGCAATTATGTAGCTAAGAGTTCGGTAAACAGATTTTATTAACATTTAATGCCAAAAATTATTTTTTCGTGCACTTTTTTTAGTGTTATTACACAGTAAGAGATGGTATAAAGACTAATTGACGACTATTATTTAGTTAAAAATTCATTTTAACTTGCCGTAATGTGTCTTATTTTTCTTGGCGAATTTCCGGGACGATTCTTATCGTTAAGTACAAGCAAGCTGTATCACTATACTCAGCTACGCCGAACTTTACATACCCTGAGCCAGTCTGTCTAAATGTCTTTGATTTTTTATTTTATTTTTCTTAAAACATCCCCTTCAGGGTTTCAATAATAGTGTCCACTTATAATAAATTTAAGTCGTGGAAACTCAAAGTTTTTACAGCTTCTATGAACTTAAACTTTCCAAAATATTTTCATTAATTCGGCCGAAAATCACTCAAACTTCGTTTGAGATCGAATTATTTACTTTAAGATACGATTAGGGCATTGCAATCATTGATACTTGTACAAAGTATTCCACCTTCTTCTGATATAGTGATTAAACGACACTAAATTCTAAATTCATCTTGCATATAGTTTTCGAATCAAGCAATAATTTTTCTCGTAGACGGATTAGGAAAAATAGCATGAATTAAATTTCGTTGAATTTTACATAGCGTCTTCACGACCCATTGATTTGTCTTGACAAAAGTCAAAGTCGATATGACAAAATAGCCCTAACATTTTCCTGATGTTTTTCTGTATGAAGTTTGACAAATGTTAGACCAAAATTATGTCTCGTGAAGACGGGGTGTTATGAAATTTCCGTATAAATTTGAACCTTTCACATTTTTATTTTGTACAAAAAAAAAATTTATGGAAATTTTAATGTTTAAACGATTTGAGATTCGGGAATTCCCGAACATTCTTAAATTGAGGTTATGAGCTTTAGTCGAACTGTATGGTTTTTAATTCAAAGATTTTTGATTATTCTGGGTTAAGATCGTTGAATTTAATTTTTGGAAGAATCAATAATCACACTGGGAACAGGTATGACAAGAGCTCTGATGTTGAGATAGTGATTGATCTCGAAAACATCAGTTCGACGCCTGTACAGAAAAGAATTTGTCTTGTCAGTTATTACATGCTTTGAAACTTCCTTTCTCAATAAAAATAATTTAATTTTAAAAATTTAATTAAATGAACTTAATGCTATATAATTAAAGGCCATATGCATAACGAAAACTTGGCATGGAGTTAGGATAAATGACGAAACGGAACTGGAGCTTAAGGAGCTTTAATATAAAATGTTAATTTAAAAATCACTGCAGATTGTAGCCGAGACTCATGGCTATATATAATATAAAAAATATTCTTTAGCTGAACTATATTAATTTATTTATATGAATGCTTTAGATTCAAGAGCACTTAAAGCCTGGGCCCGAATTACCGCGTTCCTTATCGAGTAGGCTTTCGTATCGAATAAAAAAATTTCGTCACGTATCAAATGGATGGATTACCGCATTCGATAGTTAACGTATCGAAATTTTTAAAGAGTGTACCAAGTTTTTTTACATCGACTAAGAAAAGAAAGAAAAAGAAGTTAAAGAAAAATGTTAAGCTTGTACAACAACCAAGTCGATTTCACAACTGTAATAAGGCTTGTTGGTAATGTTCCATACTTTTTTTTTTGCAAAAAAAACATAATAAAGAAAATATTGTTTTCGATCGCTCTACATAGTGCTATCGAGTAGAATTTAAGCAGCAGGTACTCGATTATCGTATGCCGTTATCCCGAAAAGAAATTTTTCGAACAATTTAACTCGATCACGTATGCGGTAATTCGGCCCCTGGTAAAAGTCATCATTTGAGCGGTGGTAAACATTATTTTCAATCACTAAGTTCGTAAATGTCCAGTGACTCGCAAGGTTCATCTAAATTTTGGGTATAACTTGTATTACAATTCATATTAAAAATATCCTGATCTTCATCACTGTCTATATAATCATCGTCATCATCATATTCATCTTCTTCGATAAATCTACCTTGCATTATACGTTTTCTCTGCAATAATTCTACCCATAAGAAAGAAGTTTCACATAATGGACATTCACCTGATATTGGTATGTAATGACCTCTCTGGGATGGATCAGACGATAATACATGATTGGCCAAACAAATAATATGACACGTTAACTTGCATAGACTATTCAAACAACCAATACGCGACTGCTCAGCATTTTCTATTTTTTGCATGCAAAGGTGACATTCAGGTGCCCATACGGCACGAGGTAGCACATTTTCTTGCTGCTTCTTATACGGCTTTTCAATAGCCACAGAGCCATTAACAATTTTCATATGTTTTGGTGGGGTAAATGAAATCTGCAATACAATAAAATAAAAAAAAGTTTCAAACAATTTTTTAAGAGTTAATTTAACACTCACATCAAATTCACATTCATAATCACTCTCTAACCAACGAATTACTAGTGGCAATCTTTGCCAAGGACCTACATTTAACATACGACTTAATATACGAAAGTTATATTCGAAATAAGTTTCCTTTTGCATTTTCCTTTTTAACTCCGGAAAACATTTTAAACGGGAAGATAGTGAAGGTTGCTGCCAAGCCCATTCAAATTGCAATGCAGCTATATTATTAGGGAAACCATGCACTATCATAACCATTGTCCAGGGACCTTTATTACTGGTTCTCTTTGCTCCTCCGAAATCCTTGCCACGATTATGCTGTTTTATTCTACGATTAGGATTCACAGTAAATCCTATGTAGCACTTACCATTAAAACGTTTTTCTGGGCTTTGACTGCATAACAAATAGACACCATAAAAACGTGATTTCATTTTTTCTGTTGGTATGGCTTTTGCTAATAGTTGAGACGACGACATAGTCTGTAATAAGAAAATATTTGTTACATGTGTGTCAACAATGATTTGTATCTTTACAATGTATCAATACAGTAATAATTACATATTGATACATTGTAAAGTTACTTAACATCACTGATGCGTTTGGAGAAAATCAGTGCAAAATTTTAAGGATTTAGGAACATTTTGCAATGGAAATGTATCGCCACATCCTATCTTTTTCGACCTATGAGGGTAAAAAATAGTCTTGTATACTCTTTAAAAATATATATTTAAATATATGTGTATGAACTTTAGCTACACACACGTTATTCATTAAATTCATCTTACATGTCATAATTGTTTTTATAAACTAAATATTACACTAAATATAAATTGATTAAATTCTAAATTATTATTATTACATTTATTATATTAAATTTTATATTTTCTGCATTAAAGGAGCGCCGCTTGTATTACTTTGATTAACGTTCATAGAAGAATTACCATTCATCTGAGATTGTTGTTGGCCAACAAGTTGAGTTTGTTGTTGAGTATTACCTGTGTTAGTCATTAATCCATTTTGCAAATTACAAGCAGTGGTATTTGTTTGACCCGGCTGTGTTTGACCCTGTTGTGATTGTTGAGCACCAATTTGTGGCTGTTGGGCTTCAGCCATGTTATCAGAGTTTTGTGGAGCAATCATTTGATGTTGAGTACTACCATTAACAGAATTAAACATTTTAATTCGTTTGCGTGTATAATGTTGCCATTGCAAAATGGCCTGGTCATCGATAAATTTGCAACATTGCGAGTTTACAATTTCCCGACGAAAATGCTCATATTGTAGTAAGTCAAGAAAGTACAGGCACATAGGATACATTAAGTATTTCGCATATTCTGGTTCTTTCCAATACTGCAAATATTTGAGGTAATTAATAAAAGCTTGGTCTTTAAAATAACCACGTTGTGCGAGGACTAAAAAATAGATAGAAATTAATTTTAAAATATGTAGATATATGCCTACAACTTTTTTTAAATTAAGTTGCCCTCCATCACAAACTTGTAAATAATCGGTGTCGCAAAAAGAATTGCGTAAGCAAATTCGGTGTAGGAAATTGTTTTTGGTTCGCATAATTTTTCAACCAGTTTCAACCCCGCATTAGCAGCACAAAAATAATGCATGCACACTTTGCAAAAACAAATAATCCCGGTTGGTCATGTCTTTCAGATATCTTGCAAGACCGATGCATGGCAATGTTAAAGCGTCGATGACCTGTTGGTGACAGCTCAAACAGATCAGTGAGGACATTTTCGAACAAATGGCCGTTAAGTTCATACATGAAAACAAGAGCGACAGTCATAAATCCTTTCATTAATGACCATGAAATGTCCCCATTACATTTTTTCGTTAGTTTCTTTTTTAGACGTGTTCTACAATAACAATTGGAGGTATTTGTCGCTCAGAGAGTATTTAACACAAGAAGTTTTAAAGGACATTAGATCTGTTCCAGATGGATAACGAAACAGTCAGAACTTGTGCAAAGTTACCCAAAAAATTTCCACATAACAATTTTTGTGCAATTTTGGGCGAATCCGAAACCAAAACCGAATATTCGGTCGGACTCTATTAATTATCTAACTCCATATATGTATATACCGAATCCCAATTATTTTCACTGAAAATTAAGACCACATATCACGAAAATGCTTAATATGTAACCTCTACACGCAAGAACTGACGCTGAAAAAGTTACTCTATTTGTAAACCACTTGCAGAAAGTATTTACTCCAAATACGACTGATACTATAGTTGAGCTGCCACCAGTACTCGCTGTACCTGATGTTACCTTCAATATTCGTGAGATTGAACACTATATTGCGGGCTTAAATTCGAAAAAAGCACCAGGTGCTGATAAAATAAGCAATAATAATAATAAACCTCTTTAAAGCCTTTTATTTCCTTTTTATAGTTTTTCAAATTAAGTTATTTTGCACAACGGCGCCATTTTCCTGTATAGAATTATCTACTCTATGGTATTTCGTTTAACGGTACCGCCTGCTAGAATCCTTGTGTAACCAGGCTTCGGCCATGCTTAAGGGGTTTCTCCTTTATGGTATTTCGTACTAAAGCCTTTAAATGATACCAATGTTGACCTAGTACATGCAGATATATAATGCAAAATCTCACATTTATATAAAAGGTTCAGAGGCTCATACTTTAAATTTTTTCTTAGAATTGAATTTCTTATCAGTTCACCTCATTCGCACTTGCCAATGTCTTGGGACTTTGTCAGAATATTTACATTTACAGAATATGCATTATGTACTAAAAAAATCCATAAATTATCCATAAATTTTATTACAACGTTGGTCATGATGGAGAGCATACAATAATTTAAAAAATATATATATATATATGTATGTAAGTATCTAAATAAATGGTTAGCTTACAATTTAAATAGTTCGGATTGGCCAAACATTGAACAAATTCTAGTTCCACTTGGAAACGTAATTTCTGTTGTTCCTCAGATTCTATGGCAGCTTAATATAAAAAAGAAAAAGGCTTATTAAATTACGTATGTATGTAGTATATGACAAACAATTTAAAACAAATGTTTGGTTTAAAACAAAAGTAAAAATTATAAAAAGCGGGCCAAAATTTTTATCATACAAATTTGTTTTTCATTTAAGCTGTACTTTTTCTACTTTAAAATCTACATTATACAAGAATATTTAATTTTTTCTAAGCAATACGTAGTTAATGAATGTAGTATATATTAGTGTTAAATTATACTTACTCTTACCCTTTCCATACATTTTAGCCATATTGCATGGAAGGGTTTGCTTGCGCGCTTTCAGTTTGCTTGTCGTTTTTGAAAATGCTCACTGGGGTTTACAATAAAATGGTGTTGTTTAATTTTTATGCTCGATATATATTTTTCTGAATTTTGAAAATCTATTGAGCTTTGTGTATTGATTAATTGTACGTATGTTGTCCTTGTTTTGATGTGTTTGATTGGATAAATTTTAACTTTGGCAAACTACTGCTTTATGATTGTATGATTTTTGTATTATTTTGTTTCTTATTTTACACTTGTAACACAAAAACTAAAAATATAAAAAATAAGGTTTTTTAACAAAAATATATAATATTTACACGAAGAACTTAAAAATATGAGCGTGATGATTTTTTTGGGTCGAGGATATAGAATTGGCTATAGCGGCAGCATATTTTATGCATTAATTTGGTTGGTTATGGGCAAAACGTAAATAAATGATGAAAAACAGTTTTTAATTAAATACAAACCGTAAGAATTCATTAGAGTACTGTGTACTTTTATTTATTTTTCCTTAACTCTAACGAACCATAAAAAACTGCAGAAAATTATTTTGTATCGTTGTTTAGTAGACCAAAATCACAAAATATTTTGTGACTAAAATGAAATCACAAGTTAGACTGTGATGAAATGGCAAAGTAAACTGTCAAATACAATTACATTCAATAAGGTAAGCTGGTATAACAAACTTATTAGCAGTTGACTTGAAAGCTGTCAGGTTAAATATAGCAAAATTAAGCGTTGGTTTTTGTATATGGAGCTTGACAGCTAAACGAGTCTTTTAATTATATCACGAGAGTAAACGCTAGCATAGCGACGAAGCTGCCACCTTGGTAAAAAAAATTTCAATATCACCCCTTTTGCACAAACCAAGGTAGATTGAACAGGTACCACTACAAGAACAGTTGTTTTAGTAAATTTGAGAATGGGTGTGTCACACAGCCAATAGGTTTTGACACATGTCTGGGATTTTTCTATCAACAACGGGCATTTGTTAGTAAATACGAAAACTAGACGTGTGTGAACTAGAGCTGCAAAACTATCGATAGTCGCCTCACTCGATAGTTCGTTATAAAACTATCGATACTATGGATAGTATCAAATTTTTAAAAGAATGCTAGAGGTTTAACCCTTCATCCATTAAAAGGTTTTCCATTTATTTAACAAATTTTATATGGGAATTTATTTAGCAATTCTTTCATAGAATAAACTTATTTTATCAATCTATAATTATTTCGTACAATGTTTTATATCGTTACCTTAATAGAAAAATGCCTTAGCTCATTATTTTTTTCAAATCTAATTTTTTGCATATTTCGATAGATTAAAGATTCATCTAGCGAATTAGAGAAAAAACTCGATGTGAAAAAATAATGAGCTGGGGCGTTTCTATATTAAGGTAACGATATATTCTTTAAATATTAACATTAAATTAAAAACTTTAAGAACCCCCAAAGAAAATGGATAATAACTTCAAAACGGCTGGACCTCCTATTTTCTTCCGTAGCTTAGAAGTTTTAAAATCATATTAAAAAAAAATAAATTAAAATCGATCAAGCCGTTCGGGAGCTACGTGGCCACAGACACACAGCTTTAAGAGGATACTACCTGAAAAGAGATGATAACTTCTAAATGGCCGTAGAGATTTTCTTCAAACATAATTAAGAACGCTCGATAAAGTCACCTTTGAAATAAATCCCTCTAGCCGTTTGGGCTCTACGATGGTCCAGACAGATACACACTACACACAACTACTAACTACAATAATTTAGACAATACTATTTCATTTAAAAGGTTTGTTTACCTACAACACTAATTATTATAAGTTCAATAATAAAAACTAGCGGTAATGAGAAACATAAGCTGTTAATAATATATCATTGGCGAAGCTATTGTAGAAATTCCTAGACTGTAATAGAATAGATAATGGACTAGCTTTTGGACTCTAATGTTATATGTATATAAAATAATTGAGTACCGAATAATTTTTGTTAATAATAATACATCGACAGTTTTCGCTTTTAAACAACTGCTATGGTCAGAATTTATAGATTAAATTTTTCTCGATAGTATCGATATTGGGAAAAAAACATCGATAGTCCATTAAAAATAAAACTATCGATAGTGCCATCCATTGTTTTGCAGCTCTAGTGTGAACCAACACTTTGATAAGTCCCGGTTCAGGATCAAAACTTGATCAAGAACACGACAAAATGTCTATCTTTCTTCAAGTTGATCAACAAAAGTTGAAGAATATTCGGCTCCAGCCGACGTCGACTGGTTTTTAGTTTAGCCGCCGTCGACTATTGTATATCGGCTTCGGTCTCTACCAACACTCAACGAAAGCAATTCTATTTGTCGAAATCATAAATAAAATTTTTCTTTTTTCTAATTAAATTTTTATTATAATGAAAATATAACTTTGTGGTGAAGATTTAAATAAGTAGAAAGAAAGATGTCTTCAGCCTCCAAACCAGCAGTAAGCAGAGAAATTCTATTTTTTATATAAGTATGTATTAATTAAAATTTACGCCCAAACGTTAGCCTTCAACAAGTGCCGCGGCATCATCGAATGCTAACGCTCCTTCATCATCTGCACCGGCCAATGTGCAAGAATTTAATATACGCGTACCGAAAAATATGCGTAAAAAACATCATGTTATGCGGTTTAATGCCACGCTCAACGTTGATTTTGCCCAGTGGCGTAATGTGAAACTTGAGCGAGAAAACAATATGAAAGAGTTTAAGGGCGCAGAAGAAGATATGCCTAAATTTGGTGCTGGCTCTGAGTACAACCGTGACCTGCGTGAGGAAGTGCGTCGCAAGAAGTTTGGTATAATTGCAAAGAGATATAGACCAGAAGCTCAACCATGGATCCTTAAGGTGGGTGGAAAAAGTGGAAAAAAGTTTAAAGGTATACGGGAGGGCGGAGTGAGTGAAAATGCTGCATTTTACGTTTTCACTCATGCACCGGATGGTGCCATTGAAGCGTATCCATTAAATGAATGGTATAATTTCCAACCCATACAACGTTATAAGTCTCTATCAGCTGAGGAAGCTGAACATGAGTTTGGCCGCCGTAAAAAGGTGATGAATTATTTTACTCTTATGTTGCGTAAACGTCTAAAGGGTGATGAAGAGGAAGAGAAAGATCCTGAAGAGATTAAGGTTAAGGGTGCTGGAAAAAAGCCAAAAGAACTTAAAATAAGTGAAATGGATGAATGGATAGACTCTGAAGAAGAGTCCGATTCGGATAGCGATGGCGAGGAGAAAAAAAAGAAAGAGGAAGACAGTGATGATGATGGGAAAAAGAAAGGTAAAAAAGGCAAAGGACCCGAAAAAAAGAAGAAGAAAAAACACGATGTTGATGATGAGGCCTTTGAGGAATCGGACGATGGTGATGAAGAGGGTCGTGAAATGGACTATGATACAGAGTCTAGTGAAGAGTGTGTAGATTTTTATTTAATTTGTTTTAGGAAGGAAATGTGTAAAATCTCTTCTGTAGTGAACCCGATCCGGAGGCAAAATTGGACAAAGACATGAAATCAGTAGCTGAAGAAGATGCACTGCGCAAACTATTGACATCAGACGAAGAAGATGAGGATGAAAATAAATCCGATGAATCAGATAAAGACGATGAAGAGAAGAAGAAAAGAGATAAAACTAAGGACGAGAGTAAAGATAAAAAGAAGTCCAAAAACAAAGCTAAAGACGATAAAAAAGGTAATATAGTGAGATACATTTGGAAATTGTTTTTATACCGGACAATTTGTTTGAATTCAACTTATTTAATTTTGGGTACATAGATTCTTCAAGTGATTTTAGTTCAGATAGCAGCGATTCTGAAGATGATAAAACCAAGAAGAAAGACAACCTAAAATCCATGAGCAACCAAAATTCCCGTTCTGCGACACCTACATTCAATAATGATGCGAATAAACGCAAAATGAATAGCATGCCCAGTGATCTTACAGCCTCCGAGAATAGTAACAGTCCCGTCAGTACTCCTGTCAAAAAACCCAAAACTGAAATTTCTACACCATCCTTGCCATCGACATTTGCTGGTGTCATGTCATCAAATAGCAAAGAGTAAGTAAAACAAAATTCGTTTCGATAGAATTGTCAATATTTTCGTTCTTTTTTTCAGTGATTATGGCATTACTGAGGAAGCAGTACGTCGTTATCTTATGCGTAAACCTATGACGGCTACCGAATTGTTGACAAAGTTCAAAAATAAGAAGACTGGTGTATCGAGTGATCGATTAGTTGAGACTATGACACAGATTTTAAAGAAAATTAATCCTGTTAAACAGACCATACAGGGTAAAATGTATTTAAGCATTAAGGTGAACAAGTAATTTGTATGTGCAGTCAAATCCAATTCAAGACAGAAAAATATCAAATAAAATATATATGTATGTATTTACGTTTTTGTGAAAATGAGATTTTGTTAATCTTTACAGTTGTACTTATTTTCTCAATACATTTAACAATTTTTGGCCAACTTGCGACCTTTGCTAGTTTTCAGCTTCTTTGCAGTTTTGCTATCAAGGTAAGGAAGGTAATTTTATGCCGAATTTTCTCATGCATATTTATTTTATATAAGCCGAACAGCTAGTTCTCGAGTTAAGGCAAATTACGTTCATAACGGCATATCTATCTAGAGAGCCAAAGTTGAATTAAAAAATATTTCTGTGTAAGGAACGGATGATACCATTTCTGATCTAGTCGATGATATTAAAGAGACGACGCAACCTTTGTCAGTGGTTGAAAGAATTTTCAATTTAAACTTCTTTTACACAAACAAATATATTTTAATTTAAATACATTTTTCAAGATTTAATATTAATTAGTAAAGATTAAAAACAAACGGGAAAATCAAAATATCACACTGAAAAAAGTCATGCAACATATGCACGAAAATATTCGTACATATTGTGGTATGTGATGGAAATCGTTCGATTTGAAATCGGCGACGATTTCACACACTAATTCTACTAAAAGATGACTTATTTACCCCTTTTAATGTTTTCAAGGATTCGAATATTTTTTTTCCATACTAAACAATAAAAAACGTAAATAAGTCATCTTTCAGTAGAATTTGTTTTTGAAATCGGCGCCGATTCAAATCGATCGATTTCCATCACATACAAGATTACTTAATATTTCGTAATATTGTACCACGAAAATCTCTCGTAAATTATACGAAATTCACGAAAATACATACATAGTTAAAAATAAAAAAATAAAAATTTCCCAACCGGGTACGTACATTCTTCACGTTTCAAGTCAAGGAGGGTTACTCTGTAATACGATTCGTAAAAAAAACTGTTCGAAAATGTCTTGAAAATTGCAATTCGAAAGCATTTTATTTCCATTCGAATTACAGAGTAAGGCTCAAGTTCTTTAACCACTGAGCAGCGTTGCCAAATGTGCAGTTTTAACTGAATTTTGCAGTCTTTCTAAGCATTGAGCAGTATGAATTGATTAAAAGTAGATTATATTCAACTCTTGACTGCAAACCACCCATTAGCGGGAGCTATCGAAACGTCAGTCCAACCCTCCGTGCAGTCAAACATTTTTTTAGTCTATATGCTTCACATTTATCTCTAAATAAAAATATAATTTAATTGAAAAATTAAATTAATGTGCTGGTTCCACAATGCAAACAAGCGACTTGAGTAAAAAATGTGTATGGAAATCACTCAAAAAACTGAGTGCTTTTCATATAAATTTTAGACAAGCAGTGCTTGTTTGCATTGTGGAAACAACATATAAAACCGAAAAATAATTAAATTTCTTTGGATATAAACTCATACAGTTCGACTAATAGCCCAATTCACTATGTCGGTTTTACACGTTTTCCGACTAATTTCTTTGTTTTGTATTCGCTAAATAGTTAAGAACATATTTTGGTAGTTGTCTTTGAAAATGAAAAATTATTGCGGCCAATAAAATAATTGTTTGAATTGCCACATTAGAATAATTATAAGTTGAACAAAAAATACAGGCCAAATAATTTTTTAATCTATTGACTTGGCAGTACCTTATTTCCAATTTCTTGTAGGCAAGACAAGAACCTCGAAACTCAAACGAAAAAATAATAACGATTTACTGAATTGCATGAGTGAGTGCTTTCCGTCTATAAACGTAAAGTTTTATCGATATACTGAATTGGGCTATAAAACTCATAACTTAAAATTTATAAATTTCAAAAACCATATTTTCTTAACTGTTAACGATGAGGCTTCCGAAATGGTAAAACGTACCAATTTGGAATTATTTTACACCCGGTCCTAAGCTTTTGGGACTATATGCTGTATCTCGTTATAATGATCCAACATAGTAGGGTGAGCCGAGTCCATTTTCATAGTTAGACTTTCCGGATTTTTTTTTTTACAAAATTACATATTAATAAATCCGTTATCTGTATGAATCCAAATTGATTATCAGGCTAAGGTTCGTAACGTTATATTCAGAAAGAATTGGGCATGATTAATATTCCAAGGAACAATGGAAAAATTAACGTCAACTTTATTCTTCAACGTACACAGCAGAACAAAGTAGCGCCACTTTCGGAAGCCGCTACACTTCCATCGTCAGTACTCACGTGTATATGCTTATCACCACCTGTCAGGTAGCTCTGTTGAATATGATTTTAATTCTTATATATACAACTTTTTCGTGAAAATTGAATACGAGAATTAAATCACTATCAAGCTGATATTAACTGCACTTTCCCAGCGTTGCCATCGGTTTATTTTTCTTCATTCCCATTTTTCTGATTTTTGCTCTACTCAAGACAAACTTTTTTGGTTTAATTTTATACTTATTATCTTTATGTTCCCCATAAAAAATACCTAGTTATCTACATCATTTTATCTTACTGAATGCTACCCTCACTAGATTGCATTTACATTTCAAAGATTTAACAAATTATCCTGCTTTTTCCTCCGATATTGAAAACAATCAATAAGCCGCTACTGATTTAGATTCAGCAGTTAGTAGTACATTATCCGAAAAACAATTATTTTAATTTGTTGCTCTAAAAAAGTTAATTTATATATTTTTGGATTTTTTTTCTTCGAAATTTGCAGTTTAAAAAAATATGTGCCACTCTCTACTTATTTTTAAGGGCTAAAAACTTGTTTTGTGTACTTACAACTGAAAAATATGTCAATTTATAAATATACTGCATATTTCACGATGTCGAAAGTGTCCTTTCTTTCGTATAATTACATTTAAAACAAAAACAAATCCTAAAGTTTTGTTTTGGTTTCAAATGTAATTGTACGAAAGAGAGAATTTTTTCAACATCGGGAAATATGCAGGTAATTTAAATATGTATTTTTTATATTAAATTTAACAAATAAAAACTTTTGCAAAAGGTGTTCGCTACTTTCGTAAATATATACATATTATTAGTACACTGAAAAAATCTATGCAAAATATGCACGAAAACACATACATATTACGAAAAATTTCGTAATTTCGCACCACGAAAATCCTTCGTAAAATAAATTATTTTTTTCGTAGTATGAACGAAAGTTTCTTATATTCTACGATAAAATGAGCTACGAATGTTTATTTCGTAAAATGTTACATGGATTATTTTCAGTAACAGTTTCGTATATTGTAGGAAACAACTAACTAGGAATTTTTTTTGTAAAATGTTGAATGGATTATTTTCAGTGTTTGTAATTACATCAATAAAACGGTTTTATTATTAATTAAAATGAATACCCTCGGAATTGAAAGCCAAAAGAAGACGCATAAAATCATCCAAGTCCATCGAGCGCGCGCGCAAGCTTTCCATATTTAAATTGTTTAAAATACCAATTACTTTATCTTGCATAGAGAAGTTTTCGTCCAGTGGCTGCGCATAAAATAGAAAGTTTGTTATTAAAATTTATATGTGTTGAGCATAGGAATAATAGAAAACTTGCACGGTTTGCAGTACAAGTACAGCAATAAGAAACTACATGAATAAATTGTATAGTAGCGTACCATATTACGTATAGACAAGTAAAGTTTATAATTCTTTTCCAACATTTCCATTACAGAATTAGTTTTGAATGCAGCGGCTAAAGTTTTGTTTTTACGCAAAAATGCAATACGAGTCAAACCGTCCCATTCAGTAAAATTAACTGGAGGTGGCGGATTTTTCGGTTCTATACGAACTACACTAGATTCTACTTTCGGTGGTGGCTTAAAATTATTTTTACCCACTTTCATTAGCATGTCAACACGAGCTAATAGTTGTGTGTTTATACTTAAGCGACAATACAGTTTATCTCCGGGCTTGGCTACCAAACGTTGGGCAAATTCGCGTTGAAACATAAGAATAGCACAGCGAAACAGAGGACGATGGAGTAATAATTTAAAAATCAGTGGAGAGCTGATCTGATACGGTACGTTGGCGATACATAAATCAAAGAACGGCAGTTCAGCTTTTAGAAAGTCACCTATTAGCATTTGAAGTTTAGGTTGTAAAGATGTACCCTGTACACGTTTTTGTAATTCCGCAGCTAAGCGCGTATCAATTTCACATGCCACCACTTTTTTACATTTTTCTAACATACGAACTGTCATGTTACCCGTACCAGGACCAATTTCCAAAACCACATCTGTTGGTCTCAAAGCTGCTTTTTCCAGCATGCTGGTAATAACAAGAGGATTTTTTAAGATGTGTTGGCCAAAATCCTTGTTAAAGACAATACCTACAAACGAATGATTATATTGAGGGAATTTACACAATGAACATCTGAATGTTTTCTTACCTTGTCTTTGGACTTCATTGTGTATGCGTGACTTTTTTTCGGCACGTTCCTTAGGCATTTTTCCTGTATTTTCCCACTATTTTACCGTAAGAAAAATTGTTTTGGGAGTTACTCCACATGTGCTTGTTTTTTTTGCAATGGTTTATTTACGTTTTTATAATAAAGGCTGGCAATGCCAAAAAACATCTGACTTCAAGGCTGGTACGGAGTTCTTATGGAAGTTCACGTTCCCACATGATGAAATAATATAGGTGGCTCTACTACCCCAGATTACAATTTTTTGCTCGAGCATTGTTTGACGAGACTTCTGCCAGTCTTGTATATGTTTATAAAAAGTCCACGTATTGTGCTGTTTGTTGAAATTGTGATAAGTTTTTCTTAATATTAATTTAAGTATAAGAAATAATGTTGTATATGTTGCTCTAGTAATGCCACTTATACTATTTCATCATGGGACCCAAGAACTGTGTACAAAAAAACTCAAATTGACTATATGACTTGTTTTTTACATATGCCTTGTCAAGTATGTGATATCAAGGCGAATTCAGTACCAGGTAGCCTTATCATCACAGATAATCATCAACTGATTACACCCCATCAGTCAAACTCTATATAAAAAAGAGAAAATCTTTAACCCGAACTGTCAACGTACAAATAAAAATAGTCCCACACCTACTTTGTATGTGTGTTGGTTTAATGATAAGATCACTTGATATTAATTCGCTTTGTGTGAGATGTAGCAGCAGCCTTGTTAGAAGTAAACATATGAATTTGCAACTTTAAATGCATATGCAGTCAATTGTCAGTATTTATAAAGCTGATGAATGTGGTTGTATCGAATTCATAGCTGATGGCTTCTTAGGGTAGCTCAACAGAGTAATGTTTTTTATTTAAAAAAATTAGTCATGTTTAAGCATGTATAAGCAACGCTAAGCAAAGAAACATTTCTTTGTAAAATATAATGACATTGGTAACAATCGAGGAATTTTTCTGCCGTTTTTTTTTTACTCATAACCAAACAATTACGTCTACTGTGCAAGTAACACAACCTTTATATTAAATAAACATAAGTACAAATACAAAAAGGGAAAAAGCGGGGGGAAATAAATAATAGAAAACAATGAAACAAAAACAAATTGTTGTATTGTTATATAGATGAATGATGTTTGCTACTTTGCTGATGACCTGATACCTCGTCATTATGAACTTCTACTTTACAGGCAATAAAGATGGCCAAAATGTCATTCTGGTCAAGATTATCATGGTAAGGGTCAGTGACACTCGTGTTCCAGATATTTCTTTCTATTTTAATTTTGTAAATTATTTATTTACTTAAAATAAATAAAACCAGGTCAGTGACTTGTAGATGCATATAAACCGCTGAAACTCGAGCGACATTGTTGCTAGCCCATTGCAACTACCTAGGGTGTAAGGGAAATAATAGGGTTATGAGGCTGCATTAAAAGTAGTTAGATAAAGAGAGATAGAATTTTCTGAGTTCTAAAAAATCCGTATCGCGCTAGGCGGACAAGATGGTAAGATTGAAATGAGGATTGCGTTCTGAAGTTTTGTATAGAAAACAACTGCCTTCAACCTTACGGCAGAAAATTAAAATTGAAAAAAAAATTATTGGTAAACCGGAAAAGTAAAAAAAAGGACATCTTAGTTTTTGAGTGAGACTTACAAAGTCCCATATTAAATAAATCCAAAATAATTGGTAAAAAACCCCTTCTATCCTAAAACCAAAATTTGCTGCGGGATTGATACATCAATAAGTGGAATAGTAGAAGCGCCTTGATATAAGCTGTGGAAGCTTGTTATTCCCCGATAAAGCCGAATCGGGAAGACTGATGACGCTGTGTGCCTATCAGCTTCACTATTGGATACATCCGTTTGAGATTGTGGGACTGATTTCTGATGGTTGGTGAATTTAATAACAAATGACGACATCACAATCTCCTTAATTGTATGGAGTTGGTCAACTACGGTGCCAACAAATGGTATTGGTGAGTCCGTTCCATTTTTATTGAAAAAAAGAAAACGTTTATTCTTCCGGTTGGTAAAAAGCTTGTAAGTTTCAATTTAAAAGAAAAGGTTTTAATACCTAATTGTCGTAGGGACGTTTTTTTGTTGTTCTACAGTAATAAAAAACAGTTTAAAAACAACTAAAATTTATATCAGTGTATTTTTAATAACTTTGTTTAGAGTGAAATCTAAAACAAATAAAATTCAGATTATAACGATTTTTTTATAAATAATTATTGTCATACTGATTTAAGTGTTAGTAGTGTTTTAGTTAGGTTAGTTAATGTTAACTAAATTTTTATTAGCCTAAAAATACTGATCGCGTGTAATAGACTAATTTTTGTTTAGGGGTGAAAAGGATTTTTAATAGTCACCAGTATATTTGCTTTAGAGAGCTCTCTCAAGTGAGGAAAAACAATTAGTTTTTTTTGTTAAATTTTTTTTTGCGTAAATCCTGATATACTTATATAGACAGATGTGAAAAAGATATTTTTGGGAAAAATATTCTCCATTTGTAATTTTTGTAGTTAAGTGTATGTGTCAGTTTTATTTATTTGTAGGTTATTACTTACCAACATTAATTCTTTTTAATCTTGTTTACTAAATTCAATTTCATAAACTTTAAATAATAATTAGTAGTTAGGGAAATATTTGTTTTATTAAATAAAATTTTATAACGTTTTAAATTTTTAAATGTTTTTTTTTTGGTTGAACGGATGAAGAAAATGTCCGGTTAAATTTGTTAAAGTGATGTGTTATTGAGTAAGTATGAAGTGACCTATTTCTGAGTTGTGGGGTAACACATAATAGTTTTGGTGTTACCACGGTAGGGTGCGAAACTAGTGCGGAGATAAATACCAATTTCCGTCTCCGTTGTCATGATTTTGTAATTGTATATAGGTGTTCAGATATTTATTTCGTCCGACCGTTTGTTGTCATTTTGAGTTTTTGATTTTTTGAGTTAACGGCCGTTTGTTGTCGTTTTGAGTTTTTTTGAGTTAATGTAAAATTTATTGTACAGCCCTGTCCCATAAATAGCTGGTCGTACCCCCTCTGGTCTGGGCAAAGCTAAATCTATTTATGGTTTGGAAACGGTTGTATCAAAGTTGTTAGAAAAAATTATCTGACAATATTGTTAGTAAGCAAATTGGCAGTTCACACGATTGTCAGATGCAAAAATTGTCAGATCTGTTGTTTAGCGTTGCCAGACTTATGTTAACTTTAAAAAGTGAAAATATAAATTAGTATTAAACATAAAGAAGCATTTTTAGCTGCATAGTTTCTTTTATTTTCCTTTTTCCCTAAACAAAAACATGTGTGCAGTGTTGCCAGTATAAAGAAGTCTCTGACAATGACGCCATTGTCAGATGCAGAAACTTCGCACATCTGACAATAAAAAAAATGTCTGACAATAATCTGACAATGGCAACGCAATGTGTTTACACGATTGTGAGATTTTTGATAATTTCTTGTCGGCAGGTATAGAGTGTGCAAAACTGAAAATCGGGTTTTTGCCTTTCTGAAAATAAGCCAGTTTCGAATAATTTATGATTTCGAATAATTCGGCATGCCGGTTTTTATGTGTTGATTAACCGGTTTTTTTTCAAGGAATATAATTTTCTAGATTTTGATGAAAATATATAAATTTTTTATTAGTATTTGCTTTGTGAATCCAAATTGATTATTAAGCTCGTAAATTTTTTATACTTATATTTAAAATAGATACCCAATAGTATATTCCCATTTCTTTTCTAACTTTTATTTTACCTAGCGTTTATTCACCTTTAGTTTAATTAAAAATATGCAAAAAAACTGTTGAAATTTCGTCTTCCTGTCCAATATATTATTTTTGAAATATTACGTAAAAACACGTTTAGAACTTTTTAAATTTATCAAACCAAATCCATATAAAGAAAAAAATTTGCATTACATACTTGAAGTTATTTCTCTAAAAGCTATTAAAATCTGATAAAATTTAATTTTTTGAAGCAATTGCTTGTATGCGTTAAAACAAAAACTTTAATTACTATTAATTACGCGTTAAAATTTACCGTCTTATTTATTCAGTGCCGATAGTTTACCGACTCGTCCCACCTTACATATCAAAAAGTTTATTGCATGCTCTACTTTATGGACAATTAGTAACAAAATGAAAATTTTATAAATATCGCTCCAGTAATTTAAGTTCTAAGAGATTTCCAACGAATATTACAAATACCATTTACTGAAAGACCGAAATTTTACCTTATTAGTAGCATT
The DNA here is from genome assembly GCA_956483635.1 of Panzeria rudis. Classification (NCBI taxonomy): domain Eukaryota; kingdom Metazoa; phylum Arthropoda; class Insecta; order Diptera; family Tachinidae; genus Panzeria; species Panzeria rudis. The sequence goes on along the minus strand of OY101447.1, from coordinate 40,083,377 downwards.
TCAAACATTTGTCTTTTATACAAGCTTCGTCCTGAGGTCTTGAATATAACAACAACAAAAAAAATCATCCAAATCGGCTGTACCGTTTTCAGTTAAATTTCTTTAGGGAATAAATTTATTTTTTATTTGAAAATATTTAAAACGAAAGTCCCTTTTAAGTGTGTGGGTGTATTCACTTAATTGCTAATAAAATCAACCCTTGTCCTTCGATTTTCATGATATATGGTTCATTTTGTTCGTAAGACACCTGTCCTGAAGAACAATAATTAACAGGTGAAGTGTTTGCAGTTTTAAATGTTTTATGAATTTCTATAAAGAAAAAATTGTTAATTTGTGAATAACTCGGAAAGAGTTGATCAAATCATAAAACTACATCAGGATAGCTTTCAGGTAATTGTGTAAGGCATCTTTTGGTGTTTTTTGACCGAAACATTAGACATGCCGATTAAAAAAGATTATAGCTGATAGGAAAAAACTGAGAACTCTATTTTCAGCGCATTAAACTGCTTAGCTTAGTAGTTTTGTTCCAAAAAGTAATTTCACTGTACCCTGTAGAATTAAATTACTTCGAAACAACTTATTTTAAGGAAGAGATCCCATGAATGTGTATAGTATGTATTATAAAGATCTTTCGCTAAAAGTGAAAAAAATTTCCACATACATTTTACAAAAACCGGTTAGCCGGTTTATTTGCACAAAACCGTATTCGAAACCGGGTTTTTTAAAAAAGCAATTTTTCGAATAATTCGAAACCCGGTTTCTTGGAAAATTCCGGTTTTTGCATACTCTAAGCAGGTAGTATTAAAATCTCGACTGACAATGGTTTTTCTGCCAACGTTGTCAGAAAAAATTTACAGTTCACACGATTGTAAGAGATTTTTAGCACATTTTACTTACAATATTGTAAGATCTGACATTCGTCTGTACATAGCTTAAGTAAATAGTTTTTCCCATCAATTGAAACAGAAATTGGTTATGGAATTTTTGACATTTGGTCTAGTTAGTTTATGACAATAGCATGGCTGATTTCCGAAACGTCAGTTGCGTTGTATTCGAAAAATGAATAGTGTTTCATATAGTCGCAGTACAAAACATTGACAGTGCATAGCTTTTCAAAACGTTGTCGACAAGTATCAGAAACGCCGCAAAAGAGTAATCAGGGTATCAGTTTCAAAGTTGATGCAATGTTTGGTAACTTCCAGTGTCGTCATATTAGTTTTTAACCTACCCGCTAAATGAGGTATCAAATATTGCCAAACTAGTCAAATGGTTTTTGAAACTCTGTAACTGTTCAAAAGTGTGTTTGAAGTCTACTGACGATTTGGTAAAGCACCAATGAAATGCATATAGACAATGCTTAAATACCAGAAAATAAATTACATTTAAAATAAAATTATGACAATATGTCAAATAATAAATTTCTTATAATATATTAGTTATGTATGTAAGTTACATTGTACATTTATAAGATCAAATATATGTACAGTGCTCCCTCGGTTACTCTACAACCATTCGTAATGGCCAAGCTGACGTTGGCTGCAGCTTAATTTTACATTTTCTTTTAAATTTCATTGAAAAAATTTCAATGTGTAGACATGAATGAAAGTTTAAAAGAGAATTAAAGAATATTTCTGAAAGAAAACTTTCATAGTCTGAACCGAGACAAAAGGGCATTTCAAGGAACATGAAAGCGTGTACCCCTTCCCAATCTTCTCTCCCCTCTCACCCAAATACTCAGACTTTCTGAAAGAAAACTTTCATAGTGTCAACCGTGACTAAGTAAATTTAATTAATAAATTTAAAGAAGTGTGTGACAATAATAAGTGTTATGCAACTAAACTCAAAAATCTTCATTTTGGGAAAAGGATCTTCAAATCTCATTTTGACTAAGAAATCTTTAAAATTAAGGTAAAATTTTGATTCGGGCACCGCTGGTCATGGGATAGAATAGCTCTGTTCCAGATGTATAACAAAACAGTACTTGTACAAAGTTACCCAAAAGCGTTCCACATAACAATTTTTGTACAATTTTGAGAGCTATTGAGAGTGAATGAGAGAGTAATTTTTTTCATTTCCTGTACAAAGTTGTACGAACTATTTCTTTTGGGTAAGTTCGGACAAGAAATAAATAGTCAGCTGTTTTGTGTTTACATATGAAACTGAAATTATAATCAGAATTTTGTTTTTGTTTTTTTAAAGAACAAACACAACCCGCGAAGCGATCAGCTTGTCTGCGGAAAAACACCCAGGGTCTATGACGGGAATCGAACCTACGACCTCTGTACTGACAGGCTAGCGTCACTACCACTCAGCCACAGGGGCAAATAAAGGAAAAAGTTTTTATTTAAAAAGTTATTAAAAAGTAAAATGGAGTTTTTTTTTTAATTTAAGTTGTAAGTTTAAAGTTCCAGGAGAACATGCAATGGTTACCTGGCTTTCCATTTGACAAAAACTATAAATTTAGGTTGCTTTTACTTTTTTTCAGTTTATTTTCATTTACTTTTTACAGCTGTTGCCAATGATGCAAATTTTTGTTTTTATGATGTTATGCATTTTAAGCGTATAAAAACAACGATTAAAATCGCAAGCTTAACTTTAAAGCTCCTAAGTTGGCACTATCGAATTGTTTGGACTTAAAATTGTGGTTTTTCGTGTTCCAGATATTTTGAGAAACTTATATAATTTCAGAGAGTAAATGTTGAGTTTACCCTCATTAGTCCAAACTTGTCCGAGGTTATCTGGAACACACCTAATCTATTTTATTTTGAGAACGTTTTTTTCTCATGCTCTCAGTTTTAGCCACTCATTCTCTCAACAATGTTGCCGTGTTTTAATAAATTTCATACATTTTTCATACGAAATATAAGAACAAAAGAAAATAAGCAATAATATGAGAGCATTTTAAAGCTACTGCCGTCGATTTAGTTTTGGGCCTGTTTATTTGTCAGCGTTTTTGTCTGAAGTTGCAGACTTAATGATGAAACAGAACTAAGTCTGCAACTTCAGGCAAAAACGGCAGCATTGTTAAGAGAATGAGTGGCTAAGATTGAGAGCATGAGAAAAAACGTTTTCAAAATAAAATAGATTCTATCCCATGACTGTTTTATACGGCGTATGATTACTGTCAATTTGTATGGAAAAACTCGTCTAGCTCCAGTTGTGATTCATCATTATGTAAGTCGAATTAGAACTTAAAAAAGAAACATAAAATGTAAAAAAGCCATCCAGCAAAGGCTAGAAATTTTGCAAGAAAAATGCCTAATGCGTGATATGTAACTTGCCGCTTTTATAGTGTCAAAATTTGGAAGGCGCGTTGCCGCTTGTTATGTACTTACCTCCAGTTTAATAGAGTTTTTTTTTGGCACAAAGGGGATTCGTTTATTCATGGGTGGTTTATAGAAGGGAATCTCAATAGATCCAATTGGGTCTCCGATTGGAATTGTGTTTCACACAACATATCCTAACCTAACCTAAGAAGAGTTCATTCGCTCAGCCATTCTACAAAACAATTAACAACAGTAGCAGCTTTGTAAAGAATCAACGAGACTCGTCATCTAATTGAGATGTTTAAGTTGCCTTCTCGAAGTTTGAAATTTTCAGATTATTTCTGACATCAAACATGTGTCTCTCATATATTTTTTTTTCTTTTGAGTAAATTGTGTCAGGATTTGTTTTTCTTTTATATTTTTCATTGATTTCCTTTCATTTCGTTTAACAAACGCAAAATGGCTTGAGAATTTTCATTTTAACTTGCTTCTTTTAATATTCTTATAATCATAGTTAGCATACTACGGTTTCTGTTTATTTCTTTAATATAGAATATTTACTAGATTTCTTTATTTAGTTTATTATATTATCATAATATATGTAATATTATTGAATATTTTTTTTATTATAATAATTTTGTTTTTAGTATTTAAACTTACATTTATTTATGCATTTCTCTGTTAGTTATTTTTGTATGTTGCACTAATTATGTATGTTTGTTTTTGTTGTTTTATTACAGTTACTAACATTATTTTATAAACGTGTTAATTTCATTTTTGTTTGTGTTTTGGTTTTTACGATTTTGTAACTGAGAATACACGAAATGTACACACTATTATTATATTTTTATGCTCTTAGTTTTATTTTAAATTTATTTACTTTTTTTCATTTTTGTTACATTTTTGTAATGCTTTGTTGTTTATTTTCATATAAAGTACAATCAAATCTATATATTTGTTTTTGTTACTTGTTGCGTTTTTAATTTGTTTTGTTTTATTTCACATGTTCTAGAATATAGTTTCTTGTTTTTAAATATAATTTATTGCATTTAGTTATTTTGTTAAATTTCTTTTGGTATTTTTGTTTTAATTTTGTGCCTTTTTTATTACTTAGAATATTTTGTATTATTTGAGTTTTTTTTATAGGTATGAAATGCTTTTATTTTGTTTTAAATAAATTTTTATATTATTTCGTTTTAATATCTTTTAGTTTAATACTCTGTTTAAAATTTATTTACTCTTCTGTTTGTGTCAATAAAATTGTTAATTGTTAAACTATAGTTTAATTAATTATTGTTGTTAAAAACGTTCATTTATTTAATTTGTGTGTTTTCATTTGTTTTTGTTTCTTTTGGTGGGTTTGAGTTTAATTAAAATTTAAATAAAACTTTTAACAAATAAATAAATTTAATTCTTCTTCTCTATTATAGAATACAATAACATTAAATATATTTAAAGAGTTTTATTTATTTATTAAGAATAAAAACAAAAAGAAATATAAAAGCTGCAACTAAAAAATGGATAAATGTTATTTAAAATTATTTGTTCTTAAATTTGTTATTTTAATATGTAGGAAAATTTTTATAAATTGTTCGAAAATCTCTAGCTATAGAACGCATGTGCATGAGACTCTTATGACATATTTGTACCTCATGTAATCGCTTTCACTCCAGGAATAAATACACCATTTTAAATAATTATTTGTTTTATTTATTATTCAGTAATTTTTGGCCTTTTATTTCATTCGGGTGTGATAGAAATCGGTATATTTCACAAAACTAATAATAGGGGCATTATTTGTGAATCGGATATGCTGAAAAATGTGTGTCTTATATTTTTGTAATATTTGACTATATTATACAAATAAGCTTATAAAGTAAATAGTCCGTTAAATCAGGTTTTTAAATATATTTTTGGAGTTCTTTGTAAGTATTATCAACGAAAATTTCGGAAAAACCCCCGACTGTTGTGCAAGTTGCATGAATCTTCCTTTGCAAGTTCAGGGGAAAAGTTGGCGTTAAATTATTATGATTAGTTTTTTAATTAGATTGATGTTCTAAAGCTTTCTTTATGTATATTTGAAGAAATAAACTATAATTCTTTTTATATGTATGTTTATACATAAAGCAAGTCAAAACTATAATTGCAATGCTACAATCCAGAAATTTTGCTTAAAACAATTATCTTGTTGACAGCACTGCTTAATTTTTCGGCAATAAAGCCCCATTCGCACTATGACAGTAATAACGGCAGTTGCTGTCACGACAGTAAAGTCTCAGTATCAAATTCGGCTTGAAAGTGCGACAGTGGCAATTACTTTTACAATTTCTCATAGAAATGAACTGCCATGGGACTACCCATTAAAAAATTTTCATGTTTTTTGAAGCACTAAAGAAATAAAGCGCTTTATAATTCGCTTTAAAATATGAGCTTGTTCAGAAGCTGTTTCATAGCGTCACAACAATGCAGCTTTTGAAGCGAGAAAAGTATTTGCTTTTTACTTATACAAAAGCTTCGTACACAAGCTATACAAAAAAGCTGATTTTATAGTGCTGATCGAAAGCAGGTTTTTAAGCGAGAATGAGGAGTAAGTTTATTTGAGTTTCTTGGTGCCGTTTTGCAACAGTGTTTTTAGTCGAGTGATTGGTACGTTGGAATTCAAACCTGAAGGTTCTAAGTTCGATACTAGTTGAAGTTAAAATAACAAACATTGAGTAAAAATATGAAATTAATAAAAATAAACGAAATAAGAAAAATTCAAAATGGCGTCAACGACACCAATCCACATTGGACCATTTTTTCATATATTTTCAGTTCTAGTGCTGAAAATGTTGATGATTTTCAGCGCTTCAAAAGCGCTTTTGTGAGCAAAAATGTAGTACTCCAATCCGGGAACTCGGTTTGTCAGCGCGACATTTATTCCATAATAGTAGAAACCTGCTTTATTGGAAGCAACTTTTTTACTTGGTACTATCACGGCAGTTAACTTGCAGCAGCACTTGCAAGCAAAATTCTATTGCAACTGAGCTGAAGGTTGGCTGCAAGTGCCGAAAGACTTAAGGTGGAGGTACATAACACGCATTAACGAGTCAATGCGTTAAAGACTTCTGTCAAACAAATTTAAAATAGTGTTTATATGAAGCAAGTTATACAAATAAGTTTGAAACGCGTGTGTCGCAAAAAGTTCAGCAAGTTTCAACTTTTTTCACGCATTAGCGCTTCTGACAGATAAACATCTAACTTCAGCGATGGAAAAATTAGTGCAATTGTGCCATTTTTGGTACAAATCCGACTTTAAAAGTACAATGGTACACCAATGGCTTATTTAGTACAATTAATAATTTGTTCCATTTTTTAGAATTTTCATTCTTACAGCTCTTTTGTTGTGATAAAATATCTTATCCTTTTCGTCCACTCGTATATATGCTACATTTTATCTGAATTAAACAAAACATTTGCGAAATATTGGGAACAAAGTTTAACTTAAAAAAAGAGGAATATTTAAAGTGGTCAGATAAGGATGGCTCACAAAACGTATCCTGTAGAAGAAAAAACAGCTGACTCATTAATTTATGATACAAACCAAAAATAAAGGGTGAATTCAAGGTTTATCTAACAGGTAAACCTAATAGATAAGCTAACCTTACGCATAATGATCATATATCATCTTAATGATCATATATCATCTTAATGATCATATATCATCAACGCCATCACAATATCTGTATAGAGATTCCTTTCTATACGGTATTTGACATTTCTTTATACAGCTAGTTGCGCTCATATTTCCAACCGCCTTGCAACGTTTTTTGACAACTAGTGAAGTAGTTTCTACAACAAATATTCTTTTGTTATAGAACCGTATCATGGGGTGAATTCGTAAATTTGTGCAGCCGATCTGCTAATTATTGCAAAAATAATGAAAATGGTGCCGTGGTTGTAACAATCTGCTGCAGCATTGTCAAATGTTTGCGCAAGGAAACTTTTGAAGAAAAGTATTTCCCATTAAACGTTTTCGAACGCAGGAATTTATGAATGTACCCAAACTCACAATTTCTTGTGATAGATCTTATGTCATCTTTATACTGTCTGAGTTTTCGTCTGATTTCAAAATGTAACTTTAAGAATATGACATTTAAAACTCATATTGTATATTTGATGGAAATAGAATAAGTTTTATTATCAACTGAGTTCAGAAGAAAAATTAAAAATTGTATATTAGGAACGATATTTCACTTTTACGAATTGAAATCAGACGAAAACTCAGACAGTGTAATGACAGCTTTAGTAAATATAATAAAGTTATAAACTTAACACAAATAGTGAAAACCGCTGTAATTTTGATGATCCAAAAAATCAACTAGTAGAATGCTCATAACGGTTGTATGCAACAATTTCGAAAGTTTGTTTTTTTTTGACAAGTACTTATAGAATTAGAACAGATTTCATTTATGCGTTCTAGAACTACTTTTGAAGCTAATTCAGTTTTCCCACTTCAAACTATTTCTTTAGAGATATTAAAATAACATTTGTAATTAAATAAATTTGTTTAATTGTCCAATAAATATTTATTCTTACTAATATTTGCAATCGAAAAGAAAGCATTTGCTACCCTAGAACTTAAAATTGAAAAATATTCAACTGATAAAAAATTTTATTTTAAACACAACAATATCATATACTAATAGTAGCCGTAGCAGTAGTGTGAGTTAACAGAAATAAACGTACACAGTTAAGTGATGGAAATCGATTTTAAAACCGAAGCGATTTTTTAACAGCAAAATTTTTGTGATGTGCTGCTTGCTCATTACTTTCGTTTCGTGTATATGTATTTTTTCAATAATATTTGTTAAGATTTATTTTCATAATTCCCTTTAATTGCTTGCATTTTATTCTCTGGTCTGCTTTTTCAAGTTAACAGTTTGAGATTGACTCAAAAATAGTTTTCAAAATCGTTTGGAATTTCTTACATATTTTCAAATGTTCATTTAGAAATCGATCGATTTCCATCACATAACTGATAATAAAAATTATATGAAAATATTAAAGTTTTTTTTTTGCTATAATTTCCATAAAAGTTTTAACAATAAAAACACGTTTTTTAAACACTTAAAAATATAAAAATTAAATTATAATAATAAATATTACAAAAAGAATTATATTCTTAAATAAAATCATAAAATAAATGTATGTTTATAAAATAAAATCTCTATAATTGTTTTATAAATTTCAAAAAAAAAAAAATTATATATAAAATGCAAAAACTTCAAGCATTATAATATACATATATTAACTGCATATATATTTTACCTAAATAAAGGAGCATTTGACTAGAAAAAAACTAAGGAAAAACTTTTTTTTTGATATATAAATGGCAATAAAACATTATAATGTTAAACATCTAAATAGGATTAATGTACAACAAACTATTAATATTATATAAATAAAAAAAATAATACTTTTTAAGCTAAAAAGGAAGTTTTCTTATTTTTTTTGTCTAAACTATTTTGTGATAAAAAAAAAATAAAGGCAAAAAGAAATCGTTTCGTTTAACAAAAATTTTGCAACTTTTGTGCGACGTTTATGTTTCAAATTGTTGTTTTTATGACTCAATTTAAAAACAATTTAAACAAAATCATTGTGAACTTAAAATGCAAAGTAGATCAAGATTAGTGTAAACAAAAAAGTCTTATTTCATAATAAAATATGATCTGAAATGTTGTTTTTCTTATTGTTTTTAAATATATGTATGTATTTTAACGTTTATCTGACGATGTGGAGTAAAACTGGAAAAGAAATGCAAAGGAAACCAAATTGCATGTACGCGGAAAAGATCGTTTGGTTTTGTGGGGTGCTGTAGAACTAGTTCGTGGTAGATTCTCTCTTTTTTTAAGTTTTTCGGTATCAAGTCTAGATTTACAGAACAATGCCCGATTTTTGTAGCTTGTGAGAAGTTTTCACATAAAAAAATGAGATACGGTTGATCTTGCCATCCCTGGAACTTCAGGCTAATTTTAAGCGCAAAGTGCTAGAAAACCCAGAGCTGTTTGGAGCAATTAAAATAAGAATTTTTCCAAAAATTTCGATAACGATAACTTTTTACCCAATTAACCGATTTCGAAAAAATTTGCAGCATTCGACGCAGTTTTTCAAGTTCCAAAAAGCGATTGAATATATAAAATCGATTTGAAAACAATTTTGGAGTAATTAGAAAATAACACTTTTTTCGAACATTTTCGACAATATCTCTTGTCTAGACTAATCTTCTATTTCTTTAAAAATTAGTTGTGATTTTAAGTTGTCTCCAAAATTTAAACGTGTTTTGATTTTCAAAAGAAATACTTAATAAGTTAGTCCTTTTTTGCGCTTTTTCGAAAAATTTGATTGGATATTGCTTTATACGTAACTTTTTTCAATCTAGCCATTTTTAGCCCCTTTTTCAAAAAATTTAGACTGTTTTGGGTCCCAAAAGTTGGCATCACTGCTTTTAGCTACTTGATTTATTTCCAATAAAAAAGCGACAGCTCTAAGCTGCTTGGTTTATTTCCAATAACAAAAGCGATAACATTGGTTTCTGTGGCACCTCAAACCCGCACTAATTCTAGTTCGAACATAAAACCAATAACATTATTTCATGACACCAAAGTTTTTTTCTTTGTCGTTTTCAAATCCAATACCGACAAGATTGAATTCTATGACACACCCGAATAATGCCTTTTCACAGGAGCTTAATTTGTGTGCAGAGTTGCATAAGATTCGATTAAGTAGAATTAGTTGAAGAATAATATTTACTTTGAATAGGCGTGGCACTGACCACTTTCCAAGTAATTTTCATCGAGCTTAGTTTGTGTGCCAAGTTTCATAAAATGCGGTTAAGTAGAAAAGTTGAAAAAGTATATTTCCTTTGAATATTACATTTTACCGGAGCATAATGTGTATGCCAAGTTTCATAAGATTCGGTTAAGTAGAAGTAGTTGAAAAAGAATATTTTTTTGGGCGTGGCACTGCCCACTTTTCAAGGTATAATATTGATTTTTAACTAGAGCTTAAAGTGTGTACCAAGTTTCATACGATTCGGTTAAGCAGAAATAGTTGAAAAATAATATTTACATTAAACGGGCGTGGCACTGACCACTTTTCTAGTCATATTGCTTTTCCATCGCAGATTAATGTGTGTCACAGGAAGATACTCTTTTTACAAAGTTTAATAAGGATCGATAAAGAACTTCGTTCTAAAATAGTTTTTGCCAAAGAAATTGGCCGCCTGAACCATAGTATACAGTTTAAAAAATTAATTTCTAAATCCATTATGTATAATGAAAAATGGGCATGAAGTTAGCTTAAGTGACAAAATTGGATATGGTCTTAATGAATTTTTCTATAAAATTTTAATATTAACAAAACTTGGTTACACATCCCAGTTCTTAAAGTTCGACCCTGCTCACAAATTTTACTCCGCCTTTAATATAGAAATCCTGCTTTTTGGAGTTTTAAAAATTAAAAAGCGGGACAATATTTTAGTTAGGATCGACCCTTAAAAAACTATTACTTTCTGCACAGATATGTCTGTCAAACTTCATAGATAAAAATAATCTTATTGTTTTTTTACATCGACTTTGAAAAGACAAATCTATGGGGCGTAAAATGTCGTGGCTTTCATGGTTACTGCAGTTGTATGAATTTTTGTGTAATATTTTTAAAATTATCCTTCCAAAAATTAATATCGAAAGATAAATGTGTAAAAGTTAACTTAACTTGTAAACTTTATGAACCTGCACAAAAATTAAAAAAACGAGATTCTTTACTAGAAATACTGATACATAGAAGGAAAATGACAAAACAACATTTCAGATCTTGTTACGTTTAGATTCAGCTAAAAATTCATTTGAGATTTTTACTTTGTAACAAAAAATAAAAAATAAAAAAAATATATATATAAAACAGAGATTCATTAATGAAATTCATGGTAAAGGGGAAATAAAATAAATAAGTCGGGATGATTGTTTGTTGAAAAAACGTTTGTGATTTTGCAATTTGTTTGCAAATTATAATAAAAACAAAACAATTTAAAGCACATTTTCTACTACATACTATAAATTGTTAATTGTTTGTGTTTGTTATAATTTTCGTTATCTAATATATGCACTTTCTTTGTTCTAAAAACTTTTATCATTTTAACGAATTTTGTTTTTTGTTTGTTAGTTTTCTAATTTCTATTTTTTGTTTGTTATGCTTCTTAATTTTTTCTTTGGAACATATTTCAAGTATTTTTTTCTTTTCCATGTGTTTTGTTATTTTTATTAATTTTATAGGCAATTTCATTTGTTATGTTTGTTTTAGTTTAGACTCTAATAAAAATCCCTAACTTTCTATACTTATAAATAGAAAAACAAAATAATAAGAACAGTTTTACATTTTAAAATGACATACACAAAGTCAATAGAAAATTATAGAAATAAAAACAAATATATAAAATTAAAAGTTGATTCAAATAGATTTTGAAGTCGTTATCATCTTTTTTTCTGATAAATAACTCCAGTGGTTTTTCTGTTTGTTTGTGTTATTAACAATAGTAATAATAATATTTGGTAACAAGATTTTAATATTTTTTCTTTGTTTGTTTTAAACGTTGTTTTTTATCTTAATTTTGAACAAAAATAACAAGAAAATTAAAGAATAAAAACTCGTCTGTGGCACCATTCACAACCAGTGTTGCCAGAAATTGTCTATTACAAAAACAAAATAAATGTGTACTAAAAATCCAGAGCGAAAAATCTACAATCAAAATATGTATATGTACATATACAATGAACCAACTGCATGCTGTTTAGCACAATTGCATCATAGTCTGATTTTTTAAATGAAAATTATAAAAAGGGATATTAACAATTAGAGCCAGTTTTTAACTTAATAAAGACAAACTACATTTCTCAGTTAACTGTAGCTTAAACTTAAAATATTAGCGGAAATCACTCTTTGTGGCACATTTGCACCTCTAGGATATAAACTATCATTTTCTGCTACAAAGAATGAGTGTCTTCTTCAAAGATGTAGGAAATACATACATACATACATACATATATGTATTATGTATAACTATGTAATTTTTCAAATGTACCATAAATAACTACTTTTAATATTTTCTTAATTTATTATTTGTAGATTAATTCTGAGCTAACATTTATTAAAGATGCATACATTTGATATTTAAATACATAAAATAAATGAACAAATAATATAAACGTACACACACAAACCAACTTTGTTTACTTTTCTTGTTGAAGCCAACTATTAGTTTGTATTTTATTTTCATGTTTATGTTTTATACACTCTCAGAGAGCCTCTCTGAGTAATTTTGCTAATTGCATATATGCTAGACAAGTTTCCTACAGTTTTTAGTATTGCATATCTGCTACTGTGTAGGAAATGTTAGTTTCTTATATTTTGTTCTTGTTGTGTTGCATATTGTAGCATATATCCTAGACTTGCATGACCTGCAAGGTCTGCAATAGCAGTTATCAACGAAGGGTGATTTCCCCTATTGTATTTGAAATAAAGATTAATAATCTAGATTTAACCGAGCAACATTGCTCAGTTAAACCCAAGCTAGAATTGCCAAAAAAATAAATTAAACAATTCGATACTTGAAAAGAAAATAATTTTTACAAAAATTCATCAATATGTAAAAAATTGAGTCAAAAATTCATTTATTTACTTACAATAAAAGAACTCAAGAGTGCTACATATTGATTGAAAAGAGGTACGGCAGGGCTGCCAACAATCCATTATTGAAAAACAGATTTGGTGGTTAAAGAACGTTTAAATTTGTTTCTGGTTTAGTTTAAGCACATGTTAAACTAAGTTTAACCAAGATGCTTCAAGATGTGTATGCTTCATTTGAAAAAACGTTTAATTCCACTTTGTAATTTTTTTAACCTTTGTAATTTAGTAATCTTTGTAATTTTTTGTAACACGTAATTTTTAAACTCCTTTTCGAATCCAAATTCTTATTATTCAAATGATGTGTTTGCTATGATGACAATATAGTTCATCTCAAATAATAACCAGACTTTTTAAAGCAATATACCCTACTTTCTCATGAGTTATTTTTTGGAGTTTATCGATTTAGCAAATGATACAGTCACATAACAAATTTTATTGGAAATGTTTTTTTTCGAATTTTTGTGTACATATTGGAAAGTGGACCGTTTTAAAATAAAAGTATGCAAACTATTTATTGGAATGGGTTTTTTAAACAGCAAAATACCAGAGTTTTGCCGAAGAACTATATTCTTCATTTATGGAGATGGACACAGTAAAACAAACAGTTACACAAATATAGCCATTTTGTTGCTATTTATCATGTATGTACATCGTTCCCAATCACGACTTATTTCATATGTATTGCAAATTGTAAATTTTGCTGTATAAATGCATCACCAATATGTCGAAAAGTTTTCATTATTTTGTAAAAGTTTTTAAGTTTGAATTTTCGTAATCACTTTGACGTCTATATAGTTTTGTTGTTGACGTGAAATGTATTCCCTTTCCCTAAAATTGTGATCGCCAATTTTGTGTTGGTGTCAGTGATGCCAATTTAGGCTCTTTAATGTCTCAAAACGAAACCTTTTCTCGATTTTTGTGCTTACACCTCTTGCTTCCAGGGAAGCACGTTGTGTTGTATATACTTTCATATCAGTTTCTAGTTGTAGTGGTTCGAAGCGAAAATCCGCCTTACAAAAATATTAGGTTTTTTTACATTTAATACAACACCAAAAGTAGAAAAGTTTAGTGTTTTTACGCTTCTTTTGTCTCAAATTTATGATTTTTAATGCCTTTTCTAAATTATTGTGCTTTTTGTTCCAAATTAGTTGGCATCACTGGTTGGTGTTGTGCTAGTGTACTATGTATTTTGTTCGTTTTTTCCACCATTTTTAGTTCATGGGAAATATTTCACGTGAACAACATCTTCGCCACTTATACGTGATTATATTTGCAATTTGTTCGAAAAATAGCTAAAATGGCGAGGCGTATGGACTGTCAAGTTTTATTATGCAATAGCTGTCAATTTATAGCGTATCGTTTTTACACAATTATGTATGATATTTGAGTTTTTGACATGTCTTATTACTGAATATAATAGTGTAAGAGCCTTAAAAAAGAGGATATATCAAAAGATAATGGTGTCGTTCAATTTTGTCAACAAATTAGGTGTTTTTGATTTGAATTTTTTTAATATTTTAGTTATACATAGTTACATATTCGTTATTATTAAAGCATTTTATTAAAAACGTTTACATTCTTTAGTTTATTGCTGTTGCTGCAATTAACTCTGAATTAAGGGAGACACTCTTAAAAATTTTTGTAAATTTATAATTAATAACTCTTACTTTGGGCGTTGTCATAGTCAGGTAATAAAAAAAGGAGATATACAAGTATGAAACTGGGAAAACATTAGGTGTGTTTCGAGTACTTTTCTAGGAATAATTATCCAGTATCTTTTGAATAAATAGTAACAAAATGTTCGTATATGAAAGCAAAAGAATGCAATCCAGTAAAATTTAGTAATAATTTGTACAAATTGTTAAAAATTATCAAGTAATCAAACATATCTACATAGTTTTATACATAAATATGGATGCATATACATAACAAAATAAAGTAACCTTTTTGTGAATCAATTATGCTAAAATATTTTTGGTATAACGTTCTATACAAAGTGAAAAATTTCCCCGGACAATTAACTTAAACTTGGACGAAATGCACAGATATGGCAACACTGGTTAAAATAGCACAGTTTTTAAAAAAGAAAACGTAAGTATATGTGTAACATACAATGTAAATACTTTTTGCTTAAATTATAAATACATAATTTTTCATCAAACTAAAAAAAATGTTTTCAATTCGAAAGTATAGTTTTAAGGAAATGAAAACTGTACCTAGTACGTCCTACACGAGTGACAATTATGGGTTTGGATTTCTTTTTTGAGGATTTTAGTTAGTATTTAGTTTGTGTGTTTAATATACTTTACGTTCTGGTCCAAATTTAGGATTAACAAAGGAAAAACCAGCAAATTCATCTTGATTAATACAGCGTACAACATCATTGCCAATGGGCGTTAGAACTGGTTCTTCTTTAGTAAATTCTGTATCAAAATTATTGGCATCTCGTGGATTTTTCTGTAAAAAATAAAATTAATTGAAGTTGAAAGAATAAATATAAGTACATGTTTAAAAATTATTGGTCCTTATTACAAGTGTCGCATTTTAACGATTTCGTTACACCTACGACAGCCGTAACCATGGTAGAATAATAGACAAGGTAGCCCTGGAACGCCAGCTTATTATTTTTTTTTTCGTGGTACGAACTATCAAATGTTATGTATATGTGAAATAACTACGTTGCACACACAATACAACACGTATGTTTGGTGCTTCTGTTATACAAACACACACATACACTCTCTATTAATGTTTGACATTTCGGACCTGAAATGTACATTTGTATTAGTTATGCGGCTACCTTGTATATTATTCTACCATGGCCGTAACAAGGTTGATTATGTATGTCGAAGTCGAACTTTCGAAAGTTTTAAGAAAATACATTTGCAAACGTTTCCCGATTGATTTACTCATCATAGTAGAGAGTTTGTTAGTGTATTTATACTAAATACAATGAACCATTCAACAAAATACATTTCTGCTTTTGTTTTGTTTGCAATTGTACGAATGAAACGGAATATTAAAGCAAGCAGATGAGTAAAAAGCCAATTATATTGTTTGCAATCTTTGTTATTGCAAAAGTATTTGTTTTGCTCATGTACAAAATGATTAAAAATATTTGAAAAGTTTGTGTCTTCGCATGAAACGTTTGCGAAAAGTTTCATTTGTTTTTACACTCTGATCTGATCACAAAATTGAAGAAACCGAAACCAGTGATAGTTCGTATAATTCAGAATAAAATAATAAAATAATCAAACTGTTGATGATAAATGAGCTCCAGGATGTTACCAAGTAAAAAATTTACAGGCGAATGAAGCAGTTCGACAGTAGGAAAGTATTGCCAATAAAACATCACATTTTCACAATTTTTGTGCTGTGCAATTTGTTACTGTGGAACAGGCAAGCATTCAAGTAGCCATGTCATCAGAAAAATCAGTTGAGTGGAAAATTGCAATGAAAAGTGAATATCAAAAAGAGCGACGCTGCGTATTTTCGTACTCTGTTTATATGTACATATGTATATATGTAAGAAGCTACGTTGCATTGCTGTTGTAGTTTTCATATTTGTTAAATATTTGATAGTTCTAAAATAAAACTCAAACTAACAGTTATTACAGGTAGGGAAAGCAGCCAGGAAAATCCGAGTCCATGAGTAACTCAATGGTCGCAAGACCGTTGGTTGCACAACAACCACATGGTTTCTTGCTGATACTTGGGATAGTGGGACGCTTGATAAAATTTTCCGAAT
The DNA here is from genome assembly GCA_956483635.1 of Panzeria rudis. Lineage (NCBI taxonomy): Eukaryota > Metazoa > Arthropoda > Insecta > Diptera > Tachinidae > Panzeria > Panzeria rudis. Next base: position 40,066,640 of record OY101447.1, on the reverse strand, counting down.
GCGACAAGCCTCAGATGTACCTTCCACGCCGCTATAGAAGGATTTGCAATTCGTATCCAATTAAAAAATTTTTTTAATCGATAACATATAAGACGAAAAATTGTTTAGTCTCTAGACAATTTGAGAGATTCTTTTACAATCCTCGCAATTTCAGAGTCCACTATGGTGGCCGCCAACTGTAATTTCTGTACCTTGCCGATCGTGAATAGTCGGTAGCAAGAACTTTGTTTCTGTTAATTAGCACGAAAGAGAGTTCTGACCAAACGTTACAAAGAATAAAATCAAGTAAGGACTCATCCCCTGTATTTATATATAAGTTTAATTTAAGTCGCTTAATTGTCATTTTGTAGTATAACTTCAAAATTGAACACTACAACCCAAAATCTATTTCTTCATTTATTGTCTTATGTAGCAGTTCCAAGCTATATAGCTAAGTTACAATAAACTGCATATGAGACCAATGTTCAGCTAATGACTTAGAGCCAATTCAAACTGAATGTCGCAATGTTTATTTTGTAAAATCATAAAAATTTGCCATACATTTTAATTTCAAAACCAAGGCGAATTCATACTAGGTGGCCGCAAGAGCCCAGCTGTTTACGCATTTAGCCTGTCAGCAGTGTTAATGTATCTGCTTTTTTGACAGCCCAAATGTAAATTCTCCATGGCGAATTCTCTTGCGACTACCTGGTGTTGATCTAACTTGTTCGAAACTTTAAATTTTAAAACATGCAAAATGGAAAATGTTTATCATTTTACAAAATAAACAATATGACATTCAGTTTGAATTGGCTCTTAGAAAAAGCTGTTGATATAATGGTATCCTCATATCGTGCCATAGCCGCCAAAAAAGCTAAAGCGCCAAAAAGTAAATTTTACAGTATAAGTATTTTTTAATTATCCTTGGTTTATATCGAAGTAGAGCTTTAATATTGGCTATATGGGATTGTAGTGGACTATTATATGTAATGTTAATAGTTTTAATAAATCCTATAAGACAACGTATGTTTATGGAGGTTAAGATATTAGCCCAATTCACAATCTTGTGCAAATGGTCTTGCATCGTAGCATTTGCAAATTGGTATAGTATATTGATACTCACCACTTAACAATTGTTAGTGGTGAGTATCAATATACTATACCATTTTGCAAGTGCAACGATGCAAGACCATTTGCACAAGATTGTGAATTGGGCTACTGTAAGATATTCTCGATGTCATGAAATATCAGTTAATTTAATAAAATTATTTTAAAACTAGTAATTATCATCCTTGTAGTGCATTTACATCAGCAACGCTGAAACTGGTTTAAGGCTTTGAGCGAGTTTCCAAAACTATACCATTTACATTGGCATTTTTGTCAATTATTAGGTTTATCGTTGAAAATATTTTATAAGTTCATAGAATGCCGTGTCAAACTCAATATGAACATTTATTTTCTTTCTTTAGTGCTGCCAGTCAAATGTGAAAGAACTGGTTTGTGAATAGGATAATTCACAAAAACTGATTGTAACAACTGGCTACAAACTAGTTTATGATTTGTATGGGAAAACAGGTTATAAAGAAGAAAATAAACCTGTTTATCAACATAAACCACTTATAACCTGTTTATGGCGTAGATGTAAATGTACTATTAACAAGCTATTTTTAACTGTTTCATGGATATCCTTTGAAACTTTGACAGATTGTAGGAATTATCGTAAATAATGGATTTTAGTCAAAAAACGATTTTCGAAAGCATGTCGCTTGAGCTTTTTTGGCAGTTATGGCTCGATATGAATTCGCCTTGGATGTGATACTTCAAGGCAAATTGACAATCAGGTGGCGGCACTACAGCAGCTGACTATTACTTCGTTTATACGCTTATATCCAAATAAGAAAGTAAAATGCTGCCAAATACTTTTTTATTGTAACTTACTAAATCGCTGAATATATATATATATATATATATATATATATATATATATATATATATATATATATATATATATATATATATATATATATATATATATATATATATATATATATATATATATATATATATATATATATATATATATATATATATATATATATATATATATATATATATATATATATATATATATATATATATATATATATATATATATATATATATATATATATATATATATATATATATATATATATATATATATATATATATATATATATATATATATATATATATATATATATATATATATATATATATATATATATATATATATATATATATATATATATATATATATATATATATATATATATATATATATATATTTATTAATATATTTATCTACTTTTTTATTAACAAACATATATAAAGAGGTGGCACGTGAATGTAGTTCTGCCAAAACATATTTGGCAGCACTACCTTCTTATATGCAAAGAAGAAATGCTTAAACGATATATTTTTTACTCGTTTTGTTGGGGGCACATATATGTTAAACTCCATATAAAAAAAGTTGAATTAACTAAGGGCGAGTTGAGTTCACCTTATTGTGAATTCACCTTGTGATGCTTCTTGAAGGCTTTTCGAAGGCGGATTCTTTTTATACACAACAAATAAAAAATTTTTTTAAACACACATAAATTTCTGAGAAAATCTCGAAAAAATTTTATAAATTAAAAAGAAAATCTATTTTTAGTTTCACATAAATTCCAAAACTTACCATTTTCGGTCGGAATGGTGGTTTTATATTTCGTTTTTCTAACTCATCCCAATCTAATTTACTAAAGAATGGATGACGACGTATTTCATTTTCATCGCCCGAACAGCCTAAACGCTGTTCAGGGTTTTTAGTAAGAAAACCTAAATGGAGCAGAAAAAAAATCGACAACATCAAAAAAATAAGACTGAAGTTTTTAAATAATATACCTTTTAAAATGGACACAGCTTCTCTTGATAACCAAACCGGATATAAAACATCATCGTGCATTATCGAATCAAATAGCTCATCTTCGTTATCTGCTTCGAATGGAGGCTGGCCAGCCATCATTTCATACATGAGAACACCAAGAGCCCACCAATCTACCGAAGCTCCATACTCTTGTTCTTTGAGGATTTCTGGAGCTATATAATCGGGAGTACCACAGAAGGTAGTGGTAAGCACACCATTCATAATGCCCTCCTAAAATTTCATTTTATATGTATTTATTATTATTATTATTATTATTTAAAAAAATTGCTCAATTCACAAGCTCTCAGTATTGTTTATCGTTTATTTAAATACACTTTGTGAACAGTCATATTTACTGTATCGGCCTGTATCTATATCTTCTATATAATTAATAGGTAAACGTTTTTTTATATCCCTTTTACGCCCGTAATATTGAACCTATTTTGATAAACCATTTTAAACATGTTTTTGCAGAGGAGTGTACAATTCATATTTTGTTGAAATCGGTTCAGTATTTTGGGAGCTATAAGCGTTTAAAGTTGCTACTAACATATACGCACATAGTACACATGCATGTGTTGGCTTATAGCCAAAAACAAACAAAGCATATACGTGTGTTTTCTGATTTTGCTTTTGCAAATATAATAACAATACATAAGTTTTCTCTTCTTCATGTTGTTATTGGAATAGTATAAGACTAAAAGGGAAAGGACTTCAATTCATTGAGAATTAGCAAATTTGAAGGAAGTTTGTTTTTGTATTTGCTATTATTTTTTAATTTTAATATAGGAAAGTTACTATGTATCACTAATTAATTATACACATGGATGCATTATATCTGTTACAAAAAGGAAAAAGTGTTTGTCATATTTTATAGTTTTGTAGGAGAGCAGTTTTAAACGTTCAAGTGGATTTTTAGAAATTTATTCCTTTCGCACTTAATATTGACTTTTCGTTCTTCGATTCTTTCAAGTTAGGCATATATGGTTCTTTCTACTATAATAAAGATATTCAACATGAAATTTAATATATTATAAGCTGAATTAACCAATTATTCCATATGAGATTATGAGTTGAAAAAAGTTAAGCAGCAAGTCGTTACGCTATAACTTCCTGAAAAATCGTACGAAATAAATGAAAATTTGCCCAGAGGTACTTTTGAATATGGAAAATACAATGGTTATATTAACTCAAAATTTGCTTATCTCGACTTAAGCATTATTATTCCTTATTGCCACAGATATATTGTGTGACTGTTTTTTAAGAGGTTTTTATGACGTTAGACATTTTTTTTGTGAACCTTAATGAAATCATTTAGTGTATCTAGAGTATGGTCGATTTTGTCGTCCGTAGGCCATACTAGCTTTGTATTAATAAACAAAAGAAGAACAAGATACATACAAATACTCTCTGAGAGAGTCTTTCTAAATACGAATTTTTCGAAAAATATGAAATAAAAGTGTATTTGTGTATTTAATTTTTATATGAAAAATATCAACAGCAAATATACATTACTGTAAAGTAATACAGCAATACACATGATACAGAGATACAGCTAGCTTGTGAATTGGACAAATTATCTATGTTTGTTAATATACCTTGCACATGCCAAAATCGGCCAATTTGCAATGACCCTCTTGATCTAATAAAATATTATCTAATTTCAAATCGCGATAAATAACACCATGACAGTGTAGAAATTGTAAGGCCAATGTAACCTCGGCGGCATAAAAGGCAGCACGAGCAGCCTCAAAACGGCGAGCTTTTTGAATTTGAAACATTAAATCACCACCATTAACATACTCCATAACGAAAAATAAACGATCCTTAAATAATGAAACAAACATTAAAGCCTACAAGTTTTTAAGCATTCGATTTAAATTTACCGGAGTCTGAAAACATGAATGTAAAGCCGTTAAAAATGGATGATTAGCTGCCAAAGCTAAAATACGTTTTTCGGTCATTGTACAATCGACATCATCATCCTGTATGATTGCATCTTTTTTCAGAACTTTGATTGCATATATTTCATCGGTGCCCTTCTTTTCCGCCAACATAACTTTGCCAAATGAACCCTTTCCTAGTACTTTGATGAAATTGAAATCCTGTAGGCAAGTCTTGCCGGGACGCGAATCATAACGATTAGAACTCGACATTCCTAAATCACTGCTACCGCCACTTATATGAGTTGCACCAGAACTACCTGACGATGTTGTCTGGTGAGACATTGTTGAACTACGTGTGGTAGTTGACATACAATCACTGCTATCGCCATGAATACTAGCTCCGAAATTATCCTCACCACCGGGTTGACTTAAATACTGAAAAATATTTTATTTTTAGTTTTAGTTGGAAAAAAAATATATATATTAAAAAACAAACCTTTGATCGTCTAGGTGCCTGCTTGTCGGGCGAAATTCCCAGCGAGCTCAGTATTTCGGCCATTTGTTTAGTATTAATACCGCATGTATTTGCCACATTCTTTTGGCAACGTTTGTGTACATTCATATTACACACTTGACACTGTAGACCCTGTTTTATGAGCCCATACAACAGGGAACCACAATGATCACAAAATGTAAAGCGTTTATAGTTGTGTACAACAAAACGATGTGGCACATTTACATTAAAGCGTTGACCAACCGGCACAGGTTCCAAGTTGTTTTGCTATAGTATGTAACAATATTTTTTAAGAAACAAACATCAATGGATTTCTGTAGAAATACTTACCTCTTCTCGCATGCCAGGACATTTTGTTACCACTGAACGATGGCATCTCTTATGTACAACACAGGTGCAAACTGTAAGTTTCATGAAAACAATTTAATTGATTTATATAAAAAGAAAAAGCCAAGACGATAAACTAATAAATTAAAATTTGATTTATTAAAATAGTTTGTACTTTAGTTGCTCCATACATTATTACAGTTAAGTGATGTGAAAGCAAAAACATTTATAGGTTAGTAATATCAAAAATTAAATAAACATGCCAGACATTTATTAACAATCTTGATCATACATAGAGAAATGTTTTTAAAACTGTTTATTATTATAACTCTAATAAACTTTTTTCGGAACTTTTTTTTTGCAAAACATCTTCCTTAATACACTTTATACGCTGAATCTAATTCAGACAAATTATTTATGTTTCGTAAAATATCGCTGATTTCATATTTTAAACTGAGACTTATGATCAATAATTAGATTTTTTATAGGAATATAAATAAATCTACACAAAATTATCTTCGTCACTACTGCGACGAGCCACGAGATGTCCTTAAGGGGTCTACACACGATCAAAATGCTTGATGTCAGTTTCGTGTACGTGTGCTTGACGAAAAATCAAAACCAAGTAGATTTTCCATCAAGCGTCGCCTGTGTCACACATACTAACAAATTTTCAATCATACTATTAACATGCTTGTCAAGCATTTTGACCGTGTCCAGACCCTTTTACGGTTTGTGTTTGCTATTTGTCACGTGCGTTTACCGTTGTAACAAGGCCACATCTTCCTAGCTACCTTTTACACGTGCTCAACTTGCGCCCTCTGTCTTCTTTTTAACGATAGTGTTTCAAAACATACCTCATTATTGTGGTTGGCGTTTTTCGACTTCAACTTCGAAATTTTTTGCTATATTAAAGAAAAATTTTGTGTTGCTCTGTTAATAACGAGTGATTTTTTTGCTATTATCTTTTTGGCAACACTAGTTTTGACAGCTCACGCACGTTTTGTATCTTGTGTCACTGTCAAACATCTTCAGTTTGGTCTATAATTTAATCATGAATCGTCTTACAAACGAACAACGCTTGGTGAATGGGCTCTTGAAAAGTTAGATGAAGATCCACTTTTTTATCGAAGAATTGTGTTCAGCGACGAGGCTCATTTCTGGTTGAATGGATACGTGAACAAGCAAAACTGCCGTATTTGGAGTGAAGAGCAGCCAGAAGCATTGCAAGAGCTACCAATGCATCCACAAAAAACAACCGTTTGGTGCGGATTATGGGCTGGCGGCATCATTGGGCCGTATTTCTTCAAAGATGATGCGAATCACAACGTTACTGTGAATGGTGAGCGCTACCGTGCGATGATAACAAACTTTTTTCTGCCCAAAATGGAAGAGCTTGACTTGCATGACATGTGGTTTCAACAAGACGGTGCCACATGCCACACAGCACGCGAAACAATGGACCAATTGAGAGGCGAGTTCGGTGAACAGTTTATTTCACGCTTGGGACCAGTCAATTGGCCGCCCAGATCGTGCGATTTAACGCCTCTAGACTATTTTTTGTGGGGCTATGTTAAGGCTAATGTCTATAGCGACAAGCCCGCTTCGATTGACGCACTGGAAGCCAACATTGCCAACATTATTCGTGAGATACCGGCCGAAATGTTGGAAAGAGTATGCCAAAATTGGACTAAGCGGATGGACCATTTGAGGCGCAGCCGCGGCCAACATTTGCATGAAATAATCTTCAAACATTAAATTATATCGACCCAACTATCGATCCAAATAAATATTTCATGCATTTTTCTGAATTTTATGTGTTTTTTTTTTGTTTACTTTCCGATAGTTCTTATAAAATCACCCATTATATTACAAAATGTCAAAGTTGAAGTCGAAAAATGCCAAACACAATAAAGTCCATAGTTTATAATAGTGCCAAACGGTATGGCTATCGATTAAAAAGACTGCTTTGACAGAAGTATAGCATTGTTCAACAAATCACACCAAATTTCAACGGCCGTTGAAATTGTAGCGGAGTCACTTTGTAAAGCATTTAGAGCTCGTTGAACTGGGAGTAACGTTTGTTGGAAATTTAAAGCTTCAATATAGAACTGAACGTTGTTTAAGGATGCGATAACAATTATTGAAGATGTTCTTGCTAAATCTATACCGAAAAGGGGTAATTTGACGAAATTGCTTAGATCAATTATTAGATGATTAAAAATAAACAATAAATCCGATAAAGCACAGAAAAACGAAAAGAAAACCCTGCCAGGGTGGGTTTTATTTAAAAGCCCGGGTTTTTTCCAATACTGTGGATAGCACATCCTTGCACTGGCTGACGCAGATGCCGACTCTCCCTCGGACACTCCTGTCAATCAGTATCCTGCCCGCCACCCTAATCGCCAATATTTCAGCCAGAAATACACAGGCTTCATCAGGAAGTCGGAAGGAGAGTCTTACCCAAAGGTCATCCGAGAAGACTCCAGAGTCAACACCACAGATCATTTTTGATCCATCAGTATACATTCTGAAGTCGTAGTCTTTTTCTATATTAACTCCCATGCACTCCCGTCTGGATGGAGTTAGGACTTTGAAAGCGCTATCAAAGTCCAGATGAGGTACCATGCAATCGGAGGATTTCCTCAGTGTCGCCGGTAATTGATATAAGATCTTGGCATGGAATTAAGTCCTTGATCTCCAGCTCCCAGATGCCGCTAGTCTTATCGCACTATTTGAGGATATAGTCAATACATGTAGGTCAGTCGCAATTAAGTTTAGCATAGCATTCAGAGCATCTGAAGGACTAGTACGTAAGCAACCTATAGTCCCGATTAAAGCAAATCTCTGTATTCTATATAGTTGACCTCCTACGTATTTCTTAATATGTTCTACTTCTATTAGTTCGATCGTAATTAATTGTGTTTTTGGAGTTATTTAAGACACAGTTCGGTGCGGAATGATCTTGGCATCCTGTCCAATTGGGTATAACAAGAAGGTAGTTCTTCAATGCATAGTATGCGCAGTTCCCTATGACCTGTTTTTCTAAACAATGTATTCATTCCCTGGTCATGTAGCTCAGACTACCATTTGTGGACAGCTAAAGAGAGAAGCCGATACAATGAGTGACTTAAAAGGTATAAAGTTCTAGTGTCAAAACGTTTTGGGAAAGATAGTCGAAAGACTGTATCGGACGCTCATAGCGGATGGTAACTTACACAATGAGTGTAAGCATTCTTACTGATAGATCTCTAATAGACGGAAGTACGTGTCCCTTTATCAAGCAGAGATGCTTGGTATGAGCATGCATTGGATCACCTGATTGAGTCAGGTGGAGGGGAAGACAATTCTCATTGTACGGGACAATCAGTCGGTGATTAGATGCATGCAGCAAGCGAACGTGGACTCCAAGTTATTGCTGGAATGCGTTTCAAAACTCAATAGGTGTGCCTCTCTTAATAAGGTGACATTGACGTAGGTTAAGGGACAAATCGGTAAACGAGGCAGCAGATGATTCTGCTGCGACGTTTTGTGGACCATAACCCAAGATTGCATTGGGGTATGGTACGATTAGAGCTATGATTCTACAATGATTGAATACCATAAACCTGGAAAGGTGGCAGACTCGTATGATACTCAAGGAGCTCATGGGCAGGAAAGCGGATGAGGTTCTTAGGTATAATCGGAGATCCTTGAACTCTGTAATTGCGTTAATTACAGGACATGGAAACTTCAGGTATCATCTGCCTACCGTATGATACTTGTAAACTATGTCTGGAAGAAGCTGACGCTGCAGCACACGTTGTGTATGAGTATTAGACTGTCGCATATTTTTTGGAGTTTTGAATACGTTTGTAGTTCATTGCTTAGCACTCCGTGCTTCTATAGCTATTATTTAAGAAACAAACTACATCGTCTTAATAACAAAGAAAACCATACAAAAGTTACAAATTAAACATGTTTCATCATGTTCTATCGCATTACTAGCGCAATTTGTATGGGTTAGCGTTCCTAAAAAGGGTTAACATTTTTTCCACGAGTACATATCATCGTTACGAAAGTATTTTTATGGTATGCGTCAAAAATAAAAATCGAAGTCGATAAATAAGAGCAACTATGTGAATATATCGGCCATGTTCTGTATTTCATGTGGAATTAAAATGTGCAGAATTATCAAAGCATTGTTGTTGTAAATTAATATTTATAACAACAATGCTTTGATAATTCCACACATTTTAATTCCACATGAAATACAGAACATACCCGTATATGTATCATATATTTACACATTAGCCTGTCTCATTAAGTGTATCCTCTAGACCAAAATCCATTGCAAAGAAGGTACACTTGGTGGATAAAAAGGAAAGTTTAGAGCTAAAGGACTCATTTCCATTTTATTGTTAGAGTTTGATCCAAAAAATTTTGTTTTCTATAGTCGCTTTAAGTGCTTACTTATATCGCCTACTGCCTTATGAACCAGGTGTGATAATCACAGTTTTAAGTATCCACATTAAATTTACAATAGACTCTTTAAGCGAGTCCTAAACGTTTTTTCTCATTACTGAAATTTGGCTTAACATGGAAATAAGCCCTTTCGAAAAATAACTCAATTCCTTTTTTATATTGTTAACAATTTGATGTGTTAAGTAAGCAAACTAAGCTCATGCTACAGCATGAGCTTAGTTTGGAATTATTTTGAGAAAGACAATCAGAAAAGCTAAATTGCAAATGTGTTCTATGGTTTACAAATATCACGGATCAACAACTTCTCCACTCTTTTACCTTTCAAATCTGGTCGCAAATCAAATTTTTTTTTGGCAGAAATTAAAAAAAAAAATTTAAGAAAACGTCAAAGGGTGTATTATAAGTAGGGAAGTAACGATACGCCGTTTTGCCGATCCGATACCGATTCCGATACTTAAAAATAAATATCGCCGATACCGATTCCGATACCGATACGAATATTGAAATTGAGTTCAAGTTTAGATTAACAAAACTCAAGAAGGGCAATTTTTTTATTATACAAAATTACAGCGTAAGAGATTATTAATATTTAAAATTGATATTAATTCAGTATATAAAATTGGAAGTCATTTTTAAGGAACTACATTTTCATTGCTGCCAAAGAATCTATATTAATAATATGCAGATAATTAGTAGAAAAGCAAGTACAAGTTTGTAATTCCTTTATAATTAAAAAAAAAACTTCTAAATAGCTTAATAGCTTAATTATTAAAAGTTTATATTTATTCACTTAAATTTACATGAAAACAGTTTTGTGTTTAAATTCGCATAAAAAGAAACAAGTCCTGAAAATGGGTAATTTTTCATCCTTTTTTTGAGGAGGAAAAATATATTTGTCCTAACATCGCTTCAAATTCGGTATTGGTAATCGAAAAAGAGAACTTCTTGCAATGACAAGCAAATGTGAAACTAATTAGAAATTATCCAAATTTGCAATATTTCCGGATCGCGAATTCTATATTTTCATGACTTCTTGGGAGTGTCTTTTTTTGCTGGGAATAAGATTTAAAAAACAAGGAATTGAATTTGAGTTCATGGTAAAATTAACAATAAATAAATTATTGTTTTTGCAAAATAACAGCGTAAAATATTATTAATTTCTAAAATTTAAAATATAACGAAATGAATTTAGTTCTTGGTAAAATTAACAAAAAACAAATAATTTGTCAACAAAAAAACTAAAAAACTTGTTTAAAGTATGGTCGTATCGACAGTAAAATATCGCCGATACCGATGTATCGGAAAATCTGAAGTATCGCCGATATATCGGTATCGGTATTAGTTACATCCCTAATTATAAGTGTGTAGTTAGATACCAGCGGCATTTGGAGGCAAACTCCTAAAATTTCAATTTCATTTTATTGGAACTCCGCCATTTATAAACCGATTTCGGATTTTTTCTTAAGTTCAGAGGGTATACTTTTAGATTGACCCTGGTGAAAAGCGGGCAGTACCACGCCCATGCTAAAATATATTATTTTTCAACTACTTCCACTAAACCGATTCTTATGAAACTTTGTATAGATATACTTTTGGTTATCATGACAATACAACATTATGATTAGAAAAGTGGGCAGTGCCACGCCAAAAAGTAGTAAATATTCTTTTTCAACTACTTTAATATGATCAACTCTTATGAAACTTTGCACACACATTAACCATACAACATTATGACTAGAAAAGTGGGCAGTGCCACGCCTGTTTTTTCTCGATTTTCTAGCTTTTTTCTTAGTTTTAATTTGGTGAGACGGTTAGGGTTAATTGCAAGTATTCAATGACAGTGCGCTGTGGGAGGGGTCCAACTGGCTATATTTATTTCTGTATTTGTCATAATACGTATGTGCCATAATATGTAAATGTGCCAAAGTTGAAGGGTGTAATATTGTTTTTAGAATTTATGCAATAAAAAATTGTTTTGGAACCAGTCTGCATTTGCGTAAAGTACACATTATACAAATTGATAGTTTCAATGAAGATCTAAACAAGATAATATGGCCAAAATGAAGATGGAATGTCTGTTAATGCCTTTAAAAAGTAGAAACAAGTGATATTATGTATTAAAAATCGTTGTTTTAACATGGTTATTCGAATGAAAGTTTTTATTCGTTATTCGTTCGAATATTCGAAAATATTATGGAATTTTAGTCGAACGATTATAAAACCCGAATAATTGACAACACTAGTAGTATCCAGCTTTGGCTAGTGTTAGACTCAGATCCACCGGCCAACACATTAAGCCAGTTCTAAAAAAAGTTGAGCATTAAATATTAGTTGAAAACAATTCCAAAAATATTTTCTTTAATTTTTCTGCCACACCCCTGAATACCACCCTTTTTGTAGTGCGATCTTAACATAATGCATATCGTTGTTCATGGCTTGACTAAGGCTCCATTTTTGCTTTGGTAAATTTTTAATCCAACATCAAATTCAGGGCGCCACTTATGACATCTCGAATCCGTCCCCCAAATGTAAAATTTTTGCAAGTGGCACGAAAGCTCTCCTGAAACTTAGTATGTCTATCTTTTAATATTCCCACTTTTATGTCACGCCCCAAAGGCAAGCCCCTTTTTCTTTTTCACATACATATGTACTACATTAAACCAGGCCAAAAAATGAAAATTGCATCGTAGAATGAAAGGTATATCAATGACTTTTCTAAAACTGTAAAAGAATATTTTTGACATGCCCAAAATATAGCACATTTTGTGTTTTGCATATAGCGCCGCCATTTAAAGTCCGATATTTTCATGCCTCATATCGTTGTTGATAGCTTGATTGTCACTTAATTTTTGGCTCTGGTGACTTTTTAATCCGACATCTTGGATCGTTCCCCTCTTATGTCCACTTTTTTGCACGTTGGAAGAAAGCCCTTCTAAAACTTTATATGTCTACCTTTTAACATACTCACTTTTATGCCACGCCGCAGAATTAAGTTTATGTTTCCTCTACTCATACATATTACATCGCTTGCAGTACATGAAAAACCAGCAAGCAAAGTGATGTATTTTAGAGCGTGGCAAAAAAAATTTCTTACAGTTGTAGAAACGTTATTGATATATCTTTCACTCTAAGGGGTGACTGGTGCAAATTTTTTGTTTTATACTTATATTGATCGACCTGGCTTAAATGCAATATATATGTGAAAATAAGAAGAGGGGCTTAATATTGGGGCGTGGCACAAACATATTTTCGGGAATTTTTTCAACTAATCTTTGATCCTAGGGGGTGACTGGCTTAACTTTTTTTTTGTATGGAGGCCGAACCACTTTACGACACATTTAGTTGTGGATGTTCTCACTTTGCAAACTTTTGCTAAGAGTTAGTGAGATTTAAGTTGGTTTTTATATCACAAAATAAAGTTAATTATGCTGCAAAAAGCTATTTTTATATTATTTTTTAATAAATACGAACCCATATTTAAAAAATATTGGAATTACAGGAAATACAATTTTAGCTTGTCTGTTGGTCACGCTTTTTTCGACAAATATTTGCCAAGTGTGACCGTACCTTAAGACAAATGCTAGCAATTACTAAGAACTGCTTGATGAGAATTGAAGTATAATTACCATGTTGTAAATACCACTACATTTCTATGGTTATGTATGATATCTTATAAATATTTATCGCGACCTCAGTATTGGTTTAGCCCATATGCCAAAAAGTCGGAATGGAGAAAAACAACAAAGAAGATTTACATAAAGTTTTCTCAAAATATATCAGATAGAATTTTTTTGTATTCTCACCACTGCTTCCGGCATATGTTTGAAAGAAAAATTTACATTTTTGTGAACTTTCATCAATCCGATTAGAAATTAACATATTTTTACTGAAAGTAAAATATCTTGTTTTGTACTCCAGTAGCCACTTTTTTAATTCTATTTGTAAAAAGTAGCTTTTTGTGCTCCATGTGTATACTAACTTCTGTGTATTGAGTAACTTGTTATTGATATGAAATTTTCTACTTTTTATTGAAAATAAGCGTATAAATGTTATTAGAAAAGATATTTACAAGGAATAAAAAGTTAATATTGATAAGACTTGGTGTTTTATTTGATTTCTCATTTTTATTTTTTTATTTTTACAAACAATTTATCAAAATTGATGATATCAAGCACAATGAATGCTTGATATCTCAGAAGCCAGGAACGATTTCGCGAAACAGTTTTTAGATTCTGAAAGATGGTATTCAAAATATATATACCCCATACTTAACTAAATTCTTTTTTAATGGTCGGTGGGCCAAAACAAGACTGAGGTCGCGGTATGTACACGCACATACACAGTTCCATATGTACTAAGGAAATTCATTAGGTAATACAGGCCTTAAAATTAAAAAGTGTATTTTCAAAACTATTTTTGAAATTCATTAGTTTTATTTTCTCCATTAAGGTGGAATAAAAATTTTATAAATTGTTTTAAGCCTACACAAAAAAAAATGATCACAAAAAATTTTCAAACAAAAGTTTGTCTAAAAATAAATTAAAATTTCAGTAAATGTTCTTTACTGAATCAATGAATTTTTTGTTTGACTTTTATTTAGGACGCAAACACCAAAAACAACTAGCAAACCACAGTTTCTGTGTCGTAAAAAAACAAACCCGATGACGACATACACACAAATAACAACAACAATGATAGCAAAAGGAATGCGATTGTACCAAGTTGGTTTACTGAAGATTTTTGAATGAATTAATTTGTTAATGACGTTGCATTAATTCTCATTCAATTTTTTAGAGTCTTTAGATAAACACATTTAACAAAGTGAAATTTCATAAATGCTTAATGGATGATGATGATGATGACTCAGACACAAATTTTGTTTGCTGTATTACAAAAAATCCAGTAAATATTTGTTTGATTATGTAAACTTTTTGTTTAATATTTGTTTGTATTTTTAGATTAACTGTTTTATAAATTCAGGCAAAAATATTATTTGATATTTTTCACAAAATCTAATAAATCTTTTTGTTTTATTTAGTAAATTATTTTTTTTCCAAATTGTAAATATTTTTAGACAAATTGTTTTATAGATTTAAACAATTTGTTCACTGAAACAAACACACTTTTTTCAATGAAATTGTTGAGATATTTTTATCTATATTTACAAATTTGTACGCTTCTAGACAAAATATTTACTATTTCATTGAATTCCTTTACTGAAAACTAAATTTCATTTTTTCTGTGTACAAGTTAAAGATAATTTTGTGTCGAGCACACGAAATATAAAGTCGTTAAGATCTGACTAAAATAAGAAAGTAATACAACAGTTAAGGCTCGTTTACGTAGAGCTTTATTCGTTGCTAATGTATGGAATTTCCTTTTCGTCGACGATTACGGTGTAGGCGGAAACGAGCCTTAAATGAAAAAATCCCAGTTATCTTTCATACAAAATTGCTTAAATTTAGTTTGTAGTCAAAAGAGTATTTTCGATAAAAATTTATTTTGTATTGAACAAAAAATAGGCTTGTTTCACTTATTGTCTTGTAACATCACTATTTTTGTCGTATATTAACCGTGTTTCATATATTCGGTACAAAATGATCTTCTAACTTTTGGCATTCAAAACTTTTTAAAATTCTTGGTCCATCTTAATGTAGAAATTTAAAAAAAATGAATGTTGAAGTGAACTCAAATAAGCTTTATAAATTCTATTTTCAAGGTTCATTTGCTTTTGTAAACTAGCGTATTTCAATTTTTGGCAAAGCTTTTTTAGGTTTGCATTTTTTATATGTTTTCCTACATCAAATTATAAAATTTAAGACTCGAAAAAGCGGAACAAAGCGGAATAGAAATTTTAGGCAGGATCGACTCCTTAAAAGCGGGTAATCGATCCTAAAGCGGGATGTCTGGTCAGGTTAATCATGGCCAGTCTTTGAAAACCCTTAAACAATAAAACTTATAATTGTTGATTTTTAAATGAGTCCACTTTACTGAAACAAAATCTAAGTTTTACATTAAGCAAGAATTTGGCGCAAGTTTTTAAGACATTTAGCTCACGAACAAATTTGAATTTTTGCAAAACATTTAGATACGAAAAGCCTTAATATAGAGAGAGAGACATACGAGTACAAATATATAGTTCTCTTCCAGATGGTTAACGAAGTTGCCCAATCTTACCCAAAGTTACACAAACTTGGCCAAAAGCGTCACAGAATACAAGAATTGGGCAAGTGGGAGAGCTCATGAGAGAATAACTTCGTTTATCTTCCTGCCTTTTTAGATAATTTCGGACAGCATAAAATAATCAACTCTTTTGTGTCTACTTAACCAACAATTGAAATTTTCAAAATTATTTAAAGAAACAGTGAATTGAAAAACATTTCTACGTTTATTTGAAAATTTCTTTATTTACGTTGATTTATCATGGAAACTGTAGACTTTTTATAGATTTCTGCCAGTGATGCATATTTTTTGTTTACCACAGTTTAAACAGTTAAAATTAGTAAATTATCATTAATGAAAATTTTGGCTTTGAAATGTGATTTTTTGCTTTTCAAAAATTTTGACTAGCCTTGAACATTTTAAAGAGTAAATTTGTTTTTACCCTCATTTGTACAAACTTACCCAAAATCTTCTGGAACAATTATTAAAACTCGAAAATTCAACGCACGAAAAAATAAGAAATTTTAGGTTAAATATGTATGTATGTGCATATTCCAGACCAAAATCTCTCAAGATCTCTAATGGTTCCTTCAATTACACTATGCTATCCGCAAAATGTAACAATGTAACTGAATTCAATGGTTTTAGCCGTTTTTCAAAGTTAGCTCTCGTTTTCGCGATTTAAAATTTTCATAGTAAATTACAATAAAAACGTTTTTATATTTTTTATACGTTTTTATACTTTCGGCATGATTCTCAAATTCAAATTTAGCTAATTTGATTAAATATGGACATCATTAAGATATTTTGTGAATTTTTTTGCGAAACTTAATTTTTTTCTGCAAAAAATTATTTTTTCGTAATCTCTTTTTTGCAAAATTAATATAATAATAATAAAGTTTTGTTTAAAATAAATGAAATAAAATTTAGATAATAAAAAATCAAAATTTTTAAAGTTTACATTTTACAAATTTTTTTTTTGATAAAATCAATTTTTCGCGAAAAAATCAGTGTCGCGTTGTGTTGTGTTTATTTGTTTGTATTAATATTTATTATTTGCCTTCCTAATGCAACAAGATACAATAGATACGTTATAAGGTACATTTAGTAGGAAATAATTACTTAAATAAACATAATAAAATGTACAGTTAATAATTACTTAAATAAGCATGATAAAATGTGCAATTAAACAAAACAAAGATAATAACAAGGTTCATTTATACAGGTGTTGTGGAAGCTCAGCTGTTTAGCTATTTTTATGATTGGAACTGTCAAAAATTTATAATTTTTTACAACCTGTTGAAGTGATAGAACAAGTGTAAAGAAAAACCAAAAAAATTATTTAAAAAAATTCTTTTGAAAACATTTAATAAAAAAAATCATTGAAAAATTCCTTTGAAGATATTTACGCTCTAATTAAAGAAATTTACTGGGCAAATGGGAGTTGCTTTGGAATTCATAAGATGAAGACGTAAACAGCGTTAGCTTCCTAGATAAATATTGCACAAAAAACATTGATAGAAGAAAAGAATGACATTTCAACTACTTTTTCTTCTCCAAATTTACAGAAGTTTTCTATAGAAGTGCTACCAAGTTTTTGTATTTTTGGTATGGCGTATAAACACTAAGGGTTTTCACGATGGGTAGTGCAAAGTGTGCAAACGATGCAAGTTTGTTCAAAAATGCACACATTTGCACAACAGAACAACAAAATATACGTATTTGCAATTTGCTTCATTTTACTTCGTTTGCGCTAAAAAAATTTTGAGCAAAAATGGTTGTGAATATTTGCTTAGTTGCAAATAACATCCGCCGTCATATTTTTAATTTTTTAATGGAAAAACTATGTACTTATACAATGATTTTTAAATTTTATTTATTAATTTGCATTTAATAATTTTTTTACACATAATTTAATAATTAATTGGTGATTTGTGTGTTAATATACTACGTTTATACGCAGGGCTTATTTGCAAATAAAAACGTAAAATGCTGCCAAATACTTTTTTATTGTCATATATTAAATCACTGAATATTTATCTATTTATTAATATATTTATCTATTTATTATTTTTTATTAACAAACATGTGTAAAGGTGGCATCTCAAACTCCTTATTTGCAAATAGTGCGTTAATCAGCAATTGTTTTCGTGATTTAGTAAATTACAATAAAAATACATACTTGGCAGCACTACGTTTTTATTCGCAAATAAGCCCTGCGTATAAACGTAGTAATATACTCAAAACCAAAACTACAACTTTTGACAGCAAATGTCAATGCTGCCAGATTTACTACAGCAAATTAGCAGTTCGTTGTGCCACCAGAATATTATTTATATTAAATGTGCGTTTAAATGCAACAGAATTAAAAAATTCGTGCACGATCTACTATAATATGCACAGCAAATTTGCAAAATGCAAATTTGCACAATCACCATCGTGAAAACCCTTAGTGAGTTAATTTATTTGCAAATAATGTTACTTGCAAATAGTGCGCGCATAAACGTAGTATATAAATGCTTTCAGTCTTAGAAGCGTTCATATTTAGATTTCAACCCTTTTTAAATTTGAAAATTTTCGCAAAAATACCTTTTTTATGTTATGGGAAAATATCACGAAAACGAGAACTATTTTCTTAAAACGGCTAACACCCAGGGGGCCCAGCTTGTTACAGGAAAAAAGTAGCAAATTCAAGCACAGTGCACTATGCAAGTCACAAAATTCAACACGTTAAGCTCCCTACTGGTAAAGTTAATTCGAGTGCGCTGAATTCAGTGGTGTTAGGCGTGAAGTTAGCGCTCGTATTAGCGATATTCACGATTTAAGATTGTCATAGCAAATTACCATAAAAACAATTTTTTATCCTTTTGGGGATGATTTTCAAATTTAAATTTAACTAATTTGATTAAATGTGTACAACATTGTGATATTCTGTTACTGCTTTTCGCGAAAACAATTTTTTTCTGCAAAAAATAGTTTTTTTTTCGAAAATTCTTTTTTTTTTTACAAAAAAAGATTTTGCGCGAATAAAAAGTACAGCACAATTTTGATTTATGTAAATTTAAGAGAATTCACATGGTTAAAATTCAAAAATTGTAGAGTTTAAAATTTGCGAAAATTTTTAACGAGAAAAGTTGATTTTTCGCGAAAAATCACAGTGTCGTGTCATGTTGTGTTTATTCAATCGATTTAAATTCGAGAGTATTCAAAAGTACAAAAATATTGCTTTTATCAGGGATTGAAACCGTGAAAAAAATGGATTTGGGTTAATCAAAATAAAAAGTTCAGGTTCAGGTTTAAAACCAAAAATTTAAGCACGTGCAATTATTTTGCTTAATAATAAAATATATAAATCAATTTCACGTTTAAACAATAAATTCTTTTTCTTAATTTAATTAAAAAAGCTTTCAAAAAAATGTTTCAACTTTGTAACGTATTGACATAATTGACATAAGAAAATATACTTAAAATTAGAAATTATTAGAAATACCCAGAACAAGAAAAAGCAAAAATTTTGGCAACCATTCGACACTTTAAAAATTGCAACAAATAGTCAGCTGTCGAGGTGCTGCCACCTGGTATGAATTTGCCTTGGTCGTCATTTTATTTTGATTCTGTAATGTTTTTTATTATTATTCTATTAAATATTTCTATATTTCTTATATTTTTGAACCCGAACCTTGCTGAATTTTAGGGTTCAACGGGTTCGGGTTCAAAGTCTTTATAAACATCGAACCTGAACCCGTTTGGGTTTCGGTTTCAGTCCCTGATTTTTATAGTACTTTCGAAAAATGACTAGAACCATTATTGAAATCACCGTACTCGAATTATCTTCACCAGCCGAATGACCAACTTGTTAAAGAAAAAAAAGTTGCAAAACTCTATCCGTCTTAAAATATTGGTCAATAATGATAAAACTTTAAAAAATCAAATATTCTTTTATAATTAAATAACAAAATCTAATTACATACAACAAACAGTATTTAACAAAAAGTGTTAATAATTTATTACGGAAAAGTTTAAAAATATAAACACTAATAGTGCATTTACATCTGAGCGAAATCTAGCACTTACTAGATTCCGAGCAAAATCTAGTTGTTCTTTTTACTAGATTTCCCATACAAAATAAAATATACTTCGTCACTAGATTTTGACGAAATCTACTCAAAATCTAGTATGTAGTACTTAGCATACATGGGACTTTTTCATTGGCATTATTTTACGTAGTTATAATGAAAAAAAGTTTCAACTACCAATAAATGCCAATGCTTTTATTTTAATTATAAATTTTTTAAATGCTTGTAATGAACCGATACAGAAACCGGTACAACGCAAATACGAATGCAGAAATAAAATTTTATTACCAATGCCGATACTGTTATTTGTTTCGGTTGCGAACCTTGCTTTTGGAGCAATTCCTCATATGTTGGTGTGCTATTTGAAAAATAAATGATCTGATGCAAAACAAAGAGAACAAATATTACAAAAGTAAAATAATGGCTCTTATCGTGTTTGGCGATTTTCGCCTTCGACTACGATATTTTTGTAATAGACTAAAGAAAAATGTAGCGTGCTGTCTTTAATCTATTACAAAAATGTCGTAGTCGAAGGCGAAAATCGCCAAACACGATAAGGGGGAATAATGGCATGGCAATGCAAAATTATGCAAAAATAAATCAGCTGTTTATTTAAAATTCATTAAAATTACTAATATTAGGAAATGCCGAAATCTCTGCAAAATTCGCAAAAAAATGCTAACATCGCGATTTTTCCGATTTTTTTTGGCATTTCTTACAAATTTACCGATTTTTAATCAATTATTTCCAATATTGCAATTTTTCGTGAATTTTCGCCATTTTCGCGATAAAGTAAATTTTTAAGTTTTTTTTGGCTTTCATAAGAGTTTTACCGATTTTTAATCTATTTCAGACTTTTCTATCTTTTTGATGTTGTCAAGTTTTTGCGAATTTTCGCCATTTTCACGATTTTTTCTGTTTTTTTGGCATTCCTTACAATTTCAGCTATTTTTAAGCAGCGTTAGGGCTTGTTTGCAACTTTTCGCGAATTTTCGCGATAAAAGTGAAATTTTCAGTTTTGTGGCTTTCATGAGAGTTTTACCGATTTTAAATCAATTTCAAAATTTTCTATCTTTTCAATATTAGCAAGTTTTTGCGAATGTTCGTTATTTTCGTGATTTTTTCTGAATTTTTGACATTCTTTACAATTTTAGCTATTTTTAAGCAGCGTTAGGGATTGTTTGCAAATTTTGCAATTTTTCGCTATTTTCGCGATAAACGTGAATTTTTCGCCAGTTCTTGGCTTTTTACAGTTTTGCCGATTTTTAATAAATATTAGACTTTGCTATTTCCTAGATATTAGCCAGTTTTTGCAAATAAGAGTAGCATTTTTGTTTCATTTTTTTGACAGAGCAAAAGAAAACATTTTTTTTTCAAAAATGTCCTTTAGAAATCACAAATATTCTTGTATTCTTTTTTTGCAAGTAATTTGTATATAAAGTTGAAATTTACGTACAAGATACATAAAATACATGCTGATATTGTGCCGTTTATATTGGAGCTGATTAACTTATCCTTATTCTGTAGAAACTAAATACATTCGTATAAAAAATTACTTTAGATGAAAGGAAATAATTCAAAATAAAAAATCACATTAATCAAAAATAAAGAAGCCGCTATAAATAGACCGAGATTAAAGAAATGTGCGTCCATTTGCTTTTTGACGGACCTACCTTAGAAACACGTCAAAATTACATTTTTAAAAGGTCTTTTGTCAGGCCTTCCAGAAGACCTTCACCGCAATGGCAACGTGTACATATGAGTAAAGAGTGAAGCGAGCAGGCCTTGTACATCCAAAAGAGGGAGTACAGAAGACTTCTAGAAGGCATCCGTACTCCTTTTTTCCGCTGGGAATTAGCTATATTACGATTGTTTTTGTAGTTTTGGAAAATTTTCACTCAGTGGTTTTTGTTTTGGATACGAAATCTTGATAAATATCAGATTTGAATAAAGATTTCAAATGAAATCTACTAGATTTCGTTCAGATGTAAATGCACTATAAAAATAATTAGTAGAAAAATTTTAATTCTTTACAAATAAAAAAAAGCAAATGCATAATGATAATTGCAAGAAAATAAAAAAAAAGAATAAACATAACAAAAATGAATTTCCATATTTCAATGGATATTTGAAAGAAATATTAACAACATTCATAGTGTTTACTTTCTTCAATGTTCTAGTTGATGAATGTTTCTTTATTATCTATTTTTTTCTTATAAAACAATACACATACCTTGGCACTGATATCCTTGTTTACCAATTCCCCTGTAAAGGCAAAAAATGTCCGTAGCTTGTATATATGTATATACTCAAGATATTTATATAGAGGTTGTATATGGGATTTATTTAAATTATTAAATGTTATGCAAAAAAATAACAAAAGAAAACAGTACTAATGTTTTGCGAGCACCACAAATGAAAATTGATAAAAAAAAAAAAATAATATTGAAATAAAAACATAAAACCTTTTTAATAAAAAATTAAGCCTAAAATTTCTCACTTAAATTATTGAAATCAAATTTAAAAAAAATCTATTTTTAAAAACATACAAAAACACACTTTAAAGCAATTATAAAACTAATTATGTAATTACTAAACTAAAGAAACCCCAAATAATACAATAAAGTAAATTAACCCAATAAACAAATTAGAACCAAAAATTGTTAATCACTAATTAATAAAGTTGTATAAATTAATTTATAAGTGAAATAAACATTGTGGATGATTTGAATAGTTACGAGCTAAAAATATTTCTATAAAACTTACCAAATGAATTCGCGACAATGTGAACAAAATGTTGGCTGACGCAAAAATGTTGCCATAAATTTGTGACCATTAACCTGAATGAAGAACAGAAATAAATGTAAAATCTACATGTTGTAATAATTTCAATTGATTTTCTAATAAACTTGCCTGATGTACACGACGGCGCATAGCACCGCGTCGACGATTGAAGCCTGCTCTTTCTTTAAATTCTTTGTTGGCGCCAGCGCCACCACTAACAGCATGATCAACTTCTGTAGTATCTTTAGTTGTATCTACATATTAATATTTAAATAAAATATTTGTTAAAATTCTATTTTATACGAAATGTTTAAATGCTTGATTTACCATTTTTATTTTTTAATTCGATTACTACATGGATTTTTCCTTGAGGTTCTAAATTCACCCATAAATCTGGTACATTACTTTCATGTTGCATAATATCTTCCAAAGGTATGATGCAATTGGCCACAAAATCATCCGGTGGTAGGGCCGCATCATGAAATACCGTTAAATTGATATTTTTCGCATTTATTACATCATGAACAAATTGTTCATTCCATACAGGATCAAACGTTTTTGGACGTGTTGTTGAGCGATCTGGAATAATAAGAAAGAAATCAATAAATATGTGTCATTATTATTATCTATGTATACATATGGCTGATTCTCATTTCAAATGCTTTTTTCGTGTCCATTGAAAGTATAGTAAAATGTTGATAAAATAAACGCATACATTTTAAAATGAAAGCTGATTGAGCACGATTTAATAGATTATAAATATGTGTACATAAGTTTTTTTTGTGTAAGACTGTCCATTATGTGTTAAAAACGAAAAAACTGCTTTTACTCTCTTCATACAAAATGGAGTGTCCGTAATGTATGCTGTTGATTTTCCCCATTAAGAAACTATGAATTTTTCCAAAAATGAGATTAGTGATAAATAAAAAGGGCAGCAAACTGGAGGCTGATATTTCAGCCTGTATCACGCTACATAGATTATGTAGTTTAAACTTTATCCTTTGTTGGTAACGGGAAATAAAGACGCCTCAAACCACTCCAAATGCCAAGGACGTGCTCGAGAGCATTACAGCAAATCTGCTATCGGGCAGAGGTATGGGCGAGCAGTAATTAATGTTTTCCGGTATACCAATTAGCAATTAGCAATCTCAAACATCCTGTTACCTCGTGTCTGCAGAATTCATGACTAATTGTTTGACCATGAGATCACCTCCTCCTCCATATACAATGATGATATCGAAATTTGTACTGACACAAATCTGCGATCTAGTCTCCATCAGGTGATTGGAGCTACTCTCCGTTGCAGGGCTTAGCAATGTTGCGAACGAATTAGCCAAATTCTCAATCCGAATGAACATTCGGGATACGGATCGAATAGTTGGCATTCCATTGAATTGCTGTAAAACTTTAATTCAGCAGAATCTATTTGGGATCGCGCAGACTATACGGTCTAATGATATCACTTGCATGGCTCTAATATAGTTGCAATAGATCTGCAATTTTAGAGAGGATAACTTGTGGCCAGCTAGGCAGACTTGTTTCGGTAGAAAACGGCGGCTTCCATAAGCAGCCCGGTGCTGCAAGACTTATGCTGACTTTAGACGACATGTATTTTACATCTGACTTGTCAAATTTCCCACTGCAAAAGTGATACATGCCGTGTGAAACACATGAAACATTGTCAGATGACATTTACAGAAGCAGTCAGATGAAAAATTTTCAATTAGAGCGTGTTCTATTTTCATCTGACAAGGCATCTGACATCAGCTGTATTAAATGATCAAAATTGTGGTTTGGCTGAAAAAACATTAAAAAGCAAAGAGCGCTTTATATATTTACGAAAATTGTGCAAAAACTCAGCTGTTGTGAACAGATGTCAGATGTAATTGCACATGTACGTGTGAAAGCAAATATTATAAGCCGTCTGTAAATTGACAATTTTGACAAACATGCGAAGTTACATATGTCTCACACACCTAACAAGCCATATGTAAAAAACATGTCGTCTAAAGTCAGCATTACTTAAGCTGTGTTCGCACTATGTGTATTTGTCTTATGGAATGTCACTTTTTTATACACATGTGATTTCATGTGTATGTCAAAATTTGCGGTTTACATAAGGTTTATAATTTTTGTGTTCACCTGTTGGTATGTTACGTACATTTGACATAACCTATAAAACGAAACAATCATAAAACAGCCGAGTGGTTATACATATTTTATTGTTGTATATACTTCTTTTATTTAATTTTACACTTATTTTATTTAATTTAATACTTTATTAATTTAATGATTATTTTATTTCATTTTCCCGTCCGCGAACAATTGCTTTATTAAAAACCAGCTGATATCAGATGCTTTGTCACTTCAAAATAGAACTCGTTCTAAATCATGTGTACTGTACACAGAGAAATAACACAGGCTATTGTTTGAAGGGGTTCAAACTATATGTACAAATTTACCATGTGAAAATGTGACATTCCATATGGCAAATACACATAGTGAGAACACAGCTTTATTGTACAGGGGTATTACAAGGACAAACATATTTATACGGTCGTCAGGTTGGTTTAGTACTGAACGGAACCTGAAAGCGTAGAAGAAATCTTATCTTATCAGGTAACACAACAGGACCGACTAGGTTCTAAGAGGGCTGGTTTGACTTTTTATACCGAGATTTTGTGCAACCTAAGCTAACATAGCATAAAATATACTGGATGTTTAACCGACTTGAAAAAATTCATATTCATTCAGTGAAGGTTTAACAGAGCAGGTCATTACGAAAAAAAACAAATAGGGTAGAAGAGAGAACGAAGCCTTGCGGTACAATAACCTTGAACTCGTTTGACGATATCCCATTTATAGCAAGTCGTATAGCGTGATCCACAAAAAAGCTCGATATAAACCGAGAGGAGTAATCACAATCTATCAAAACCGTTGGAAATATTTAGAGGCAGTATTTTACTTCCCCCACAATAGTGTATAAAATGACACAGTTTTTCCGAAAGGAAGGCCAATTAGTCAGCCGTAGAGCGTACCCTACATAAGCCATACAGACGGACGCTAAGTATACTATTGGACTTCAAATGTTTCACACGATGGAAATTCACCATACTTACATAGCCTCTCTGTTTTTTGGGAATTGGCATTGCATTAAGCAACCTATCATTACGTTGGAAATTCATCAGCATGGTGCAGGGTGCTGAAAATGATTGCTTCAAAACCAGCACTGGAATGTCATCCAGGCCAGTAGACTTATTTGCGTTGAGAACCGCAAAAACCACTCGCGCTCGAAAGAATATATTTGGCACAGTTACAGACTGATTTTCGAGTATCTGGCAAATAGTTCAGCCAGAATGATAGCTTTTTCAAACAGGTCAGTGGTTATCCTTTAAAAGAGTCGGAGTTGAGGTACTAGCATTATCCTTTGCCCATTAAGCAAACTTTCTAGTTAAACTACCTTAAAAAGCGCATTGAGATCAGCTCTATTGTTTCAAACGCCTTTGCGATATCCAGAGCCAATACTTTAGTTTTGCTGAAGTGGTGTGCAGTGGCATCACTTTCCTGAAAGTAAGTCCAGTAAGTCATCCATAGGGCGTCCCCTACGGAAGATATATTGCCGGTCGCTAAGAATACTAAATACTAAATGGAAATTCATCATACTTTCCGTTCTTTGGAGATTGGCGTTATATTTAGCAACCTTCCATCATCTTGAAAATTTACTACCATTATACAACGTGTTGAAGAGAGTTTCCAATGGACGTGCTAGCGTCGAAGATCACTGCTTCAAAGCCAGGGGACAAATTACGGCATTCGATATCAATCGAAATTTTTATTTAAATTGTATAAAAATTTAGATCGACATCGAATGCCGTAATTTACCCCAGTACTTTAAAGCCATCCGGGCCAGTAGACTTCTTTATGTTGATATCCGTTAAAACAACTGGCGATCGAAAGAATATCTTTGGCATAGTTACAGACAGTCTTTCGACAAGGGACAGTGATTGATTGCTTTCTGGTAAGTGAGAATTACTGGCAAATAATTCAGCGCGAATGTTAGCTTTTTGGTTATTCTTTAAAAGGCTCGCAGTAGACGAACTAGCATTATCCCTTTTCTTTTAGCGAATGGCCTTACTACCATTTTCATCACGCCATTAGCCAAAATTCTTAATGTAAATAAAACAAATTATTTTATTCTATTTTCCCCGAAGTTTGGTCAATTATTTGTTGACTTTTTCAAGGGGTGGAAAATAATAATGTATTTTAAAAAATATCTTAAGGGTACCCTATACTCACATATTTGTATGACATACATGCCATGTTGGACAGATTCCCTGACTGTGTATGGTTAAATTTTTAGTATGACATACATGTTGGACGAATATTAAAAAGTTTTAATAATTTCTTCTTTGCTCACACATTTCATATGGTGTAAGGAGAAGAGTGTCATACTTGAATGTAAATGTCAAAGGAGCGACATATTTTTTTAAATTATTTATATTTTTCAATTCAAATTTTAAATCACAATTGGTTTTGTAGCATTTTTATCTAGTTTAAATATGATTGAAAATTGGAAAAATTTAGCATTTTTCTTTTGAAAAAATTTTAAATAAATGTTTGTCAGTTTCCATGAACAGTGTGAGGAGAAAAACTGACAAATACCAATGTTTGTCAGTTTTCAAGTATGTCATTCATGTATGTGAGTTTATTGGGCCCTTTAGAAAACTTTGTCTGATAAATATTTTAAAAATAATTATTTTTTTACAAACATTTAAAGAACACAACTTAAAAACTATATCACAGATTTATTTTATTTATTTATTTTATTAGCATTTTTTTTTTTTTGGAAAGAAAGTTTCCTGTTCAACTGCCTGAAAAACTCGTTGAGAGTAGCTCAGCGAGCCTTCTCGTACATATTCGTATATTGTGAAAGCCTCGTAGATGTTTGAAAGGCGTAGCGAAGGTTTGAGTACGAAAAGGAAGGGGAAACGGTCCGAGTTATCGAAAGATGCTTTAAAGTTACATACACGAAATATGCGTTTGTTCATTCACTAATTCCTCAAGGTGGTATTGGGCGGAGAATAATTGAACATAATGGAATTCTAGAGTTGTGAGAATCGAATAGCGAAGCCAAGATAAAAAATGGAAATCATTGTTAGGACAACTCTCACGGATCTTCTAGATGTGTTTTTATCACACTTTGCCGCTTTTGGACTTCTGCAAAGAAAATCGAAGTTTAAGTGGTGTGATCGGATTTTGAATTGAACTCAGTGACAGCTAAATTCAGGATCACGCATTTGGAGTTAACTGATTCTGGATTTATAAGCGGTATAAGTTTATACCCGGGTAAATTAAGATCCTGTGGATCAGCATTTGCAGATATGCGGGTACCGTTGCTCGTTTCAGACACAAACCAATAATGTAACCTATTTAAATTGCATGTGTTTGATCATTGGTTTATCCTTAAGGGCAATATACACTGTCAACATGCTTGACAAGCGTGGTAATAGTATGTGTGAAATTTCGTTAGTATTAGCGACACCGACGACGGTTGATGGAAAATCTACTTGGTTTTGATTTTTCGTCAAGCACACGTACACGAATTTGACATCAAGCTGATTGATTGTGTATTAAGGGCAATATACACGGTCAACATGCTTGACAAGCGTGGCAGTAGTATGTGTGAAATTTCGTTAGTATTAGTGACACCGACAACGCTTGATGGAAAATCTACTTGGTTTTGATTTTTCGTCCAGCACACGTACACGAATCTGACATCAAGCTGATTGACCGTGTATATTGCCCTTTATGCCCTTTAAAACGAGCTACTGAACGGACTCGACACAAGTCTATTAACTACGAACTTATCGTCAGACACAAACCAGTTATCAAAACCATTTAAATGACATGTGTTTGACCATTGGTTTGTGTCTAAAATGAGGTTCTGAACGAGTTTGACGTAAGTCTAAATATCAGTTTGAAACAAACAAGTCAAGGCAACATTATAGACTTGTGTCGAATTGGTTCATTATCTCGTTTTATACACAACCCAATGATCAAACATATGTAATTTAAATAGGTTGGATCACTGTTTTGTTTCTAAAAAGAGTTGCTGAACAAGTTTGATGCAAGTCTATAATATTGTTTTGTGTCGCGACGACGTCTGGAATAACAGAGAACATGCTGCGATAATTATGAAACAGAATACAACAACTACTTCAAGCAAAATGTCTCAATAATTCAGCTTTTTGTAAAATTATTTTCTAGAAATCATTCGATTTAAAATTAACCGTTTAATATCACAGTCCTCATAATAATTACCAATTTCTTCTATAGTTGTTAAAGTACATTCATATAAACAAAGTAAAGTATAAAGTAGAAAAAAAAAGAATAAGTAAATCACTTACCAAAATGATTATCATCAACATCGATTGAAACATAAGGATCAATTAATTGTTCATCGGCCAGTTTTCCAAAGGTTAAATTATGACGTTTTTGAAAATCTGTTGGGCGTAAGCCGCTCGCCTCGCAGACTTTTATTTGTAATTTACCCGTAAACATTATTGTGTGTGTGTGTGGAAGCTGTTATTATTTTTTTATTTGGAGTTATTATTGTTGTTGTTGTTGTTATAGTTTTTTGTTGCATTTATGTTTTTATTTTAATTAGTTTTTTAATTACACATTTTTTATTTTTAGGTTATTCAAACGGAAATGTGATAAAAAACGAACGTACAAATCGGATACGGATCCAAGGTGAAAATACGAGTATATGAAAAAAGAAAAACACAGAGCATAAGAAGAAGGAATAAATGTAGAATAAACACACAGACGCAAGCACACACCTACACATTCATACATAAATGCAAAAATACACTAACTGCACTTTATTGATGGAGAAAATGAAAGAAGAGCAACAAATACTACTAATAGTCCATTTTATTTTACAACTGACTGACACAATTTATTTCGAGCTGTTGTTGTTTTACGTTATTATTATTGTTTTTTTATGTTGTCACTATTTAGTTTTTGTTTTTATTATTATTGTTGTTGTGCAAATATGTATGTTTAGGAGGATACAGTGAAGAGATTTTTGTATTTTTATTTTATTTTTAACGATTTTCTATTTTGTTGCTGCTTTAAATATCCGAGACAGAATAATGAACCAACATTGGTTTCCAAGCTTTTAGAATTTAAAAAAAATTAAAAAAATAATAATAAAATAAAACTTTATATTACTACATGGTTGTTGATGTCCTGAAAACGAAGGAAGAAGGTTGTTGTTTGGCCTGTTTGGTTTCGTTAGATAGAATTGATTCACTTCACTTGATTGATTTTGTTATTTAAACTACATACATCCATATATTTTTTCCATACTTTATTATTCGATTTTCTTTTAAAAACTAAAGAAGAGCAAGCAGCTTTCAAGCGATATGGGTCAAAATATTGTTTTTGCATATACCCTGCAGATAACGCGACTGGTCCATAAACGTATGTAAGGTATATTCCAGAGAGGACTAGGACTAGTCCGAAGGTAACACACATATATGGAAAAAACATGATCGATTTAACATTACGATGGCCTAAGACTAGACCAATTAACCCAGCTTTGCATTAAATCAGAGTAGTCTCACAGTTAGTATGTCACTACTTGGTGGAGCACTCACGTGTTCATGTTTTAACGATTGCATATACTACTTGCAATCGTTAAAACCCAAACACTTATCACTTAAGACCTGTTGTAACTAGACCATTTCAGCTAAAAATATTGTATGCAGGGTACGTACATACATGCACATTCATACAAACTTATGTACGTAAATTTTTTTCATTAATTGGGACATGTATAATGCAATTATGGCTCTTGTACTTGATGAAAGTGAAATGTTTTGCTGACACTAAAGAGGAAAATATTAGGTAATGGGACATTTTTTTTGCTTCTTCTAAAGTCACTTATTGAAAAGTATTCGAAATAATGAATATAATATAAAAAAAATTAGTATTCCACACTTTAATTCGCCTGAATTTTACCCGAATAGAGTCCTACTTCAAAAAATTGAGTATTGACTTGTGTTCTTTTGGCCGCTTCGTGTAGCCTGAAAAGGAGATATGAAGAGATTTCATGGAAGTTGACTATCCCAAAAGCTGGGTCGGTATTGAAGTAACCCGTATATCGAATAATTGAATTTATTTTATCGCAAGTTTATCGCCCTATTTCTTGATAGAGCAGGATATTGACAGGTAAGGTGTTCGACAGTCTCTTCCTCCCTCCTTTTCATTTTGACAGCTTCTCAGAAGTCATTGTAAGAGGATTTAATATAATAGCCACTCACAGGTATTGCCAAGTCATACTGGGGCTCTATATATAAATCTTGAAACCTTTCATGAGGCTTCGTCGGTCCATCTGGTTTATGCTTCCCTAAATAGTTTTTGCATGCACACGTAGCCAGAGAAGTTCTAGATTGGATTGTCTCGCCATTTCATTTAGGGAAGTCCGACATTCCTTGATGAAGCGGGTAGCCTAAAGTGTATCGTACGCTGGAAGGAAGGAACAAGGAAGCCTCCACCTACTCCGATACGTGGGGTCTAATCGTCGCTTTCAATATCTAGCTGATTCGATTGAATTTCCGTAGTTTGAGATTATGACATTCGATATCGAACAATGTGTTCATATTGTTAGATAGCGAATGCCATAATCTCAAACGAAGAAAACTCGATCGAATCAGTTCGATATCGAAAGCGACGATTAGGCCGCTGACTTATATCCGTCGGTATAGATGGCATGAAATAATGTCACATAGACATTTTCGATATACTAATACTGACACTTTTTGGAGTTGCATAATCTCCATGGACATTATGTCACTGGACATTATGACATGCCACCGTCGGTATATATCCAAGCTCATACTCCATATCATTTATCGCAAAGGATGTGCCCGAGGATTCTACCTGGAACATTTTGTCAGGTAATTTAGTAGACGAGCAATATTATGTCCCAATATCGTCCCATGGTCAACATTTTCTTCTCTACATGCACCAAAGGCACTGAGCCTTAAGGCTCGTTTCCGCATGCAACGTAATCATCGACGAAAACGAGATTCCATACATTAAGTCTAGTATGCAGTTCCGCCTGCATTTCAGGCTGCCATAAAAAGTATGTGTAAAAAAACAAACTGAAATTCAGGTTTTAAAAATTTTCAGGCAACTTTCAGTTTGGTAATACGCAGCTGAAAAGAAAAATCAACACACATTTTGTCTAATATCAATTAGTGGTGATTATTTTCCGTCAACTGAAACATAAATTAATGTTCAGACAATTGTTCTCTCACGCAATTTCTGACATTTTATTTTTGTGTGGTCTTGCGAATAATTTTTTATCTTATGCACGTTATAATTAATAAATTTAAGTGAATTTGCGTGAATGAAAACAAACTTCTCTACACAATTATTTCTCCGCAAATTTGGCAACCGATACCGTAATTAATACCGCTACCGATTAAATACCGTTTAAAATTGAATACCGGTATCACTACCGATACCGTAATTGTTTTCGGTTGGAAAATACCTGTATTTAAATACCGTTTCCTTCAATACCGATTATCATGGTTTCGGTATGAAAAACAATATAATACGGCAAGAATAAAATTAACTTTCAAATAAAATTTTTAGAAAATTTCTGTTTTGCAAGTCGAATATATTTTTAAGCACCTTAACCAAACAAGGGTGGAGTTTTATATTAATTAGTATCTGACCGAACGTTTGGAAGTCGGCAAAAAGCTATGCTTGCCGCTCGGTAAATTAAATTTAAATGCTTTGCTTAGTTTGGACCTTAATTTGGAGTTTTTGGAGTATTGAACATAACCTAGCACATTGCAAGTAAACAAAATTATATAAAAAATGGATATATAGCAGCTTCCAAATAGGCCGCCTATAACCACATGTCTCTAAAAGAGTACAGTTTAGCCTAAGTTTTAAATTTGAAGGGTGCCACCAGGTGTTAAAGTATGCCAACTCTTGTGTATCATATTTTAGAATTTGTTTACAAATTTTAGTTACTGCGGTAACCAGAGCATACAAAATTGGACATATTTTTCATTCTACATATATCAACTTTAAGGCATGTTTTCTTCATACGCAAGGCTGGAATCATTAAATAAAAAGCCTGTTTCAACTTCAAGTATGGTAAGTAGTTCCATTTAAGGATTTTTAAACCTTTTCTTGGAATTTAGGATTCCCAATATGTTTTTCTTGCTTTGTATTCAGTACATAAATTCCTATATACAAAATTTCAATCGAAAATATAATTAATAAAAATTTGTATAGCACTAAGAAAAAATTTTGTTTGCACTAAAGCTCTAGGTAAAACCGTATTCTTCCTTTTTTCCAAGAAGT
Source organism: Panzeria rudis (assembly GCA_956483635.1). Taxonomy (NCBI): domain Eukaryota; kingdom Metazoa; phylum Arthropoda; class Insecta; order Diptera; family Tachinidae; genus Panzeria; species Panzeria rudis. Next base: position 40,033,109 of record OY101447.1, on the reverse strand, counting down.
CCTTTACAAAATTAAAAATTATCACAGTGCTCAAAACTAGATATTAATTTCTAGACATTTAAAATTAATAGAAGAGCTTTGCCTTATATTTTTTTCTTCTAGTAACAAAAGATTAAAGCGGGTGAATGACCTGTGGTATAGTGTGGTGCATTCCTGTACTATCTCAAAAAATTCATTTAAATTTTTACGCAATGATTCGCAAGTTGTGCACATTGCCTTAAGCGCATTTTTCACGGTTTGGACATAGTGCTTCGCCTTTCCATTTGTAGAAGGATGGTAAGGAGCCGTATATTTATGATACTTTACACCCACGATCTTTAAAAAATTATTAAATTCAGCGGAAGAAAAATTTGTCCCATTATGCGAGACCACCATCACTGGCGCTCCATACGTCGCGAATACTTCGTCCAACAATGAAATCGTGGCAGCAGCTGCAATAAGCTTGGTAACCTTCACTTCCGTAATAATGAGAATCATCATACCATCAATCATCGAAATCGTCGATCCCACGACGATTTCGAGTACTCCCAGTGATGGTCCTTGGTGTTTGGTTTGTAAAAATTAAAAATTTGTTGACCGCAATAATATCTAATAGCAATCGATAGGAGGCAAAAACAGAATTCAGAAAGGGGGGTTGAAACTTTCTGAAATACTTGCATTCAGAAGTTATACCCAGCAAACTTTTCAAAATTGGCAAACATCACCGAAAAGTGTTTCGTTTATAAAAATAAAAATCATCGGTGAGCGCAATAATGTCTAATAGCAATCGATAGGCGGCAAAAATACAACGCAGACACAGGGGTTATCACTTTCTTAAATACTTGCATTAATAAGCTATACCCAATATTTTGCTTTAAAAAAAAGACTTCGGAGACCGCAATAATGACAATCCATAGGATTTTATTTACTTAAAATAAATCTTTCCAATTTTATGTAAGAGATAATATATGAATTTCTTTGTTACTTTTGCTTAATACTCATGATTTTTGCATTCGATCCCGCGTGATTCATAAAACGTCCAATGCCGCAGTCCGTATAGCCAAAGAAGTTAAGGATGATCTTCTGGGTAAGATTGTACAATTGCTTGAAAGCGGCAAGTGCTTATCGTCGTACGGGTATAAATCGCCTGAAGTAAATTACAAACTGTCCTCGGGATGTTTGATTTTTAAACACCGTATTGTTATCCCTCCAAAATTTCGACAAAATACATATGTATATTAAATTAATTACATGGCAGCCACTTGGGTAGTAGTGAAAATAAAGGGTATAGCACGTTCGTTTATATACTGGGCGGGAGTGGATAAGGACATAGAAAACGCAGCTAAAGAATGGTAGCTATGTGCAAGAAATGCTAAGTCCTATTAAATTTAAGGACCATCACTGGCAGTACCCGAAATCGTCGTGGGAACGAGTACATATTGACTACGCCGGCCCAATTGATGGTATGATTATTCTCATTATTACGGATGCGTATTTGATATGGTTGGAAGTGAAGGTTAGCAAGCTTATTACAGCTGCTGCCATGATTTCATTGTTGGACTAAAGTATTTGCCAGTGATGGTTAATAATTGTTTAAAGATAGTGGGTGTGAAGTATCATAAATATACGGCTCCTTACCATTCTTCTACAAATGGCCAGGCGGAGCGCTATGTCCAAACCGTGAACAACTCAAGAATCATTGCGTAAAAATTTAAATGAATTTTTAAGATAGTACAGGAATGCACCACACTATACCACAGGTCAATCACCCGCTCAGCTTTTCTTAGGGCGCCAAGTGCGCACGCGTCTGGACCTGCTAAGGCCAGATGACATCAACATCAGAGTTTCCTCGGAACAATATCTCAAAGCCAACAAGAATATCGAAAATTTGAAGACACGGAAATATTAGCCCAATTCACAATCTTGTGCAAATGGTCTTGCATCGTAGCATTTGCAAAATGGTATTGCATATTGATACTCACCACTTAAAAATTGTTAGTTGTGAGTATAAATATACTATACCATTTTGCAAATGCTACGATGCAATACGATTTGCACAAGATTATGAATTGGGCTATTATACTTTTTGTCAGGAGACCCTCGATTATTCAAATGGCTAAAAGGCTGGGTGACATACATTATGAAATAAAGTGTCAAGGTAAATGCTACAAACGTCACGTCGATCAGATTCTCGGCACTGGTAAAAATGATACACAAGCAAAAGAAATTTTCTTTGCTCACCCCGAAAAAATTGCTGATTATTATTCAATGGGGCGTTCTAAAAAAAACTGTCAGTAAACACAAGACGAAAACTATGTTCCGCATAAATCATCATTTGTGACTGCAGATGAAGAATGGCCGGTAGTGGATGAATCGGACAACGATGAACATAATAGCGGTATGTCTACCCCTTCGGCTGGAACTGAGTTTAAAGGGTTTACTCCAACACCGCTTAGAGAAGATGCAGGAATTGAAACATCTACACCGCACCTTCTGGGCCCGGCGTAGAGGTGTGATTTGCGTCGTTCCACCAGAACACACAGACCTAGAGTTTTGTTCTCTCCACGAAAATGAAGATATGTTACATATGGAATAATATAACACTTATTTTATTGGTAATATCCGCCAATGCAACTCTGCTATGGTTTACTTTATTATTCTTTTGTATTGTCATTTCTAGATTGTATTTTTGAACTTAACTGAAGACAGATTACTTTTTGCGTGTTCTTGAACATTCCATCAATAACGATACTATAATAAATATAGTTTTACCTGATTGCATACTTAATACAAATCTACACCGCACCTTCTGGGCCCGGCGTAGAGGTGTGATTTGCGTCGTTCCACCAGAACACACAGACCTAGAGTTTTGTTCTCTCCACGAAAATGAAGATATGTTACATATGGAATAATATAACACTTATTTTATTGGTAATATCCGCCAATGCAACTCTGCTATGGTTTACTTTATTATTCTTTTGTATTGTCATTTCTAGATTGTATTTTTGAACTTAACTGAAGACAGATTACTTTTTGCGTGTTCTTGAACATTCCATCAATAACGATACTATAATAAATATAGTTTTACCTGATTGCATACTTAATACAAATGGTTGTCATTGCAAGAAGTTTGTTCGATTACCAATCACCGAATTGGAAGATATTTGAAAAAAAATCCTTTTTTGGTGTTCTATGACATTTTTCTCTAAGCAAAACGATGAAAAATTGTTTCTTTTTATGCAATTTTAAACGAAAAACAGTGGTTTTCATGTAAATTTAAGTAAATAAATATAACCTTTTAGAAGAATATTACTTCATAAATGTTATTTAAAAAACCAATTTTTTTTAAATGCATGGTCTGTATTTTTTTTTAAATTATAAAGGAATTACAATTTTTTGTATAACTTATATAAATTGTTACTTGCTTTTCTACTAATTATGTGCCTATTTTTAATATAGATTCTTTGGAAGCAATGAAAATGTAGTTGCTTACAAATGACTTCCATTTTTTTAATGGGTTAATATCAATTTTGAATATTAATAATCTCTTACACTGTAATTTTGTATAATAAAAAACTACTCTACTTGAGTTTTGCTAATTTTAACTTGAATTCGATTTCAATATGCGTATCGGAATCGGTATCGCCGAAATTTTTTTCGAGTATCGGTATCGTATCGCCAAAAAGGCGTATCGTTACTTCCCCAATGTTAAATCGACCATGTTTTCTCTATACATTTGGGTTACCTCTGGACTAGTCCTAGTCCTCTATGTAGTATACTTTGCATGCGTGTATGGACTAGTCGCGTTATCTGCAGAGTATAATCATAAAAATTTTGTGTATTTACAACATCCCGCTTTCCACAAGATATTTTTTTAAATCCCGATTTTTTGTCATAATTTCTTCAAAATCTCGCTTTTCAATCGTTCATGTCCCGCTTTTTGCGAAAACCCTCTGGTCACGTTAACTATACTGGATATTGCATTAACACCCGACACCGACTTGATCGCAGCTTCACGCATCCAGCTTGCTGGAGACATTAAAGTAAATCCATGTTGGACGATTTCGGATTATTACCCCTCTTTGTCATTTACAATTTTTATTAGTACAGTGAAATCTCCCATAAGCGGACACTCACTGTCGGGAAACTTTTTATCTGTTAGGTGGAGATGTCCATTAATAAGAAAAAAGCAACAAAATTTGTTTATTATTTATTAAAAAATTCACTTTTAATTACAACTGAAGCGTTTTGGTTGGATTTCCGAATTCACGAGGACTTGCGCCTTTCCAATCACTAACAATGAAAGTTCGTTGGTGAGTAGAATCACGTGTAACTTTTTACACTCAAAGCTTCTCCTGAAGCACTTTTAAAACTGATACCATGTCGCTTACAAAATTCTGGAAGCCAAACATCAGAAGCGACGAAGTACATACATTTTTCGCCAATCTCTTTTGCTTTGCTTTTAATAATACCGAAACACAAAAAATAAGTGATCTGTACATATAACCAGACCCACCTACATTAACGTAAATCGAGACGATGAATTCGAATCTGAGCTCGGTTTGGCTCCTACCTTCTCAAAAGTTAGAGTAAATTGCGAAAACCGGTAGAAATAACTTTTTCTCGTTTTAATCGAAATTTTGAGGGCGTGCGAGCCACACGGTAGGTGGGTCTGGGCAAATGCACAAACCAACATTGTTTTCTTGTGTGCCTGTGTTACCTTAGCACAGTCTTTAGTAAACTAAAGTGGGTTAACCAATTATATTTATATGAAAAATCCTTAGTTAAACCATCGCCGCGGCGTTATTTAACTATAGACTGTGAATTTGGCCCTTATAGAAATGTTTTGATTGCGAAACACTTTTATTAATCTACTATTGCACAATTTGATTTTAAAAACTTCTTTCGGCTTACATTTTGGTAACAGATTGCCATAGAGTCGTAATGGTATCTGTTTTCTTGGAAATATATCCGCCGTAAGTTTTCTAAACATTGTTATTTAATTCTTGTAGCCAAAGAAAGTTATCTTTTCTCTAAACTGTACGCTAACGGGAGATTTTTTTCAAAATTAATGGGAATTTCATGTCCGCTACCGGTCATGGGAGCGTCCGTTTGTTGGATTGTAATTTGTTTGTTTTTTATTACAATGTTTACAAGTGTAGTAAAATTGTCCGCACAAAGCAGATGCCCGCTTATAGGAGCTGTCCGCGAGTAATGCTTTCACTGTACATATTAATAAGGCATATTCACACCTTAATATCCCATTACCTGATACATTTTTGTTTCATTTCTATTTTGGGTGTCATTTTAACATCTTGGCGAAATTTTTGTACAAACTAATTTTTGTATCTTTTAGTTTTTTGCGTAAAATTTTGGATATTGCTTCGATTTTTTGGCATTTTATTTTACAATTTTAGTTGTATTTAGGCACATACATATTTTGATTTTTGTTGAGCTTTTACCTTATTAATCGATGACATGAAAGATTAGTCTAAAACGTTGTGTGTTTCGTTCGACCGTTGACCAGTAGGTATTATTTTTATTTTAATGTTTCGTGGCATGGCCAAGAAATTAAATATTAATTCCATTATAATGAGTAGCGCATGAATTTAAATGTATGAAAATAGCTTCTGGGCAAACTTAAAATTTCTACTGAAAATTCAGGTTGAAAAAAGAGAAAAACAATTTACTAATGGTAAAACAAAGGAACAATCTGGTTGTTAATAGCTGGCAGCTTCTGCAAAGAAACATAATAGTTCTTACTACATAATGCAATTCGCAAACTAAAATATTTAACAGACTTGCAATTATAACGTCGTCTATGACTGTAATACATAATAATCATTACGATGATGAGGATGGTGTACGAGACGTTATGTTCTTGAAAAATGCAAGTAAAGGCAACATAATCGTACATACAAACAATATTAGGCCAATTCAATCAGCCAAACGAGCGGAAAGCCACAAAACAAGCACGGATATGTATATATGTACATATATATCTGACGGTGATGTACTTGCACATTTTTAAGGACCTTGATCACTGAATCACAGAGATAGCACTGGGTAAATAATTTTCCAGTTACATACTACTTAAGTTTTGTTTTATTGTTACTATTATTTAATGCTGCGTCATAAGAATTCCTTCATATTCATGAGATTAACTTTACAGACTTTCTTCCATCAAACACTTCTTTACAAATTGTTCACTAAACTAGTGTTTTTTTTCAAGAACATTTAAGCATACACACATACACAGAATTAAAATATTTCGCAAAAGTTTTATAAATAAAATTATTAAAGTAGAAGATATATTGAAGAAAAATATGTATTATTTTTCTTCTAAGTAGTGGCACCAAGAAAAAACATTTATTAAATTTTCTCTAATCTCATCCACATATATTTTTCACATACACACACATTCATACATATACTGGCGCAAGAAAAATTTTCTTTTTCCACTGTGCTGTTGAATTTTCTTTCTACTACTCTATTAACGTCCGTCCGTCCGTCTGCCTTGTGCTGCTTCCGTCGTATATACTTCTTTTCACGGCTTGGCTCTGTACTGCCTTCTCCTCTTTTTTTACAAATGAATTTTTTCACTATGTACAACAGAATTTTTTTTCTTTCTTTTTCGTTTCAATGACAATATTTTTCACTTCACATAATATTTGTGCACATTTTTTCTCACTGTATAATTTTTGTTTTGTTATTAAGCTTTTGTATTCTAATTAGTTGTTCGTTTTTTGTTTAGTTCCAATTGCAATTTTATTGTGTTAATATTTTTTTTTAATTTTGTAATGAGGAAAATTTTCTTTTTGGTTTTTGTCCTATAAAATTTTTCTTTTACACACACACGTAAAAACACAGTTGGAAAACTGAGGAATTCTTGCAATTTTCTTTTCTAATTAGAATTTCATTTTGCAAAGCTGCCAGCCTGTTTTGTTCGGTGTACAAATATCCTCTTATTTTTTACAGATTTGTATTTGTAAATGCAAGGGAATTTTGTACTAAAATAAAGTAGTAGTGGGGTCCAGTTCATAACGCTACGTCTATACCCGATATATTTTTTATCATGACAAGTGTCGAATTCCATATAGGAAAAACAGCTAACATAAAACATATTATTTTTCAATATAAAGTTTGACATTATATGACAGGTATAGAAGTAGGGTGAGATTAAAATGCATAGTTTTATTAGGCTTCATATACCCCTGTCTCGACTAGCAATATATATCTCAGCAATAGAGCAATAACGACAGCAGAAAAAATATAGCAATATTGCTTTATTATGTTAACCATATGAGAACACGTAGCACAATGCAATACAATGCATTTTTAACAAATCAATGTATTTCTGTTTTTTAATAACATAAAACGTAATATTGAAAACGAAAAATGTTTTTCTACACAATTTTTTCGCAATATTATTTATTATTTCAATATATTTATTTTCATTCATTTTATCAAAACGTTAATCGCAGTACTATGCAATTTGACGATTTATTTTTGCAATTATTTTTACCAAAAATTCGGTGACAATTACAACATATATTGCAAACACCTGCAATGAGCTGTTTCCATTACCAATAACAGAATATATATAGATATTTCTTGATATTGATCAAGGCAAATTTATACCAGGTGGCCGCAAGAGCTCAGCTGTTTACGAAAATGTTTACACATTTAACCTGTCAACAGTGTTAATGTATCAGCTTTTTTGACAACCCAAAATGTAAATTCTATACGGCGAATTCTCTTGCGACTACCTGGTATTGATCTACCTTGGTATTGATATTTATTACACTGTTCATATTATATATCAAAATATACATAAATATATCAGTGAAATTTATCCGGAAAATAAAAACAAAATTTAACATTATATACGAATTTGTTTTTGTATTGTATTATGTAAGGCATAATTACACTAGGCAGACTCGCCCGAATTCGCTTGGGAAAAAACCAATTTGTACTGCAAAAAATGTACTAAAGAATGTGTCAGAAAGGCATTTGACAATAAAAGCGGCGAAAATAGGCGAAAATAAATTACTTGAGCTGTCGAGGCCACCTGTTATAAATTCGTCTTGTGTAACATGATTTACATTTGAATCAAGGCGAATTTATATCAAGGCATATGGAACAGGTACGCGCATTACGAAAACAATAGAAAATTTGTTGTAAAACTACCTTAACATATGTCAAAAAACGCGTGGTACTACCAGCGCAGATTTCTCTTGAAATAAATGTCAAACACCACACAGAAGCAACTCTGTATATGGTGTTTGATTGTTTGAAGGTAGTGGTGATATTATGAGCATTTCATCAGCACTACTAAGTTTGACGTTTAATCAGGTGAGTCAGCTGACCTAGTGATCCCACCTGTTAGATACACCTTGATTTATATCATGTGACCTCGACCGCGAGGGTTCTTAGTTATGGCGATTTCTCGCCAAACGTAGCGATTTTTAGCCTTGACAGGCGTGCAAATTTTTGAATTGGCGACATGGCGATTTTTTCAAAACAAATTTTGCCAAAAACAAATTTTGTCCAAACTTTTATGAATCAGGAAAATTACTTTGTGGAATTTAGTATTCGCTGCAAATGCCCTTGCAAAAGTGAAAATGCAAAATATTGTAGCTTTCATATGAAAAACCGCAAAATACACAAAATTGTTGTTGGATTTCATAAAAAAGTTATGACATTTTAAACTCTCACTTTTTCAAGATCCTTTGCATCAACGCCGCTAATGCTATTTTGACTATTTATTAAGAGTTACAAGACTATCTATATCAAACAATGTGTTGCGACCCGCAACAGGCTAAAAAATAAACGCAAGCTTTATTTTATTGTATTTAATTTAGTTTACTAAACTACAACTTTGCATTTATCATATTTAGGTCATTAAACAATTTTCTTATTGAACTACGACTCGCAACTTTGCATTTTTATATTTTTTAAGTTCAGTAAACGCTCCAATTAATTGTAATATTTTAGTACCGCTTTTCTTGCATTTTTGTTAATATAATTATCCTTATGTTATTTAGTAAATAAGTCAAGAATTTTATTAAGCAATTCGTCAGAAATTAGTAAATCATTCAAGTGGTATTACTATTGACCAATTCCATTCAGGTTCAAGTGCTTGAAGGGAAACAAAAGAAATCAAGAAAATTAGTGCAAGCCAGTACCCATGTTCTGTATTTAATGTGAGAACTTTTTAATTCGAGTAAATTGTTATTAACATGTAGAATACAGGGTTGGTAGCAAAAAACTTCAACTTCCTTTGTTTATTTTAATGTATCCAGTTTAATTAATTTATAATTCACCCTGCAAAAGCGGGATGACTAATTCACAAGTTACAGAAATGGGCACAGATTGCAGTGTTTGGTTTGAGTTACACTAACGATTTCCAATTTGCAATCAACACACTCAATACCATCAATATATTGCAATTTTTGCACCTGGTTAATCTGATGAGAATTTTAGATACATACATATATATAATGCATTAGAACTCATTCTATTTTCTTTATCTTAGGGCCATTATTAAAACTCTGCAGTAAAGTATCAGATAGTTACTGGCACGATTAGCATAAGTGATCGATAAACTGACTTGCAACAATTTTTCATTATTACCACTTGCTTGTAAAATAAAAGAAGTTATCTTTTTCAAATTACGGCTATACCCATGTTCCAATAATACCATAGCATTTAAATAGCACAGTGGCAACGTCATACATATGTATTTACCATGGCACAGATAACAGGGACACACAAGTCTACAACAAGAATAAATTATTGTAGAAACTACACCACAGTTGTCAAAAAACGTTGAAAGATGGTTGGATATATCAGCGCTGAAATCTCCAATACCGTAAAGAAGGGAAACTCTACATAGTGATGATATTATGATATTTAATCACTCCCTTAAATGATGAAACAGAACAAGTCTGCAGCTTCAAAACAAAAATAAACAGGCCCAAAACTAAATCGAAGTCAGTAGCTTCAAAATTCTCTCATATTATTGTATATTTTGTTTTATTATTATATTTCGTACGAAAAATGTATGAAATTTTATTAAAACACGGCAGCATTGTTGAGAGCATGAGAAAAAACGTTCTCAAAATAAAATAGATTCTATCTCATGACCAGCAATGCCATATATGCAGTTTTTTCTGATATAAAAAAAAAACGATATGATATACTATGTTGTCATATCGTATGTTTTTTATGATATGACAACACTAAGGTAGCCATACACGGTGTTGTCATATCATACAGCTCAACCTAAATCAGAGCGTTGAGCGTCGCGTAAGCAACAGGGTACATATTTACAGTACAATTTACCACAAAATATTTACTTTGATTGTATTGTAAATACGTACCCTGCTGCTTACGCGACGCTTGACGCTCTGATTTAGGTTGTGCAGCTAGTTTGGTTATATCGTAAAAAACTTACGATATGACAACACAGTATGTCATATGATTTTTTGTCATATCGTAAGAAACTGCATAAGTGGTATCGCTGCTCATGACTACTTTTTACGGCGTATGATTACTGTCAATTTGTATGGAAAAACTCGTCTAGCCTGAAGTTGCAGACTTCTTCTGTTTCATCATTAGGTTTGCCCAGTAAGGTCAGCAGGTGTTCTAGTGAGTTCACCTATACGCCTTGATGTTTATTTGAGTCCCGGTCCACACGTTAACTTGCTGTTGCAGCAATTCTTAATTTTTCAGTGAGACAGAGCTCGAGAGGAATAGATATGTTATATATTTCTATTTCAACACTCTCCCACAAATCCAGAAATTGCAGCAGACAAAATTGCATTTATGGACGGGGAATAAAGAAGCAAGTACGGCAGCCTATGAAAATATGTGTCGATAAAAGTTATAGGAAGAATGAACTTGGTGGCAATACGTTATACCACACTTTTAGGTTAAAGTAAAGTTGTAATAATGAAAAACTGTTTATCCATCCGATAATATGCGAACTATAAAAAATTTACAAGAAATAATTTTTGGCAATATTTTTCCTACTTTGGCGATTTTCTGCTTTTTTTATGCGATTATTTTACAAAAATTTTTTATCATTACATATTAAGAAAAACTGCATAAAATAAATTTTGGCGATTTTTAAAATGCATTTGGCGAAATAGGTCAGAAAAAGTCTGACAGCCCTGTCGACAGCCCAGGTGAAAACCACACACACTTATTTGATTTTAACAAATAACAATAATTTTATATCAAAATCATGTTATTCCCAATTGTATGAATCCGAGTAATATATAAAAAACCAGTTCTTTATTTCCGCGTACATAATGCAGACCTTGAAAGGAGTTGTTTAATTAAATCAGTTAACATCACCCACACACTTGCGATATAATTGTGCAATATTCCACATTGTACAATAAAATTACCAAATTCTCTTAGATTTATGTGGCCTTTTACATATGTAGTTTCCTACGCTTACAAGCTGCAAACTACTTTTCAAATCTTTCTGTTTTATTAAAAAAACAATCTCCAGATTCTATAATAGGTACGATATGTTTCACTACTGCTTGCTTTTTTATATGACTCAACATTTTACTATGTTATACTTTCAGTTATTCAATTAAAAAATACAATTTATACGCACAGGAATGATCAGTTTTTCTCATTTCAACAGTATAACTATTTGTTTGAATTATTTTCTACAGTATTGAAGTGTAAATTTCATTGAAAATGTTTGCTCGAGCATAAATCTTTAAATTTTCACAGGCTAATCCTTCAGATGCAATTACTAAACGATCATTTTAGAGAATTTTATTAATGGAGTTCCCTAGCAACGTATAATTCTTCAATTCGCGAACTTATTGAGAAACATTTGTTTCCTCTTGCCATGGACGGAATAAGCTCCATATCCATTATTTTCTCATGGGAAAGCCGATGTTGATCGGAGAGGACCCCATTGTTATTTCATTGGAATCAAGAACTCTTTTTTTATATATCATGATTAAAAAATCGTTTCAGTAAAGGCACGGAAGTGGCTTTACTTTCAGTGGAAGATGAAAGTTTATTTTCTTTTCTACAAATATGTACGTATAGTACAGTGGGCAAAAAAATGACTTTTGGTTTTTTAAGTATATCGAAAATATTATTGGGGATGACAAAAAATAATTATTATCAGAATTTTAGATCTTAATATTAATATTAAGAGGTCTATCATCGCAATTTGTAATTGTTTTTGTATATGGAGGTTTTTGGCTTGTAACTCCCAAGCCATCGACCCAAACGGAATTGACCTGAACATATCTTGAAGAAAATTCAATGGTCTTCGAAAAAGGTCCTAGTGAAAATTTTTGTTAGATGAACCATTTTCTTATAACCATGCCCCAGCCTTAGTATATGATGAAGCTCTCGAATTACTTACTCCAATGGTATTATTAAGAAAAACCGGATTAGTAGCTTTATTTCTATATAAAAGAATTAAGTGGAATTAAGAGCCAAATAGACTACGCAAGCGGCTTGCCAAACTTACTTTTTTCATTTGTACACAGACTATACAAAACTAGCTCGTACAAGCATAGATTTTTCATTTTAATCACTAATTTAAGTTTTCCACGACGACCTCACTCTACGGAAATTTTGGTCTAATTGAAACAAGTTGACAAACTAAGCAATCAGCTTGCCACAAATTCAATATGGCAGTAAAAATATAAAATTTTTTTGATATATTTTTTCAAAACAATGCCATATATTTCACAACAGGCTTGTGCAAACGTAAATTTCTCTCTTGTTAGACAAGCCGCTTGCGTAGTCTATTTGGTTCTTTCTTCGGTCTATAAAAAATTTAAGAGATGTAATAAGCAGCACTTGAATTTGAAAACAGTCTTTTAATTCTCTGCAATAAAAAAATCATACCATTTAAATTACGTGATACGGTACTTGAAAGCTTAAATATTATTCTTTGTAAAAGCCCCCTTATAAAATTTACGTAAGTAATTATTAACTAATTAAATGTTTTACTTAAATGTTGACAAAAAAAAGTACCAACAAACTTTAAGATTCAATAGTAATATTTAAAAAAGCCGTGAAACAGCAATTTGATTTTTAATTAGCATTTGAATGAACACTTTGAAAGGTGCTTGAACATTTTATAATTTCTCGGTGCAACAATATACATGAAAGCAAATAAATTTAATCAAGCAAATATTATGCAAATCAATTTCAAACATAGAAGCGTTTTTATTAAGTTTTATTTAATTTTAATAATTGCCGTTGCTAACACGCAGGAGAACGATTTAAGTATGAAACTACTATTGGCTGTTCCTTTTAATGAAATAATTGTATGTATACAAATGAATTTTTTAATTTGATAACAACAGAATGTTTGAAATATAAAAAACTAATGTATGAAGAAACGAAAACATTTAGTTACTTTCTGCCGAGTGCTACTGAATCATCATTTACCGAAGATCACTGTTCAGCTTCTGAAGGTTTCATTGTGGGTGGCGAAAATGCTGGTCCTAAAGAGTTTCCCTTTGCAGCGCGTTTGGGAAACATGGCTTATAATGGTTATGTTAATTGGTTTTGTGGTGGCACAATTTTAAGCGAAACGTTTGTGCTAACAGCTGCCCATTGCTTTTATGCCCCACTGTAAGTATATACATATATGTGGTTCATTATTATTTCAAATGCCTTTTTCGTGCCCGTTGAAAGTATGGTAAAATATTTCATAAAATAAACGCGTACATTTTAAAATGAGAACTGCTTTAATAGATTATAAATAAATGCCCATTAAGGTTGTCCGAAAAAAAGTTGAGGATTAAACATTAGTTAACAATTCCAAAAATATTTTTTGCCAGCCCCCTGGATACCGCCCTTTTAATTTTTTGTACGCTGCGTCGGTATTTGTAGTTTTGTAGTCCGATCATTACATAATGCACATCGTTGTTCATGGTTTGACTATGGCTACATTTTTGCTTTGGTAAAATTTTAATCTGACATCAAATTCAGGGCGCCACTTATTACATCTCGAATCCTTCCCCCCAAATGTAAAATATTTTGTACGTGGTCCACCTAATTAAAAAGCGCTAAAAGGCGCTAGATTAAATTAAAATGGAAAAAACTTAAGAAACCATTAAAATCTATTTTGCTTACAGGCCAATTTAGCATATTTAATGCTAGATCTATCATATTTTGAACTCATCTAGCATGAAAAAATGCTTTTGGCATATGGGTAATTCCATGTCAACTCAAGTAAGAGTTAGACACGACCCCTTTCAATTTTGATGAAATTTGGTCAGATGTTGTCATTTATCCTATAACGAATTTATTTTAAAGGAAAAAAATTAAAAAGGTTTATTTCAAAAGATATGACATATTAAAAATGTCATTATTTCGCCAAATTTACAGAATGCTTTGAGCTTAGTTTTTAAATATCTCTAAAACTATTTTATATATAAGGATGTTTTGTACGCCATTTTAAAGAGGATATTTGGGACAACAAAACATACATAGAACAAAAATTTCTTTTGGAAAAATTACTTATCTGCAAAGTTTTGAAAATTTAAAAGCTGACTAAATCGAAAACCTATTTTTTTTGTCGTCTGAATTTTTTATATAATACCTCCAAATGTCCTTAAGAAATAGTGAAAATTTGGAGGAGGTGTTTTTTTCTTTTTTAAGATACTATTTTTTTCTTTGGCAACCTCCAACAATATAGTATCAAACATGTTGAAATAAGTATACAGGTGGCAGCATAACGTCAGCTGATTATTTTTTGCTCTGCTAGTTTTGTGCATAATTCACGTACATCACGTATATATTTTTGACAAGCATCATCTATTTTTTTGTTGTATTGTTGTATTTGTTTCCCTTATGTGGTCACCTGTATACCTATTTCACCATGGTATCAAAAATAATTTATTTGAGTGGCACTTTTTGCGCATAGAATTTACCAAGGTGGATTTATACAGGTGATATTATAAGCACAGCTGTTCTACTTTTTTCCGCAAATTAGATGCTCGTATGTCAAAATTTGTATACGTTGACATAGGGGCTGAGATGTCAAATGTTTTTGTAATGTTGTAGTTGTTTTAGAATCAACACCTCCTGATAAAATTAATTCACCTTGGGAATTTACAATAAGTACACGAAGATTATAACAAACGTACATGTCAAATTTTTCTCATGAAGTAATCAATGTTGCCAAACATTTTTCATAATTTTGAACACAGTACCAGGCTTTAAAGATAAATCATAAAGGCTACACTCGAAATATTATGTGAGTCAAATATAAAAAAACCTGACAAGCTCCTGCAAATAATAAACTCAACTAAATTGATGAAATGTTCCACAGTTACATTGAAATTAACTGTATTTCTACTGTTTATTTACGTTCAGTTAAAAGATAACATTTTTTTTATCGTAATTTGTGTTCAAGAAAGATCAGCTACCTTAAAATAATTACGATATGTCTAACTTTTCATACAAAGTAATAACAGTTGATGTAAAATATTTTAGGTGTAAAAACTGTATATTAGCCCAATTCACAATCTTGTGCAAATGGTCTTGCATCGTAGCATTTGCAAAATGGTATAGTATATTTATTCTCACCACTAACAATTGTTAAGTGGTGAGTATCAATATGCAATACCATTTAGCAAATGCTACGATGCAAGACCATTTGCACAAGATTGTGAATTCAGCTATTGTGTTATGTACTTGCAAATTTTTGCTAGTAAAGCATCCATTTACTTTTTCATATCTGGGAGAGTAATTTTGTAAATTTCTGCTTTACTCTCTGGTTGCGAGTTTCTGCTAGCAAAGTTAGTAAACAAATAATAAACAAACAATGCTATTGTAATGTGTATTATGTATATTAGAATGCACAATAATAAGATTATAAAGATATATAGCAAATTGAAAATGGCGGCTATGGAACAGTATAATGTCAGGAACCACAAATTTAAATTTATGGAAACCTATCGCAAACTATGCCAGCAACTTTGCTCCATCTATTATTAGTTATTGCTGGCATCGAGCAGAACCCAGGTCCCTCCTGGAATTGCTCCGTGTGTCACGTGCGCCTTCAGCGCAGCACCACCTCAGTAAGGTGTAATGTTTGCAATGGCTGGTGTCACCTTAGAAGGTGCTCCGGTCTCACCAGCCACCGCGACTGGTCTCCCAGCTTCGTAGCTAGTTGTTGCACACCACAACCCTCAAATCCCAAATGGTTGTAATAATTGGTGTCATTAGCGCAACACCCATTGCAATTGCCTTCTCTGCAACAACTCAACCCAACACCCTTCCCAGTGGCCCAGGCATAACCCTGACTCCCTACCTTCGTTCCAGATATTATAATTGAATTGGTCTCCGGAACAAGATAGTGGAAATCACAAATTTTATACACTCCAACAACATACCCATACAAAGCTTCACAGCAGAAGTACCCTCCTGTCCCATGGGAATTATAATTTCGTTCGAAGGGATAGAGAAAGAGATCGCGGTGGAGGACTTGCCTTCATAATAGAACGCAATGTCAAATATAAAGTGACAGTCCCCCCTCTACTGCCGTTGGAGGTCGTAATGTATACATCCCGCCCATTAACAGCATAGGGGCTAGTTATCACCCAAGCATATCCCACCTTCTGCAGGGCGATAACAAAATAATACTTGGCAACTTCAATGCTCACCTCTAGAGCTGGTTCTCACAACTGCCCAACGACCCTCGCGACAATCTCGTTGCCGATCAGATAGACGAATCAGAGTTCGCTGCTATTAATGAAGACTCATCTGCGAGAATCACAGCTAGGTGCTCAAGCTCCCCAAACATTTCTATTGTTTGCTCATCGCTGCTTGCATTCACCACCTGGCAAACCCAAACAGCATTTAGCTCAGATCACATTTCCATCTTGGCCACTGTAGATAAGCCCAGCGGCTTTGTGGAGCCGGATAAACGCACGTTTGTGAATTGTAATAAAGCCAACTGGTATGGGTTAACAAACTTTATTGACGATTGCCTACGTCACCTCCCCCTCCCCACTTGTACCAAGAAGGAGGAGAAGGCACTGAGGCTCACCATTATTAGGGCAGCCAAGCGTTTCATCCCAGCAGGAGGAATACCCAACATCCGACCACATTGCACGCCTGGCACAAGAACGCTATCTCCTGCGTGGCAGTAACCCGGTAGATGAGCGAGTAGAGCAGCTTACGGCACGAATCTTTAACCTTGTGTATGAACATCGCCGTAGCAAATGGTTAGCCCATCTCAACCAATGATGGCTTGTCAGCTGCCACCCCACCCAAATCATCCAATTCGGATGCAGGACCCTCTCCTAAGACGCATCCGATCAGATTTTCGGCGATATCGCGATGACATCACAAACGTCATTCCACCCGACGTCAACCCGGTAAACGAAGCTGTAAATGAAACTGTGAATAGCTGTAGATGCAACAGGGTTCGCAGTACCCGACCCCCTGCGATTTCAGACAGTGAGCGCCGGCTGCCTCGACAATCTCGCTCAACTCTGCCACAGTTAAGGAGCGGATGGAGCAGTATCCTGAGCTGCTACCAGGAACGAATAGTTCCAGGTGCCTTAAACCAGTGCCCAGATTGCCTTCAAAGCCCCCACGACACTGCGAATTTATTTAATTACCCAAATAGCTTCACAACTCTCCGACCTATTGATCTATAGCTAAGGCCTACTGAGAGATTTTTATGTAAGCATACGAGCACGAAAACTTTTCAAACATGATGGTTAAAGGTCCAATGAAGAGTTGGAACTAGCACCAAGGAAATGCAGACATACAGATTAGCTTATAACACAAGAAATAACCATTATTGAAATAATAGAAGCACAGTAATTTTGATTTAGCTGCACAAACAACTTTTCACGATTTTATGTGCAGATAACTCAAAAATGCTGTTAAACTAAATATACTTATCTGCCTTAATGTGCAGGTAAACACAGTTATATAGCGTGAGCAGCTAATTTTGATTTTTTATATAAAAATAACTTAAAACTGCCAAAAATATGTTAAGTGTGCAGGTATACAAAGTGCACATAAAAAGGATTTTGAAGGATAATCACAGAAAACAAATATTTTGTGCAGTTAAGTCCAAATGCAGCTAAGATTGATTTTTTACATGAAAATAGTTTAAAATTCCAAAAAATTAAGGCATTTATCTTAAAAATGCAGGTATAGAAATGCACTTAAAAAATGAATTTGTATGGAATTTTAGGCAACAGTGACAAATTAATAGTTTTGTGCAGTTAAGTCAAAAGTGCACTTAAACAAAAGGCAGTTAAATCAAAACTACTGTAGTAATAAGAATAATTCTAATATAATGATAATAATATTACCACCTTTTATTTCAGGGGCGACGTCAATCGTGTACGATTAGGTGAACTTGATTTCAATTCGGATACCGATGATGCCAAGCCAGAAGACTTTAACGTAAAACAACTAATCGAGCATCCCGACTATAACCACAGTCAACCCTATAACGATATTGGCTTAGTTATGTTATCATCTGGTGTAAAATTTAATCGATATAAACATCCAGCCTGTTTGCCAACATATTACATAAGTCAGACAATTTCGAACTTTTTTATTGCCATTGGTTGGGGTCATAAAAAATTTTCAGGCGGAAGCTCGTCCCATTTACAAAAAGTTACTTTAAAATCTTATTCGTATACTGAATGTCAATGGCTAGCGGAGGGCCCGGACGGTCAGGAGAGATTACCAGAGGGTCTGAAACTTTCCCAACTTTGTGCCGGCTCAACTGAAGAAAAAGATACTTGTCAAGGGGACTCTGGAGGGCCTTTGCTAATACAACACACCAAATATCCCTGTATGTTTAATGTGGTAGGAATCACTTCGCTAGGTGTTGGTGGATGTGCCATACCAAATATACCAGCTATATATACTAATGTTAGCTATTATATTGATTGGTTAAATATACATCTATATAATTAATATTGAAGTCGATTCTTTCTTTGTGGACCCTTTTACTATCGCAATATACAGCTGATTTTATCAAAAATATTCCAAAAGACTTAGATTTCGAGAGGATGAACTGACTCAGCCCGATATATTTTGGAATATAAAAGGTTCGTATACAATTGTTTGATAGCCTCAAAAAGTAAGACCGATTACCGCAAATTTTATCAAAATTAATTGATACGTTGGAGAATACCGTTCTCGAAGGTTTTCGAAAAAATTTTTTTTTCGAGTACTTTTTTTTAATCTAAAAAAAAACTTCAAATTTGACTAAAACCGATTAACTTAGAAAATAAATACCTTTGATCTATATGTATATCACCAGGCCCAGGTGATATTTTTCCGGCTGTGTTGCAAAACGTCTCCGACAGCGTGCTATTGTTTCAGGTGCCCATATTTAGGAGACGTTTGTTAACGAGAATGGTACCAAAAGGATGGGGAGGGGTTAGGGTTATCTTCATACCCAAGGCTGGCAAAGCAAGCCACTCAAATCCGATAGAACTCAGACGTATTTTCTTGTTTTAGAACGACTAGTCGATCTACATCTTAGAAATACAATTGATACGCGCATCATCAGTGGGGCTCAGCACGCGTATCTCAATGGCAGGTCTGTTGAGAGCAAGCTGCATGATTTGATTGGATTTTTGACCGGGGGCTATAGCATAAACATTACACTTAAGCTGAGCTCTTGAACATTGAGATATACTTTCATAATACTTGTATAAAGGACATTAGGGAGTCGCTAGAGGTAATCAGTGTCTGAAACTTTCTGATAGTAGATAATTGTTATGCCCATCAGGAAAGAAAAATGGTGACTAGTGATACGCCAAAGGGAAGAGTGTTGTCGCCTCTTTATGGCTGCTGGTGATAAAGATAATTCTTAGATGTTTTGATAGTTGCCGCCGGATGATGGTTGCTTAAGCGGATGACGTGGTGATGGAGGGGAAAGTTTCTTCCCGTTATCAGTGAAATAATGCAATCGGCGTTGTCCACCTGATCTATAAGTAAGGGACTGGGGGTTAACTCGGAGGAAACGGAACTGGTTCTCTTTACCAAGAGGTACAAAGTAGATTGGTTTGAGTTACTTACAATTGGCGGTGTATAGTAGAAGCTATCAGGAGAGGCAAGATACCCGGGTGTTGATTTACGGTTAGGAACTGATTATCTCAGGGTAACGTGGCGATTGCTTTAGCTTGGTAAAGCCGTTCGCTATACTTTGTTCATGTCAGTTCAGGTCGATATAATCGTGGTGGCCTCCGCTAAGGTGACAGGCGGCCTGAGGTTGTGCGTTGGCTTTGCAAGCCACCACCCAAAAACCAATTACATTGAAGAGAAGAAATAGAACAAAAAACGGAACACCTTTTGATGACGAACCTCGCAAATGAATTAAGGATTTGGAATGTTCGAACCATCTACCGAATAGGCGCAACAATCCAACTGGCACATGTCCTCGATAAATATAAAACTGAGATCACAGCTGCAGCATAGCACGAGTTTGGTTGCGGATTTGTAGTCAGCAAACGACTACGTAACCTTGTGATCGGGCTTTTCTGATCTGTGCGCATGCTCCGACTAAATATAAAGACGATGGTGCTAAGGACCGTTTCTATGGTCGCCTCGACAATTTTAATGCCAAATTGGGAAAGAAATCGTATTTGGCCCTACTGTCGGTAAATTCAGTTTTCATGACAACACCTCCGACAATGGAATGAGGCTAATCGACTTCGCTGCACGAAGCTTCAATCACAACAAATAGCTAGGAACTATGCCACTCGATTGTCCGATATGCTCAAAGAAAACGCTCGACTTCCTACAATATGTAAACGATGGACATACATGTCTAACTCAATCCGCACTGCTGCTGAAGAGGTATTCGGTTATGGATTCAAACCTGACAAGTCCACCATCGGCTAGATATTCACATTGCGCCAAATCCTGGAAAAGGCTCAAGAAAAACGAATCGACACACATCATCTTTTTGTCGACTATAAAGCAGTGTTCGATAGCCCCATAAGAAAGAAATTTTACGTTGCCATGCCTGAGCTTGGTATCCTTACAAAGATCGTCCGACTTTGCATAATAACGTTGAAAAGAACTAAAAGCTCCGTCAAAGTAAGAACAAACCTCTCCGAACTTTCGATGCTAAGCGTTGTTTCATAGAAGGCGATGCCTTATCATGTAACTTCTTTAACTTTCTAATGGAGAAGATCTAGCGAAAAACAAAAATCAGAACCACCGACATCATTTATAACACGAGCAGTAAGTAGGGCCTTCGCAATACTAGAAAAGCAGTCTAAGATTATGGGCCTACAGGTAAACTAGAACAAGACGAATTATTTCATTTCGAGTAGTAAAACATTCAGCGTATCGAAAAACGCATAACCGTCGAAAATTATAACTTTGAAGTTTTAAAATATTTTGTCTACTTAGGTGCCAATGTTAGTAACAACAGCGATGTCAGCTTAGAAATTAAACGGAGGATAACCTTAGCCAATAGATGCTACTTTGGGCTTAGTAAGCAACTAAGGAGTAAGACCCTCTCTCGACAGACGAAAATAGCACCTTGCCTGTTTTATTGTATGGTGCTGAAACATAGACAATGAAAAGATCAGATGTTGCAGAGAGCGACCCTCCGCAAGATCTACAGCTTCAGGAAATGCTTAATATTTACTACGCGTACAGGAACTCTATAGAAAGGAACTGGGACCTCTAACTGAAAGTGGTTCACGTTAGATGAGGCAGTCAGTGACGGAACGGTAAAATTGCCGATTATTCGCTATTTTAGGTAACAATCGCAACATTTTTATTGCAATGAAAATAAATAAACAAAAAATCCTAATTAAATTCAATTATTTACGAGACATTGGAAAATAGTGCAAAGCAGAATAATACTAATGAGCAGAATGCCAATACCGAATATATATATGTATATATGCTCATTTACTTTCCTAGCAGAAACTAGCAATGAGAAAGTAAAGCGTGGTACGGAGAGCTCTTAAGGAAATTCACATTCCCATAAGAGCTGTGTCTAAAAAAACTTACGGAAATTCCAGTTGGTAAATTCCTTAAGGAAATTTCCGTTCGCTAGTACGGAGTTCCAAAAGAAAAGTACACGAAAATTTTGGCCATTATTGTCTATTACAGGTATGCTACAACTATAAGTGGAAACTTTTTTCCGTAAACTGAAATAAAAATTAATGTTCATACAATTGTTTGGCCACGGAATTTTTTACATTTCTTATTTTTCGCAAGTTGCAATTAGTTTTTAGTGTTTTTGTGTGTTATAAATTAAAAAATAAAGGAATAGAAATAAATTTGAATTTCCGTAAGAAGTCCGTACCACGCTTAAAGCAGAAATTTTACAAAATTACTCTCCGAAATGTGAGAAAGTTTTACTACCAAACACTTTCAAGTAACACAATAAACAGCTCGTACACCCAAAAAGGTTTTCATTAACTCTTAGTACTTTGTATGAAAAGTTAGACATCTTGAAAAGTATATAAAAATTTAATTATTTGAGGTACATCTTGAACACAAATTAAGATAAAATGTGTTATTTTTTAACTGTCTGTGTCAAGTATTTAAATAGCAGAAATAAAAATATGTAAAACTAGATTTTGTAGTTAAAATATAAACAAAAAATAGAAACAATTGAATTTTTTAAACATTTATTTTGTAAACAAAAAATATAAATAGCTGGAACAAATCAAGTTTAGCTACGTAGCTAAATCAAGTTTAGCTACGTAGAGAATCAAAATATAAAAAAAAAAGCTTTTGAGAAGATCTGTTAGAAAATGCAAAAATTTTCACTGAATAAAGATAATCTACATAAACGGCCTTCGGCCGGACGATTTTCTCCTCTATGTATGTCGAATAGTAGCTTCGCTGAATAAATATTTTTTGTATAGCCGGCCTTCGGCCGGACTTAAGAATTTTCTCCTCTATGTAAGTATGTCGAATAGTGGCTTCGCTGAACAAATATTTTCTGTATAGCCGGCCTTCGGCCGGACTTAAGAATTTTCTCCTCTATGTATGTCGAATAGTGGCTTCGCTGAAAATTTAATAAATTTTGTTGTTGTTTTTAATAAAATTTAAAATGTTTTAGCATTTCCTAACATATCTTCTCAAAAGCTTTTAAATGATACCAATATTGACCGCATTGTATGAAAAATACACCATATAATCACAATTTTCTACTGGAACTTCAGAGGCCAATAACTCGGAAACCAAGCCTTGCCGACAATTTTTTTTCTTTTTTTTTTATTCTCTACTGGATAGGGTACTTTTTTTTCTTTTTTGAGCTACGTAGCTAAACTTGATTTAAACCAATAGCTGTTTGGCTAGTTCCTTCTAGTAAAAATTTTACTATAAAAACTTACAACAAATTTCTTTTCTCTCAACATTTTATGCTCTGTTTTCATTTCTCATTGCTACCTTACGAGTACGTGAACACTTTCCTGTAACAATTAGTAACAACTTTCAGTTATTGAACAGAGCTTATATATTCGTTTGTTTTATACACCACCTAAAATTAATAACTCACCATTTATACATTCATGTGAAAATATACATATATATAAACAATTTAACGATCTGGCAGCTTCATATATTTTTTCTTCATTTCATGTTGCCACACTCATTTTGACAATGGTAAAAGAGAAGCCAAAAAGAAGTATTGTTTTTGTTTGTTTATTTTGTGTTAATTTATTTGATAAAATACATATTATAGGAAAATATTAATAAATTAACTGATCAAAATAAAAAGAACAGTAAATATTAAACTTATTAGAAAATATGTAAGTATTATGGGAACAATACAAGTGCAGATAAAATGTTTTTTATGTAAGTCATGAGAAAACCAAACCAATTATTGGTAAATGTGTGTGGAAAAAAACGCAGCTTCCTTTTGTCTGTACATTTAACGAAAGGGGTTTATTTGCTGCAGTGCAAGAAGTAGCACTCTGCGTGTCGAAGTATCGCAAGAAATTATAATTAGTGGTCAGACAAGTTGGTTGGTTACCCAAGTTAAAGCCATTAAAAGAAGGAATGCAAACAAATTTTTTGTTTAATTAATGAGCTGTTGAAATAAAATGGATACGGAAGATATGGAATCGTCCTCACAGGACAACATTGATATATCATCTAAAGAAAAATCAGCAAAAGAAGCATTGCAAACGTATATAACACGAGCTAAACTAAATCCGGCCAAGACTGATAATGAAAAAAGACGCCGAAAGGATACACTTCGTAAGGTAAGTAATAAAAATTATCATGCTTTAAGGTAATCGTAATTATTTGTTAAATAGATTAAATATAATACTTAAATTTTTTGGTGGGTAAATAACAATTAGAGAATGTGTATAAGGTGTATGTATGTATATTGTTGGTTAACACACTGTACCTTGAGATTTTTATTTTTGGGGGTGGGTGTGTATATATTTTTTATCTTGTTCAAACTATTTTCCATTATTTTTGAAGAATACATATATGAATTGCCTTTGGTCGCTTCGAATATAAAGATTAATTAATAAAATAAAACATTCATTTTTAAATAAAATATTCTGAAACTAAAAGTAATGCCAACGCATTTTTCCCCATTTAAGCATTAACGATTTTCATTTTTATTTCTTTTTTATATTTTTGAGGAAGTACTTAGTAAAAATTCTTAATGAAATAAGCTTAAAATGTGCGTGTGTGATTGGTTTTGAATTAATTTTATCTGAATTTTAAAGTGTTGTTTTTAAAAACACTCAAGCTTCAAAAGAATTTGTAAGTTTGGAGAATAGCCTCGCCCAGCGGGCTAAATTCGACTAATTAATTATTGTTTTTATCTTTGAACATTCTATTCATGTACGATTTTTGCGTAATAGTAGCTTTTAACGCTTTCATGTCTGTATATAGAAAATATATATGTTTTTATACATCAGTCAAAACATGAAATTTTATAGCCCACGTGTCCATGAACTATATTTTTGGATATTGGGTAAATTATTTCATGCTTAAACATATTTTGTATTTTCAACATTTTGTATTAATGCTGTATCATTGGAGACGCAAAACCCTCGAAGACCAATAAACGAACAGTGGCCTGGTTCCATTTACGAACCAATTGCCAACGATGCGCGATGTTAACTCGCTCAGAGTTGCTTTACGAATACACAAAACCAGGGATGCCAACTTAACCCTTTTCGGGCTAGATTTAACCCGTTTTTAGTTACTCAAAACGTGAAAAAAATGTCTAGCCCCAAACAAAATAACGCGCAAATTTAGCACTTTTTACAATTATCTTTTGGCCCTTTTGGCCCTTTTTTACTTTTTGGACATTTTTCGTTTTTGCAAACTTTTTCTTCTTTTATTCCAGCATATCGACTTGTGAATTAAGATGCTAACATCGTTTTTACTCATTTTCTTTTGTTAGTTCCCTGTACCAGTAATAATAAGAAGAAGAGTCTAGAACAATGTTCTATATATTTAAAAATTGCATGTGATTTTAAGTTGGTTCAAAAATTTAAACGTGCTTTAAAGTTAGCCCTTTTTTGCGCTTTTCAAAATATTTTACTGGATATTGCTTTATACTTGTCTTTTTTCAATTTAACCCTTTTTAGCCCCTTTTTTAAACATTTTTGCGCGTTTTGGGTTCCAAAAGCTGGCATCACTGCACAAAACTTTCAGTATAAATTATCTAATCTTAAAAATAATCTTATCTTAAGAGTAACAATTTATTTAAGGTGCGGTTTCCAGATAACAAACGGTCGGCTTGAGTAGAACTTTTGTATGTAAATCACTCAAAAATTTTAGTGCTTTCATACAAATTTAATACTCAAATCGACCGTCTGTTATGTGGAAACCACACATATGGTTTACGAAAATTTTTATTCCTTTATAATTTAAAAAAATACCCACCATACTTTTCAAAAAATCGATTTTAAAATTAAATTTATGCACCTAATTAATCAGGTGTGTTCTGTATTCCATGCGGAAATAAAATGTGTGGATTTAACAAAGAATTGTTGTTGCAAATTATTATTTATAACAACAATGCTTGGTAATTCCGCACATTTTAACGCCGCCTGGAATACAGAACATATCCGAATATTCTTAATATACTCGAAAACACTGTTTTGCGTTTAAATTCGCATAAAAAGAAAGAAGTTGCGAAAATGCGCAATTTTTCATCTCTTCGTAGCCAAAAAAGAAATTTTGCTTAAAATCGCTACCAATTCATTGATTGGAATGTCAAGCCTATATAAATATCATTAGAAATTATCCAAATTTGCACTATTTCCGGATGGCAAATTCTACATTTACATGACTTCTTTGGAGGGTATTTTTTGCTAGGAATAAGATTTGAAAAAAAACAACGTATTGAATTTAAATTCATGGCAAAATTAACAAAAAAAATTATTTCTTCAAAAACTGAAAAAAATTAAAAAGTATCGTCGTATCGACAGTAAAATAAAACAAACAAAAGTAAGCAGTCAAAATATATACAATTTAAAAAAGGACTTAAAAGAAGAAAAGTTGAATTAAAAGTCCAACAAAAACTGAAAATTATTATTTTACAAACATCCTAAGCAAGTTTCTCTCAATTTGTATGTTTCAACAGAGCATACAACGCCAAGCTTTCTTTTCTTGGCACCCATGGCAAAAATTTTCCTCTAATTGTTTATTTACATTAATGCTTTAGAGATGTAAAGCTAATGTATATTTGAGTACTTATTAATGCATGTTACCTTGGGTACCGAATATCAAAAATCAAGTAATGATGTATTTTCGTACGTAATTTAAGCAGAAACAAACTTAAAAGTCATGTACAAAATAAACAAGTGTAAAAGCTTCTCCGAAGTTCTATTTAATAAATACATTTCGCTACGAATTTATAATTATAGAAATGCATTGTACCAAGTACCAAAAATATATATGTGCTGGATAGTCGAAACAACACATAATTTACAGCCCTATCCATTTTAGTGATCAGCTGTTTTGCTAAACCTGCAAATTTTTGCAATTTTCCGTTCGCGTACATCTTTGTGCAAGAGCCATTCTTGTGAGTAAAATTCGCAAATTACCCAGAATTTACTCAACTACTGGATTTTACTGGAAAAGTAAACAAACGGACCTAATATTGCAGGTTATCATTGAGTTAAATTTGAAATAACGATGTAGGGAACCACATAAATCACTTCGGCATAATTTTCTGCATGAGAATCGATCAAAGACTGAAAGCAGAATGATGTTACAGTTTGCTTACTTCATTCCATGTCACGTATTTTATCCTGTTATAGAAAATACTTAAAGCAAAATTCTATTCGATAATAACAGCCGTATAAAATAGACTTATGAAAAAAGACTGATGTCAAATAAGCATCTGAAACGCAATAAAAAGTTGATTATAAAAAAATTCATCATTCAGTATTCCAGGCATACAAGTGCAATATCCTGATACGCACAATTGTTTTCCAAATATATTTGTGGAGATTGGTAAATTTTGAAACAAAATATTGTTACCAATAGTTTTGGATACATCTTTTTAAGATAAAAATTAACTAAATTTTAACTAAAATTAATATAATTAATTTTTATTTCAAATCCAAAATAAAACTATTTATATAATTAAATGTCCAAAAAATCTTGACAAAAAAGCTCTACAGAGATAAAATGCGGCTTTTGCTACATCAAAAAGCGCTAAAACTAGCGCTAAATTGACAACTCCGCCTGTGAGCAGTGATATGCCTTCATCACTTTAACAGTTCAAAAACCATCAACACACAATGGCACACCAATGCACGTCAGAAAAATTCATGATGTTTTTGGCTTGTCTAAAACTAGTGTTGAACTCAGGTCCTCAGGGTTTGTAGTCAACGCGCTAACCATCTCAGCCAACAGCACCCTCAAACCGTAACGGGGGGTTTTTTGTAAATGATATTTTTGAGTTATACTACATACTACATTAAAATCTCAATTTTCATAAAAAGTGGACTTAGCAAGTTTGCTGACTGAGCCAACGATATTCTATTTCGTTAATAACTTGATATTCGTATTCAATAATACCCACCTTGAAAAGTAGTAAAAATTTAAAAAAGGTCGATGATGAGATGGTGTATCGGTGATTAGATAATTAGATGTTCTAATATTGCTTTCTTAATAAAAATTTTAGTTTATCATAAAACTCTTAATTAAAAAGTAGTTTGTGAATTGAAGTATTGAATTTAAGCCGAAATAATAACTTTCAATAGCTGTCGCTGGCTGCGACTGCAGTTTTGTAAAGGCGCGAATTTAACACCAAACACAATAATAAGAAACATAAATTTTATAGAATAACTAACACTTAAAAGTGCCAATTTTTTGTATCTGAAAAATTAGCATAATTATTATTTTGGGTCCCTGATTTAAATAAAGCAAACAAAAAATTTAAAAAACTAAATACATAATTAAACAAACAAAAACGGACTTCTTAAAACCCATTTGGCGACATTCCCACCCCCGTGGATCGGCGACGACTCAATACTCCAAATATAGGACAGCAAACTTTGACACAGGGCGTTTGAGCATACCTGTGCTTGTGCGTACGTTAACGCTCCGGACAACATCTTTTCGGCCTTTAAACCATTTTCTTATTCAGGGCAAAGTTTTTTTCGACCGCGGTTAACAAAACGTAACATTGAGGCAGCCGTACGTTTTAATTTCAAAATAGAAGAAAACCTTTTTACTTCAATACAGCTAGAGAGCTCACCAGCAATGCAAGTTTAGGCCGCAATTCTTCTACATATAAATTATCAGACGTTTCAGAATTAAATTTTGGCCACTCATCTTCGTTACAATAGAGGAATTCAGGGCCTTTAAAACAGCGGGAATTTTCTGTAAACTCAACTTGACTCTTCATTCTAGTCGTTTCACCAGCAACAAACATTAAATTTATTAGTATGATTATTTCGAACGTATTTGCTTTGTGAATCCAAATTTGTGAAACATTAAATTTATTAGTATGATTATTTCGAACGTATTTGCTTTGTGACTCCAAATTGATTATTAGGCTACTAGGCCGCTACACTTCCATCGCCAGTGCTCCCGTATATTTGCTTATCACCACTTGTCAGGTGGCTCTGTTGAATGTGATTTTAATTCTTATATATACAACTTTTTCGTGAAAATTGAATACGAGAATTAAATCACTCTCAAGCTGATATTAAAGTGCACTTTCCCAGCGTTGCCATCGGTTTATTTTTCTTCATTCCCATTTTTCTGATTTTTGTTCTACTCAAGACAAACTTTTTTGGTTTGATTTTATACTTAAGTATGTATATATGAACATGTGAAAAGCTCAAGCCAGTAGCTAATTGTTTATTAGTATGATTATTTCGAACGCATTTGCTTTGTGAATCCAAATTGATTATTAGGCTAAGGTTCGTAACGTTATATTCAGAAAGAATTGGGCTTGATTAATATTCCAAGGAACAAGGGAAAAATTAACATCAACTTAATTTTTCAACGTGCACAGCAGAACAGAGTAGCGCCACTTTCGGTGAATTTCTTCAATGATGTTAATGAGCTACGCGAGTCAATGTTCGACCCACTTGGACTCCTGTGCCACTATATGATTACATCAAAGCTATTGATGCGAGAAGTATGCAGACGCGATATACTATGGGATGAAATTTCGCTAGATGAAATAAGCAACATGTGGAATAATTGGCGCCAGGAATATCACGTTACGAACTTTAATAATTAATTTGGACTCTATTTTAAATAAAATTATTTCAAATTATTCACAACTCTGAGTTTAAGCTGCAGTTAAGTAAGAAATTTAGTAGATATTTATACTAAAACTTGCCTAAGCATTCGGTGGGGAAAATAAAAATAATTTTTTATGCAAGGTTTAAGTTTTTTTTACTTTTGTATGCTAATAATAAAATATGTTACTCCATTTGTTTTAGGTATCATCGATCTATCGAAAATGTGAGTCATCACGGACATCAGAAGAATCGAAATTTTTAGAAAAGCATCCGGAAATTGTGAAACAAGTAAAGAAACGTAAAGAACGTGTGGAAATCTATAAAGATCGCGTTGTAGAAAAGGAAGATGATGTTCCGGTCATCACAGCCAATGTGGAAGAATTAGCCAGTATTATATTGCAGGCCAAACATTTGATATGTTACACAGGTGCAGGTATAAGCACAGCCGCTTTGATACCGGACTATAGAGGCAGCAAGGGTATATGGACTCTATTGCAAAAAGGCGAAGAAATAGGAGATCATGATTTGTCAGCAGCTAATCCCACATATACACACATGGCATTATATGAACTCCATCGGAGGGGAATCTTACGTTATGTAGTATCACAAAATTGTGATGGCTTACATTTAAGATCGGGTCTGCCTAAGGCATCTCTGTCCGAGATTCACGGCAACATGTACGTAGAGGTATGTAAGAATTGCAAACCGAATTCGATATACTGGAGACTATTCGATACAACCGAAATGACTGCACGATTTTGCCATAAAACCAATAGATTATGTCATAAATGTTCAGAGCCCCTTTGTGATACAATTGTGCATTTTGGCGAGAGGGGAAACTTAAAGTGGCCTTTAAATTGGGCCGGTGCTTGTCATCATGCTGAAAAAGCCGATGTCATACTTTGTTTAGGCTCAAGCTTAAAAGTATTGAAAAAATACCATTGGCTCTGGCAAATGGATAAACCGGCTAGACAAAGGGCTAAAATATGTATTGTTAATCTTCAGTGGACACCGAAAGATACTTTGGCCCACGTTAAAATTAATGGAAAATGTGATCGTGTCATGGAAATGCTAATGAATGCATTAAAAATACCTGTGCCTGTTTATGCAAAGGAAAAAGATCCCATATTTGCTCACGCCACACTGCTAATGCCCGAAGAATTACACACATTAACACAACCGCTTCTCAAGCAGTCCGATGAGGAGGAAAAAGAAGATACCACCACATTGTCAAGCAATGCAACAACCACCGCAGATGAAGAAACTCAAGATTCAACCATGAGCTCTGATAGTTTAGTTGAAGGTACAGGTGCGGAATATCGGATTGGCAAGGGTCCACGCATAAGAACTCCTCTAAAACAAATGACTTCGGGTATTAAAACGAATTTGGAATCAAAAAATAAAATTAAACAAGAACTCAAAATGGACTCGGATGAAGCGGAAATAGTAAATGTTTGCAAAGAAGAGATTGCAAGCTACAAAGAAAATAATTCACCGCCTATTATTGCAATGGCAAAAGATAATAATAAACCACTTGAAAGTAAACTAAATATTCCCGCTAACTTAATATCGAAAGGCAATTTAAATGAAAGTAAAAATTCTTCAAATTTTGTGTTAAATAAACAAGATCTGGTAACAGAGAATAATAAACGTTTCAAAGAATCAACAGTTTGTAGCAATAACAATTTGCTAAATCAAACAGAAGTTAAATTTGAAATACAAGAAGAAATCAAAATGTTCGACCTGGAACTTAATAACACGAAAATGGATGAAAACAATTTCCCAAATAGCCTTAAGGATTTTAAATTTGATAAAAACTTGGAAAATGATCTACTTACAGCTGATATTTTGAAAACTGAAGAAAACGTTTTTCAAAATTCCATAAAACTAGAAGATCTATTTACAAGTTTATCCAAATCAAATACAGAGATTAGTTCTATAGCTAATGAAAGTAAACCAATGGCTGTAAAAGAAGAAAGAAAAATCAATGGCATAACAAAGTCAAGCGGCGAAATGTGTGTTAATACAAATTTAAATAAAACTGAAATAAAATTTCAGTCTATTAAAGATTTTAAAATGAATGGCATACTTGTCGACAATTTGAAATCTAAAGAAAGTGGCAATATTAACAACAATAACAGCGGTATTAAGGTTGAAACACAACTTAACTCAACTTGCGTGCCTGATATAAAGATAGAGAATGATTTTATAAAAGGTCTGAGGAATAAGGGATTTTCGGTGGAGATTTCTAAACCCAAGGAGACTTGTTCGAATTCAAAAATAAAAGAAACTGCTTATAATTTGAGTGATTTCAGGAAAAAGTCTTTGACTTTTTCTGCTAACAGTTGTAACATTTCAAAAAAAGAAATTAAAATTGAATTAAATGCAGACGCTTTGGCCAATTTGCCGGTTAAAGAAGAGCCAAACACAGATGTATTAGCAGAAATAGCCCAATTACATAAAAGTGAACAATTGCTCATTGAACAGGCTACTGAAATCACTAAAAATGCTGAAGAATTCCTAGAGAAATTAGAAAATGAAATGGGTCTAAAAAATCCCCTAGAGTCGGAAACTCCAAAATTAACATTAGTGCAAAACAAAATGCCATTAGATAATAGTGTATCAACATCTAACATTGGTGTAAATAATGCACCTGTAAAATTAGAGCAAAATGCCAAGCAAGTTGAGGACTCTAATCCAATAGTAGCAAATAATCAATTTCCTTTGCATATTTTAATGAAACTGCCGAAGTGTATACAGGTGCAGTATAAAACAGAAGATGGCATTAAATCCGCTCCTTTTAATGGTCTTAAAACTAATGATAAGTTTAAAAATATTACGGCGATAATAAGTAATCCTGTAACAGCACCAAAGCCGGCACCAACGACTGCAAAAACTTTGCCAGAGCCTCCACCCTTGGCACCATTATATAAAACATCTTTGTCTTCGCCCATTCCGCAAAAACGTTTGGCAGCGTCAGAACCCATAGAAGCACTTATTGACGAAGAAACATTATCAGCCGATGAAAGATCAATAAAAGATGAACCGCAACAGCAGGATGACGAACCCATATTATCGCAAATGGATATTTTAAGAAATCTTGCCTTAACAACACCTCCAAAGCCAAGCAAGAATTATACAAAAACATCACAATTTTCTTCATATGCTTTGGCTCAGGAGAGAAAATATTTGTTAAGACGTAAATTACCCTTTTGGTATGATGTCAAGTATGCCTACTCCGGCCTGCACAGTATAGTATTTCCGCCACCGGCTGATGCCAACCTATGGAGCCATCAAGTTGTTCCCAATTTCGCTATGAATCGTTCAGCTGCCAAATGTGAGTTCTGTTTTGACCATTACGCGGAATTTGAATGTCAATTCTATAAAAGATTTATGCTTAAAGATAGAAGGCACAAAAAACGTGCTCGAAATGGTCGTTTTGTTGTTTGTGAATGTTGTCCATATACCGAAGATGATGATGAGGATGAATACGATGAAAATATCTCATTAGCTCATATTGCCGCGGCCGAATTGGCCAAGAGACAAGTGCATTTGAATAATACATTTCCGCGTAAATTGGCCCGCACTCAAGCGGGTTGGTATGGTAAAGGTTATAAAAAGAATCGACGTAGAAAATAGTTTTTCTCAAGATAATCTATTAAGTTTTAAGTTTTAATTTAATTAGGTTTTTAACTTTTGTGTTCATAAATTTGTATATATATATGTATTTATATATTTATGTATATATTAATTATATGTATGTATAGATTAGTTTCGAAATTAAGAGTATTTTGTCTGAAAACAGGCAGTTTTAATACATTTGTCATTTATATTTAGTTTTATGTCATTTATAATTACTTTTATGTATTTGTTAAAAAGTATGTTTTAATTTTAAAATTTTTACTTTTTTTCCAGTGTCTCGCATAATTTTATATGTAGATTGTATGTATTTAAAATAGCCTTTTATCATGTACAATTTTTATTACGAAATAAACAATTTAAGATGAAAAAAATCAATGCATTAAAATGTTTAAGCTCAAATTAATGTGGATTTGAGAGCTTAGCGTAGTAATCGGCTAAACAAACCTATAACTGTACTAAAAGCCTTCATTTGTTTAATTGTTGGATGGAATAGATATATTTTATGCTGTCCTATGGCCACCATTTTGAGTTTATTATATATCATTACCAGGGCTCGGACTTTCATGCAGCTAAACATTGATTTTAAGCGTTTAACAAATGCACCTAAAAATGAAAAATATGCGCAAAAATATGCATTTACCTACGAACAAAGTACCAAAACTAAAATAGTGTGAAAATATTTATTTTTATTATTATTAGAGAAAAAACATAAAACAACTATAATTGGGTATATTATTTAATGCAACGGAACTTTTGTTGATTTTTCACTCGGCAACTGAAAATGAATGGTTGCCAGAAATGCACTAAATTGACAGCTCTCAGTTACCAACTGTCATCAGTGGTATCATTTTCAGCAACTGACAACCCAACTGAGGCTCAGTTTAAAAAATTTTTATAACTCCAAAAATATGTAAAAATATTCACTTACCACCAAAATATGTAAAAATATGCAATTACAAATCGATGCCAAACTACTTAAAATTTTATGATTCGCATAGATAATTAGTGAAGACGTCTTCATCTATCACCACAAAAAACATGCATTTGCATGAAAGTCCGAGCCCTGATCATTACAAATGGTATTTTTATGCTCTTTAATACAATATCCATCACTATAGATTTTGATGATTTAAAATGTTTGCCAGACTTTATGCTGTCCCATGGGCGCCATTTAGAATTTGTTATACTATATCGTTAGAATGGTATTTTTATACTCTTTACGGCCCTTTTCACAATGTGCGACTAAAAGTTAACATGGACTTTAACGGCAAGTTCGGCATACAAAACTTGCCGTTAAAGTCCACGTTAACTCACTATATTGTAAAAATTGCCGTTAATATGATATCCTTTACGATCAGCGTTGTCAACTCAGTGCTTTTCGCACCGTTTTAAGTGCTTTTTCGACGCGAAAATTTTTGGAGTTAGTGCTCGGTGCTTTTTTAGTCAAATTTTTGGGGCTTTTATTTTTTGACGGTGGCACTAAGCCCAAAATTCAAAAATGGATTTCTTTATCAAAAAAATGTTCTTCAAGTGTAAAATTATTTGCTAATGCAACTATTTCCTGAACACGTTTTTTGCAGTCTTGCAGTCTTTTGTCTTTTTTGTCGAACCCCATAAAAACTAATTTTTGTACATATGTATTTCGTTTGCTTGGCACTTCAGATTTCAAAAACTTTCCGTTTTCACGAAATTTGACATACATAAACATATGTATGTATATTCTACTCTTACGT
This sequence comes from Panzeria rudis, assembly GCA_956483635.1. Classification (NCBI taxonomy): domain Eukaryota; kingdom Metazoa; phylum Arthropoda; class Insecta; order Diptera; family Tachinidae; genus Panzeria; species Panzeria rudis. The sequence continues at coordinate 39,998,035 of OY101447.1, read as the reverse complement.
GCGCATCACGTGGCGTACGAACTAACTGCCAGTTTTTGTAAATAAAATAAAAATTTTCGTTAGGGAATTTATATTGAAACAACAATAAAAAAACTCAAATTTGTTTTTGTTTTCAATTCAAAGTCCCTAACGAAAAGTTTAATTTTATTTACAAAAACTGGCAATAAATATATTCAAGATTGAATAACTTTAGAGCGCGTCATCATCATATATTAATAAATTTTGTCTCATTCGAAAGGTTTCAGTCTCCTCCTAATAAGTATTGATTAAAAATGACATAGCTTCCCGCTAGAAAGTCCTCTGAAATGCCAAAGTATCCTGAAAAAGGTATTTGTAATTTTCTTTATTTTTTAACCGACATAAAAAAGAAGGAGGTCATGAATTCGTGTGTATTTTTTATGTTCGAATGGCATAACTCTGCCATTTGTGAACAGATTTTCAAAGTTCTTTTTTTGTTTGAAAGGGTTTGCTAGCTGTTTGGTTCCACATTTTTTTTTCGAAAATCGGTTTGCCTGCAGTTTTGTTGCATAATTTTTTTCCAAAAATTTGCTTCACCAAGCATAAGTCTGTCATATGTAAACAGATTTTCAAAATTCTTTTTTCGGAAATCTGCAGGGCATTATATCCTCCCCCGGAAATATTGATTATCGCATAGTCCTCCATTTATGAACCAATTTTCAAAATTCTTTTTTTTCTTCTTTCAAATGAATTGCTTGCAGTTTGATCCCATAGAAGTGAAAATCGGGTAGACGAAGTAGTAGCCCGATATATTAATTAAAACATAACTCCGACATTTCTTGACAGATTTTCAAAATATTTTATTTGAAAGGACATGAAAGATTTGGTACTATGAAAAATTGCGGGCGGACATCCCTTTTGTGGACAAGCACACCATTTCGCGTTGGTTTTGTTATCTGGTACATAAGATCTTTGCATTGCATATAGTTATTACAGAGCTAACTACAACTGACAGGTCTTTATTGTACAAAGTCTTAAAGTAGGAATGAAAACAGATTCAAAAGTTACAGTTTTTTTATGATAACCCGCTCATTTCTATGAAAACCCTGTAGCAATAACTATGATGATTATATATAATGAATTAATATCGGATATGATATTTAAGCTCTAAAAAATAGAAAAATATAAAAAAGTCTGAAAATTTTTTGCTTATAGTGGATTTAATTTTTCTAAATCGGCTCGATTGACAGAACAGGCAGATATATAACAACTTTTTAAATAAAACTAAAAAAATAAAATTCAGTGCTTTTTTTCAAGAATTACGCGCTTTTTTACTTGTTTCAGTGCTTTTTGAAATCTAAAAGTTGACAACGCTGTTCACGATATGATTTTAATTCATTATTCGAACGTTTTTTCAATTTAAATAAGAAAACGTTTGAAAAATTACAACAAAAAAAATTTACTTAAAAATAAGATATTTTGTTGGAAATTTTTTTTCGCAGTTTGAAAAACAAATCGACCAAGTATTATTTTATTTGGAATTCGGGCCAAACGCGCCAACTTTTGATGTCACCAAAAGTACCTAGTATATTTTTTTCAACACGGCCGGTTAAAGTTGGGAGTAGTACTAATTTTAAGTACATCGTTTGGCAAAACGTAAGATTTTCCTTGAAAATCATTCCACTGCAGTATGAATTTTTAACTGTCATTTACAGAAGAATATCTCACAATATCTAATATAGGAAAAAAAATAAAAAAAAGTGAAGATTTGTAGTCACAGCAATAGAAAGATCATCACAGGGTGTTTTTTAAACGGCGAAAACTTTTAAAAATAAGTGACATGATTTTTCCTAGCTTTTTTCGGAGCAGTCACAACTTGCCCCATCATTCCCTTTCGGCTTTACGTTGATTTATGGGACACCCTGTACTATAAGACCAATTTTACCGATAAAACTTTAGTCGTCGAAGAGCTTATACATATCTTCCAAACTAATAGTCTAATCCACATAAAACGTATCCCTGGAAAGGCTGTAGGCTATAAGGTCTGTAATTAAATAAGGTATTTTTAGCACAGTGGGCACTATATGTTGCTATATACGACCAATTTTTAAAATTCTAAAAGCTTTAAAAATGTATCTTAAAATTGAAAACGACTACTTCATTGTTATTTTAATTTAATAAAAAGGGGTTTTGGAAGCAAATTACTACAAAATCATATAGAAGTACAAACAAGTAGAAAATTTTGAAAAAGCTGTATATTTAGAAAATCTGATGTAAAAGTCGCATACGCAAGTCTCCGCAACTAATTTTTGGAACAATATTACCCCAGCACAAAAAATATCATGTTTCTGTTGGCCGTAAAAAATGTTCATGCCTTTCACATGCAATCTTTTGAAGCGCTTCCGAGGATGCTCAAAAAGAAGGCAGATATCTCTGTGTTCATACCCAGCAAAAAATATCATGTTTCTGGAAGCAGTAAAAAATTTTCATGCTTTCCACATGCGATCTTTTGAAGCGCTTCCGAGGATGCTCAAAAAGAAGGCAGAGATCTCTCAGTGTTCATAATGTTTAAATTACGAAGCTAGTCAGCATTTTACATTTCTTCAACACGAACTCCAAAATAAACAAAATCATATTCAGTAGCATTGTAGCACTAACACATTTGAAAACTCAAAACTCATTTAAAGTATGCTCTCTTTCTACATTTCCCACCTATCGCATGGAAGAGAGAAATTTATAATAAAACACGATTTGTTTTGTCTGTAGTTTAACAGTGATAAAATGAGACATGATTTTAGAGCATTTTCGAAGTTTCGAAAGAAGCGCTGTTTTATATCAAAAACAAGAGCTCCAAAGTGGGACATCGCGAACAAAAATCATGCATGCTCGAAGCGCTTTTCGAAGCAGTAGAAACAACAAAACTAGCTTCTCTCGCTTATAAACCTGCTTCGGCCGAAGCAGTCGTTTTTGCTGGGTACGTAAAAACAAAATACTGTTGTGCACTTAACACGTCCTGTATTAATATTAATTCGCCTTGCCTTGGTAAAAAAACAAGTTGTACACTTTCTTCATATAAATAATTCGATCTCATAGAATGAATATGAGATAAAATTTGACAAAATATATACCAAATCAAGCGGTAGACCCCATATAATTTGAAGCCGTACAAATTTTTTCAGAACTCTCTTAGCGAAATTTTAGTAGTTCACAGAAAAAACAACACTTTCTTTTGGCTTAAAAAGTGTATTAAATAAATAAATGATTTTACACTTCAAATAAAACAAAATCTTAAAAACAGAAGCACACATTTTAATTATGTACTTTATTTATTGAATTTTGCTCCCCTTACGTCTTAAGCTGATTCGGAAAAAAACAATTTGCCTGTGTAATATTATTAATTTTATGCGAAATATCCCATAGTGCAACTCAAGCACTTCATTTTCAAATAATTAACAATTTTATAAATTTGAAGAGCCATATTTTCTTAACTGTTGCCGATGAGACTTCCGAGATAGTAAAACGTAGTAACTTGACATTATTTTGCATCCGATCCTTAGCGTTTGGGACTATGTATATGCTGTATCTCGTTCTAATGATCCAATACAATAGCGTGACCTGAGTCCATTTTCTGGTTAGATTCTCCAGATTTTTTTTTATCAAAATGATTAAATAGTCGGTTAACTTTATGTTAACTCCCCAAAAATAAAAAAATACCTAGGATTTTTTATGTGCAATTTTTTCACATGAAAATCAGTTTTTTTCTTCTAAATTTACAGTTTTTTAAAAAAATATTATGGCAACACTGATATGATTTTTAATGCAATTTTTCATTTTTAAGTACATATTTTCATAAATACATACATACAAATGTATTTTGCTTTGAGTTTTGTTAAACAAGTAATTATTTCTTTAGTATTTTTGTTGCCTAAAGTTATAATTTTTCATTAATATAATTATTTCGAACGTATTTGCTTTGTGAATCCAATTTGATTATTAGGCTAATGTTCGTAACGTTATATTCAGAAAGAATTGGGCTTGATTAATATTCCAAGGAACAAGGGAAAAATTAACATCAATTTAATTTTCCAACGTACACAGCAGAACAGAGTAGCGCCACTTTCGGAAGCCGCTACACTTCCATCGTCAATACTCACGTGTATTTGCTTATCACCACTTGTCAGGTGGCTATGTTGAATGTGATTTTAATTCTTATATATACAACTTTTTCGTGAAAATTGAATACGAGAATTAAATCACTCTCAAGCTGATATTAATGCGCACTTTCCCAGCGTTGCCATCGGTTTATTTTTCTCCATTCCCATTTTTCTGATTTTTGTTCTACTCCAAGACAAACTTTTTTGGTTTGATTTTATACTTAAGTATATATGAACATGTAAACATGTGAAAAGCTCAAGCCAGTAGCTAATTGTTTATTAATATGATTATTTCGAACGTATTTGCTTTGTGAATCCAATTTGATTATTAGGCTAATGTTCGTAACGTTATATTCAGAAAGAATTGGGCATGGCGCTACTCTGTTCTGCTGTGTACGTTGAAAAATTAAGTTGATGTTAATTTTTCCCTTGTTCCTTGAAATATAATTTTTCATTTGTTATTGTTCATTTTGCAAACAGCTGACTGTTTTGTACTTAACACAATCTGCCCGAAGAAAAAGTCCGGGCTGTTTCGTGCAAGAAGAAGAAGAATGTTGTTCTCAAAAGCGCTCTCATTTACCCAATTTTCGAGTACGGGATCGCTTTTCGTGCAAATTTAATTTTAGAGCATTTTCGATGCTTCGAAAGAAGCGCTGTTTTATATCAAAAACAAGACCTCCAAAGTGGGACATCTCGAACAAAAAGCATGCATGTTCGAAGCAGCTGAAACAACAAAATTAGCTTCTCTCGTCCGATGCAGTAGTTTTTGCTGCGTATGGTCGTATCGCTCATTTGCTGCAACATCGTCGTAACTTAAAAAAAAGGTTTTACAGAAAACGAGTTTAAAGTTTTCAATTTACACAACTCAATAGAAAAAGAAAATTGCATCTTCCTCGCAAGAGCTGAGTTTTCATATGGAGTTTTTACAGTATATGGAGCTCGATATGACAAATAATTCTGCATTGTTAGCTCAAAAATTACACCATCGTTTCAGTTATGACGACATTCCAGCAAATAAGCGATATGTATATAATATATTCTATATATTTAAAACTACTTATCCTAGATGTTCCATTGAAGTGCAATAATAAGGGGCACAAAATGGACTTTCAAATAACATACATATGTTACGATTTTACTTTGCAATCTTCATAGATACAATTTTAGAGAGCTACGGGTATATGTCAAAAAAATTTAAAGTTTCTATCGTATCGCGAAAAAATTGAGCCGTGCGCTATCTTTGAACTTTTGTGCATTAAATGTTATATAAGATATTCAACAAAATTGCAAATTTTGATTGTAAAATATTTTCGAAAACTAAAAAAGAGCTGAATGTGTTATGGTTTATAATAATTATACTTACTGCAAAAATTAAAATTTTACTAAAATATATACATATATATAGTATACCTACATATTAATAAAATCAGTTTTCTCTATAAAATAAATTAAACAGTATCGTTATTAAGTTTTTCATTAAATCACGAAATATTTTCTTTTATTTTTGCAATTTATGTCTTATTTTCCAATATGAATTTTATTTTTACGATTTCATCAATAATATGGAACAAATATATTTCTTTTAAAAAGTAGGCATGATCGTCGTTAAACGTTAATTTCTTTCGTATTATGTATGTACTTTCTTGTTTTTAATTTAAACATTTATTTTAACAAAATGGTAAAAATAATGGAAGAGGGCAAAATTATGTATGAATATAATAAATAATATACTTGTTAATTAACTGGTTAAAATTTTTAGCAGAGACCCATTTCTCGAAACTACAAGTTACAAGTAAAATACGAACAAAGCAACAATAAATTTTTAAAGAGTTGCTGTTTTATAGCTATTTTACATGTATGTACGTTTGTAACTAGCGATGCCATTTTTAGCTCTTTTTTACGATATGACAAAAAACGGTATGACATACTGTGTTGTCATATCGTAAGTTTTTTACGACATGACAACACTGCAATATGACAACATCGTGTATGGCTATCTTACTCTACGTCTCCACCTAACTTGAAATGCTGTTGTAACTTGAAGTTGTGACTGCGTCGTTAAAACAATTGCACTAACAACTATGTTATAACCTGAAAAAAGCATTAACTTGAGCTGTCTACACTTAACATTAACTTGAAGTTAATGTTAAGTTAAGTTAGGTGTAGACTGCAAATTAGTGTTGTTATATCGTAAAAAACTTAAGATATGACAATACAGTGTCATATCGTAAAAAAAGAGCTAAAAATGGCATCGTTGTTTGTAACTTGCATTTTCGGGAATATGAGGCCCAGGCCTGGGTGTCCTGGCAAAGTTTTCTATGCCGGAAAGCTACATACATGCATAAATTGTTTACTTGGGAATAAATTATTGATTTAATTAAAAATGTCAGTATTATTAAAGGCCATTCAAGACTATATAATACAAGTATTAAAACTTTTGAAGAAAATGCCGCCCTGATTGTTGTTTGAAATGTTTCAAAAAACAATAATAAATTATCATGTCAGAGTTTCATTTTCCTTAAAAGTATTAATTAATGCTTGTGTTATAGTCTGAAACGGCTCATCAGAGTATACAATACTTCAAGTCACAAAAATTCGCGATAATCCTCGCACTAATTTAATGGGATTGCCAGCCAATGTAGTAATGATAAAGTAAGAAAATAAATAACATGATTGATTATGGATCTCATGTTTTGAATTTGATACATATTACTTTTTAAAGTTCTTATTTATTTGAATGGAAGTTTTAATGAAAGTTTTTCTAAGAGTTTTTTAATAAAGGGACGAAAAGACCCCTACAATGAAGAGTTACGAGGGTTAAAATGTTTCAAAAAAATGTTTTTCGTGGTGTTTTACATAAAAGTGCTGAACACATCTTATACCTTAAACGTAAGGCTTACAAGATTTCCTAGGCCGAGTACTGATTGTGAATAAGTACGAAATTAAACCTAAACACATTTTAAGTTTTGAACGATTTCTAGCGTTCAAGTTGAGTCTGAAGCTTAGGTGTATTTGAAGACTTATAGTAAAATTTTATGGCGAATATTTTTGAAGAGCATTTCAGCAATCAATTCATACTGTCACTCTTGGAGATTTCATTTGATAGTTATTGATATTCACTTTTTAGCGTTCCGTACACCAAAAGTGTAAAGCACCCTATTGTTTTTGCTATGCTTTCCGTCTGTCTGTCACAGGCTGTTTTCTCGGAAGCCGTAAGAGCTACGGACTTGAAATTTTCACAGAATATGTAAAACTTTGGCTGGTACAACAACAAATATATGACAGTTAAACATTAAAGGGTGTGCTAAAGCGAGCAACGAAACATGTTGAGATACTAATGTAATATACAGACACCTAAAATTTTCAAAGCTAGTGTTAATTGGTGTAGTCTGTAGAATGGACTATACCAATTAACACTGATATTTAAAACAATAAAAATTAAAGGGTGTTTCTATCAGTTAATGTAATCTTGACTATGTAATTTAAACAATTTGCTGTATCTTGGAAACCGTAAGAGGCAAACTCTTGAAATTAAAAAAAACGCTAAAAGAAAAAATTCCAACAATAAAAAACTTTTTCAAAATGAAAAATCGCCAAAATGAAAAAAAGCGCTTGAAGGAAAAAAACACCAAAACTAAAAAAATCACTAAAACGCGAAAAATCACCAAAACTAAAAAAAATACGTAAAAAACCGAAGTCGTCAAAACGAAAAAAGCACTAAAACGTAAAAAATAGCAAAAACTAGAAATATCGCGAAAAAACGAAAAAATTGCCAAAAATGGAAAAAACCACCAAAACGAAAAAAGCGCAAAAAACGCTTAAACTAAAAAAAAGCGCTAAAATGAATAGCTAAAACTGAAAATATCGTCAAAACAAAAAAAGCGTTCAAACAAAAAGAGAAAAAACGACAAACCCCAAAAAATCGCTAGAGGAAAAAAATCGGCAAAAAAATGCAAACAACGAAAAATCTAAAAAAAACCTAAAAAAAAATCATCATAATGAAAAAAGCGCCAAAACCAAAAAAAAAACGGTAAATAAATAAAAACTTAAAAAATAAAACTAAACGAAAAAATTGCCAAAATTAAAAAAGGGGTAAAAACGAAAAAGGTGTTTTATTTCGAAAAAAAAACATTGGTAATTCGAGAGCAAAATTTCCATGTAGTGATGCGGTTTCTTTACAACATAATTTTCTGAGATTTTGTTATTCTTTACAGTTTTAGTGATTTCTTCAATACATACTTATGTATATATACCAATTCTTCACGATCTTTCCGAGTTTTTAGTATTTTCAGCAGCTTTACAGATTTCTAATAAATTGTTGGCCTTGATCTTGCAACTTCTACCGATTTTTTTTCAATGTTCGTGATAAAAGCGATTTTTTGCAAGTTTTCAGCTTCTTTACATTTTTCAGGATGTTTAATCAATATTAGACTTTGCTATTACTATGTCCCTGCTTTTGCCAGTTTTTTTTCGGATTTTTGCCGAATTTTGGCATTCCTTATAGTATTAGTGATCAATCAAAATTAGGGCTTATTTAAAATTTCGCAATTTTTCGCCACAGGCGAAATTTTCCCAAAGTTTTTGATTTTCTTACATTTTTAGGGACTTTTAATCAATGTTGTGCTTTTAGCATGGTTTTGCGATTTTTTCCTGAGTGCTTTCTTTTTCTACAGTTTTAGCGAATTTTAATCAATTTTAATCATAATTTTGCGAAGGGTTTTTAACAACTCTTCTACAAGCTTTTATAACTGGTTCCCGTTCTACACCTTATATTTTCTTATTACTTCAAAATACTTCATGTCGTTACCAAAAATGACGACAAAATCTATGTCGTCTCAATACACTATCAAATTTTCTTAGAAAATACCAAGTACATGTTGAAAGACATCGATAAATGTTGATAATGATAATTGGAATAGAAATATTAAACAGTCAACGCAAGGCAACGTCATTTTGTGTCCCCAACGACACCTGCAATTAGGGCGAATATCTCGAACGATAAAGATATTTTGATCAAATTGGCGCTATTTCAATGTTTGGAAGAATTACCGAATCTATTTAAAATCGAATCCAAAATCTAATCAGATGCAAGGCGAATTAACAGCCAGGTGGCGTTACTACGGCAGCTGGCTATTTTTTTGGTTTAGCATTTTAAAAACCCGACTATTGGTAACGTTTATTAATAAAGAAACTTACGAAAGTATCGTTGTATCGGCAATAAAAGTATCACTCATACCAATATATCGCCAAATTCGAAGTATCGCCGATATACCGGTATGAAAATAAAATTTAGTTTATTTTTTGTTTAATTTTTGTTTGTTTGATAGAGCAGTAAAACTAATAAAAATTCTTAAGTAGAACGTTTAAATTAAAACAAAAAATATAACTTTATCTCAAAAATATAAAAAAAAAGCAACCATAACTGAAAGAAAGCTAGACGAAATGCTAAGAAATAATAGAAAACAAATTAAAAAAAATATATATAATATATATACATTTAAATGCACAGACATTTTAAATTTATAAAAGAGCTAAAAAATATTAATTTCCCTTATTCCGTAACTAGCTTGTAGAGAATTGCCAATTTTTTGGTATTGTCTTGACGTGACGTCGACAAATAGTTACGGAATAAGGCGGGAATATGTTCTTAATATTAAACAAAATTTACCGTGGCCTAATAATAAGCTGTATGCATCGGCAAATTCAAGCCTATTAGTAGATTCTCACTGTCAAACACCACACCAAGGCGAATTTGCCTTTATTTGGACTGTCGAAATTTGTTTGTACAACTCAATGCAAATTCATAACAGGTGGACTCTATAGATCAGCTGTTTATTTTTTGCTCATTTTCTCCGCTTGTATTTTTGATCTGGTTAGAATGTCAAATCCTTTGTTGACATATTTTGCAGTACATTTTTTGGCAAGGAAACCGGGTATTTTCCAAAGCGAATTGAGGCGAGTCTACCTGTTATGAAATTGCCTTGGTACAACTCAAGGCGAATTGACAAGTAGGTGGCATTACTACGGCAGCTGGACCGCATATATGTACCTATGTCAAACTCCATATAAAAACTTTTTTTTTTAATTTTGTTTACATTTTTTATATAAATGATTATTATCGTAGGCTTACTTTAAATCTGTTGTGATGTAACAAAAACAATATTATATTAGGAATGAGTTTAACAGTTTGGAACTAGATGTTGCACCAAAGTTATTGCAATAAAATAATATTAATAATTGCCTTTACTAAATGGTTTTTATGAGGATTGAATGGTTTGCTGCATATCTGCAATATGGCGCCACAAAGGGTTAATACTTTATTTGCACATATATTTTCTCGTAAATTCACCTTATTGAACTGTTTTTGACAATTTAAGATTCCTTTCGTAAATTCAGCTTAGTGAACTGTTTTTGACAATCTACGATTAGACAGCCAAACTTTTTTGAATTCTCTTTTAAACTTTTGAATTTAGACACAAAAAGTTTAGTTTTTCAAAATTTTGGTCAAAATGTTGTTCTTTTTTGAACTTCAAATACCAAGCTGCAGTCAGGTATAAACTACGAACGAATTTGCGAAGAAGAAGAAAATCTGAGCTCCCGCTTAATCTCTCTTACCTACTCCTCAATAAATTCAAGCCTTTTGCAAAGTAAACTTTCCTTGTGGTGTAAAAGGTGTCTAAATAGATATTTCTCAAGGCGAATTTGACAGTAAGAGACATGGTGAATTTGCTTCAATTCGCCGATGCATAATGCACGTTATTAACATGTATTGAAATTTACTATCAGGTATGTGATGAAAAACGAACGATTCCAAAACTATCGTTTTTAAAAGGTGTGATGAATTTCAAACGATTTTGAAAATAGTTTTTTAAATTATTGACTATCGAAAATCAGACAAAAGATAAAATATTAACAATATAAAAGAATTTAATCAAAAATAACTGAAAAACTTTATTAAAAATGAATTCTAAAGTCTATTCAAAATGAAGACAATGAGCACATAAGCCCTTTTTTGATTTCCATCACATACCTGTATGAGATAGAAAAAACTACACACATTGAAATTTTTAAACTAAATAAAATTCTTATAATATATAAATTATAATATAAAGTTATCTAATAAAAATGGTGTCAAAATAAACAACTATTTTACTACTGGCACTTAAATTAATAAACCGATAGGTAAGTAATAAAGTGGTAAGAGATACATAATTTTAGAAATGTTTTGTTTTATGATTTAGAGAGAGCAGGATAAAGAGTGACGATGGCACTCTAGGAAGGATGTTTATTTAAATATAGTATAAAATCTTGTCGCCTTTTATAGAAGTAAAATAAATATCGAATACATTATTTGGAATTAAACTAAAAAGTTTATGAAATGATTTTTAGTCTTGCTTTAATTGAGTTCTCTTAAGTTTTCCATAAATTATATGCTCTTGAAACAAGACTAAAGTGCTGTTGACATATTCCAGACGACCGACTAGAGTGGAAAATTTATATGAAAGCACTCCATTTTTACAGCGACTTCCATACGAATTTTCTAAACGGATCAATGTCTCGATTGTGTAAACAGCACTTAAAACTTTTCCTTGTATACACTTATTTTATTTTACTTTAAAAACTTTAGCGGTAATAAATTAAGTTTTCATTTCATTCCGAATTTTATACTCTCGTTTTTCCTTCCCTGTATTTAGTATGTTGCTATTGCTGATGTAATGTTTTTTTTGTTGTTTTTAAGTAAACTAAAATTAATATTAAATTAAAAAATCCCGAGCGTCTTAATAAAGATTCTCTTAGTTTATAAATATTTATATATAAAAAAAACGTAAAATATTTAGAATAAATTATACTTAAGCCATGTATATAAAAGTATTGATATCGTCATCATCACGACGCATATATCTGTGTTCGATCAGCCATTCTAATTGTTCTTTTATCATTTTTTTCGAGGGCAAGAACATATTTTTTAATATATCAATCAATTCGGCCTACAAAAAGAACATAATTATATTATAATTATTTCAGTACAAGAGATTTTAAAATAAACTTTTTGCTTTTCTTTTAGATGATGAGAAAAGATTATGTAACGTGAAAACTTAAAATAAAAAAATAATAAAAACTATGCACGTTTATTTGTAAAGTTGCATTATTATTACCTGTAAAGTTGCATTATTCATACGTTTACGCATTTTCATTATTTTTATGATGGCCTCTTGGACACGTAGAATACGTAACTGAACAATAGATTGATTGTCTTCTTGTATGGAACGTTCAGTGCTTAATTGTAAACGACCGATGAGGTTAAGCTTAAAATCATATCAAGAACAGATTATTTTACATATAAAAATTAAAGAGGCTTTTTTTGTAAGTCTTATATAACCTTCACAATAGCATGAGCAATAAATACGGAATATTACACATGTGCTTTCGTAACTAACTGATGTGTGGGCTTTTCAGTCTGGTGTTTAAAGTTAATCTGTGTAGTCAACTTTTTTGCAGCATAAGTTGCAAGTAAATTAATATAGTTAAAGTGGGCACGCTATAAGTATTTAAATACCTTTACCTAAACAGCTAAAAAATATTTTTTACCACTGTAACCCAAGTTCGTTTAATGTGGACCACTTAAAGCCATATATTGCACATTACTGGTCCAAATTACCCATATTCTTGTCAGATTTTGTTCATAACAATGACAAAAAAAGAAAAGAAATTTGTAAACTAAAACCAGAGTTCATTAAAAGAGCCATAGGGTTGTTATCGCATAATTTATAAAAAAAGGACAGCAGAGGAAAAAAACCCCGCACATTTGCTTAAAAAAGTAGGAATTAAAAATAAAACGAAATTAATTTTTTCCAATAAAATCTTAAATACATATCCATGGTGTTGCACAAAAAAGGGACAGTCGCAACATTTTACATAGAAGAGAGGTGCTTTTTACGCAACACCATCGATACACTCTAAAGCATTACTTCAAATTTACGACCATATATTGTTTAAATTTGTGTTGAAAATTTCTCCTTGTCTAAAATTACATCGATTTTGTAGTTACAGTATTTATCGCTTATATGCACGTCGGTTATTTGCATTTAACGTTTATATGCATCCTATCATGAGCAATTTTCTGTTGGTATTAAAAAAAACCAAAAATATTTTTTGTATTTGCATTTCGCTTATATGCATTTCTCGCTTTTATGTAAAGTAAGTAATGTAATGTAAAGTAATGTAAATATTTTCAAAATGTATTAAAAAAAATGCTTATTTATGCATGGTACATGTTAAGTACATTTTCCAAAAATTAAAGTTTGTGCACCAATTTTTCAGCAGGAAACAGTGTTGCCAAAACCTGATGAGGAAAAAATGCTAGAATTTTACTAAAAAATGCTAAAATATGCTAAGAATATGCTGAAAAATATGCTAAAAAACATTTCATCAAAATTGCAAAGAAAAATCCTTTAAATTTGTCAGAACAGTGTAATTAGCATGGTATAAGATTACACATGCATAACGAAAACTTAGCATGGAGTTAGCATAAATGACGAAATTGAACTAAAGTTGAAGGAATTTTTATATAAAATTTTATTATAAAAATCAGTGTAGTAGATTGTAGCCGAGACTCATTGCAATATTCCGTGTTGATTTCTAAATTCAAAATATATGGAAAAACTCAGCAAGATCTACTTCAATTTCGTCACTCATGCTAACTTCATGCCAAGTTTTCGTCATGCATAAGGCTCTTAGTATTTTATTATATTTTACAATCGCATTTAAAATAAAAGAAAATTTATTTAGTTTTTAACATAAAAAAGTAGACAAAATACTGCAAAAAGGTTTTTAAATTCAATTTAAAAAACTTGTTGCTTAGGGCCATGCCCTAATTGGTCCAAAAAAGCAGAAACGTGCGTGTTAAAAACGACGGTGTGGCGTTAATAAAAAATAATAAAAAATAACGCATTTTTCTTTTAAATATTTCTTAAGGTTCTATGAATGTTTGTACAATGAGCAGGGTTTTCATGTTTACAATTTTCATCTAAAATATAAGATTGACACTAATTTTAATTTCTGATCAAGTGTTTTAATTGAACATTTTTTAGGAATAATTTTTTCTGTGTAAATCAGCTTTTTGGTAATGAAATTTTTTTAATCAAGATTTAAATTTTGAGTTTAGTATTAACTGCAACTTAATATTTTTCTTGATAACAGCGCTAATACATATACTGAGCATTCTACAATCGATTTAAACTAGATTGATAAATGGGGATTATAAAAAATACGGAAAACTGTGAATCAGATTTTAGGAGAAGTTTGAAAAATGTATAAACTTTGAACCTCAATAATCCAAAGCTTGAGATTTCCATACTAGAACTTCAAAATGCTATAACTAAACAATATTTCATTTCATTTCATTTCATTTTTCATTTTCTGGTTATTTACATACATTTTTGTTAGCAATAATGTGTACTTTTAGGAAATATGTACCAAAAATGGATTTAGATTTTGGATAGATAAGGTCCCTTTTCATGTGGAACATCACATTTAGATATTTGTACATCCGGTAATAAGGTACAAATTAAGGTAAAACATAAAAATTCAAACGCAAAAATATGCTAAAAAAAATGCTAAATAGTTTTTGGAAAAATGCTGAAAAATATGCTATATCGCGACCTTAGTATTTTTTTGGCACACCGACCATTTTTAAAAAAAATTTAGTTAAGTATGGGGTATATATATTTTGAATGCCCTCTTTCAGAATCCAAAAACTTTTTCGCGAAATTGTTCTTGGTTTCTGAGATATCAAGCATTCATTGTGCTCGATATGATCATTTTTGATAAATTAAAAAAAATATTTTTTTTAAATAAAAAAATAAAAATCAGCAATCAAATAAAATACCAAGTTTCATCAATATTAACTTTTTATTCCACATAAATATCGTTTCTAATAACATTTATACGCTTATTTTCAATAAAAAGTAGAAAATTTCATCTCAATAACAAGTTAGTATACACATGGAGCAACAAAAACTACTTTTTACAAATAAAATAAAAAAAGTGGCTACTGGAGCACATAACAAGATATTTTACTTTCAGTAAAAATATGTTAATTTCTAATCGGATTGATGAAAGTTCACAAAAATGTACATTTTTCTTCCAAACATATGCCGGAAGCAGTGGTGAGAATACAAAAAAATTCTATCGGATATATTTTGAGAATACTTTATGTAAATCTTCTTTGTGGTTTTTCTCCATTCCGACTTTTTGGCATATGGGACAAAACAATACTAAGGTTGCGATATGCTAAAAGCATTTTTTTTTCATGCTAGATGAGTTCGAAAAATGCTAGATCTAGCATTAAATATGTAAAAATTAGCAACGCTGGCAGGAAACAAAAAATTCTTTCTCAATTTAGCAAAAAGTAAGTGTAAAATAACAAACTGAAATTCATTTTTTGGGCAATTTTCTATTTGGTTGTACGCAGTTGAAGTGACAAATCACTAAAGCAGCCCATCGCTATTTGATGTAGCCAAAGTCGATTTTTTTCTCTATAGCGCTTTTTTTAATAGAGCGCTAAATTGGCGCTATTTTGTCAAGAGTTTTTTTCACATTTAGTTATTAAAACAGTTTTGTTTTGGCTTTGCAATAAAAATTAATTAAACATTTTTATCTTAAAAAGATGTATCCAAGCTATTGCTAAGAGTATTTTGTTTCAAAATCCACCAATTTGCACAAACATATTTGGGTATAATTGTGCGTATCAGGATATTGCGCTTGTATTCCTCGAATAATTAATACTTTTTAGCTATTTTTGTTTTATTATCCACTTTTTATTGAATTACCAATGTTTACTTTACATCAATATTTTTTCATAAGCTCTATTTTATACGACTTTTATTCTCGAATATAATTTTACTTTAAATATTGCCTATAACAAGATCAAATATGTGACATGGAATGAAGTACGTAAACTGCGTCAACAATCTACTTTCAGCCTTCGGTCGATTCTTATGCAAAAAACTATGCCGAAGTGATTCATGTGGTTTGAAGACATGTAGTGCAAAGTTTCTAACATGCATTTTCTGCCCTATAATTGAATTTGAATTGCCGTCATTGTACAATAAAAATCAAATGTCTTTTGATATTTTCCAATATATTGGGCCAGCTTCGAATATGACATATATATTAGCGATATTATTGTACAATACGAAAAATTGCACAATTATTTGCAAGTGGGTGGTCCGATAAACATTTTTGTCTAATACAGGGAAATCATATCTATTGCCATGAATGAATTTAAATTAAACGGAAAACACAGGACACTGCGACCGAAGAAGATCTATTGTAGACCTAGCCAGGTGCTAGAGCACCTCATCTAGACCTACTCTCCTGAGGAATTTCAAGATTGCCAGTGGTTCTAGTGTTGGCTGTTCTTAATCCTCCAACAGGGGCTTGCCCAATTGGCTATATCTTTTGTGGCATAACGCTTCACAGTCCATCAGAATATGCTCTGGAGTTTCATCCACATAATCGCAGAATCCGCACAGGTTGTTACTCTCAATGCCAAGTCTGTTTAGGTGTTTTCTCAGTCTGCAATGGCGTGTGAGGAAACCCGTGAGCATTCATAGATTGTTTTTACTCAGAGACATGAGAGGTAAGAAATGATTTTGGATATATTACCATACGTCTCCACGCATCAATTTTTATTGCTGAAATGGTCAAGCTTCATTTAGAATATACTAACTAACAAAATAGTATAATTTTCCATATGGAATTTGACAATTGCCGGCAATAAAAATTGCTACGTGGAGACGAAGGGTTAGCGAAAATATTTTTTCTGTCAACTGAAACAAAGATTAATGTTCAGATAATTGTTTTTAAAGGCATTTTTGACATTTTGTGTCGTCTTGTAAATAAATTTTTGTGTTTTGTATATTATAATTAAGAAATTTAAATGCGTTTTGGCAGAAGTAAATTAAAAAATTTAGAACCTTAAACTTAGGCGGAACTGCGTACGAGGCATTGAAAACAAAATTTTGTAGTTTTTTACTCATTGTAGTTTTTTTATATATGCACCACTGAAGCATATAAGCGAGTTTTTTTATAAGCACTGCCGATGCATATAAGCGAGTTTTTATAAATGCATTTCTCACTTATAAGCACCCAAAGAAGTGCAAAATTTGAAATGCATATAGCCGATAAATACTGATTTTATTAAAGAAAAAACCTTTCAAATTAAACATATTTAGTCTAAGTGGAAAAAATTTAACATAAAGTATAATACGGCTATGACTGAATGGTAGATACGTCAGACTATCAGTCAGGTGGTCGCGGTTCAAACCTGCATGCAGCCATTCACTTTTTTTAGTAAAAACATTTTGTTGAAAAATAATGCGTGTGTAATTTTAGGTCGATAATAATCTGTAAAGTGTTGTCGACTATTATCGACCTAATTTTCAACAAAAGTGTTTTAGAGTGTATGTTTGCATTAAGTTGTACATTAGTATATATGTACATACATGAACATTTGTGAATACATATTTGAATAAATCGAAGTTTATGCTCTACATATTGGTAAATAAAATGGGGAAAAGCATTAACTAACAAAAAATTGAAACCGGCTTCTTAATAAATTGCGATGTATTTGACCAACACACATAATTACTTTACAAAGATAGCGATATCATTAAGAAAATATTAAAGGAAAAAGACCCGGCCAATTAAATAAATTAGTATATTTATTGCTTCTCCTGTAAAATTATGAAAATGTTAGTTAGGGCGTTGGGCGTTTTCCATTTCAGGTGACGATATATTTATCAGGACTTCAAATATCTTTTAAAATGTTGGGAACAATTTTTTTAAACTTATAGTTTCATCATTTATACTTTTCAAAAAAACTTTACATCCATCAAAAGAATTTATTAAAAAGTAGTTCTTCGTCAAGCGAGAAACCGAAGTTAGTTAAGAGTTCAATCGATTACACATCAAATATCTCTGACGGTAGGGCTACCGACTTTAAATGAACATTCATTGTTTGGCAAAAACGTATTATTTGTTCATGAAATAAAGATAATGAGCTCTAAAAAAATCAGGAAATATGGGAATTAGAGATGAGCGATCTCGTGATTTTTAAAGAACATATATAACCTCCCTTTTTAAGTCAGTAAAAACTAGAACTTTACCGGACGAAAAATTTTTCCCCGGACAGAGACCAGAAAAAAGGACAGTGTCCGGGAAAAATAGGACGGATAACAACCCTTCATAGATGCCAGAATGCGAATGTAGAGCTGAAGTCCACATTAGCCGCATATAAGAGTCCACATTACCCACCAACTTTTTTTATGAGGATTTTTTTGTTCCTTATAGTATTTACACATATAATTTTTCTCCTTTAACGCACAGAGTTTTTCAGTAAAAAAAACTATTAGGAGATATACGTATATGCCAATTTATTGGTACAAAGCTTTTTTAATATCCTTGTGGCAAAAAATTGAAAAATACAAAGCTGTATTCCATTTACCCAGAAGTTACTTTATATTCTCAAAAATACTTCTACAAAAACATTGCTTTCTATTAAAATAAAGTGCGGTTTTTATAACTAAGATGTTGGCTTGAGTAGAAATCAAATGCCTTTATTTATTTGATTGATTTCTATGAACATTTTCTATTCACGCATAAGTTTGTTTGTATTTTTTAACCGGCTTCAGAAAAGTCTAGATCTTTTTAGTGTTTCTTTCCTCATAACTCCGCCATTTATAGATTTTTAGTTTATATTAAAGGGTACACTCCAAGATTGGTCTCTTTGTTATTTCTTTTTATTCAGGAATTGTTCTATTCAACGTTTTCTACTCGCCTCGGATTGTCAAAAAATTTTATTGTTACTGATCCAGAAACCTGGGAAGAGCATGAAGACTTCCAGCAATCGCTAGAAATATTGCGTCAATTGCATGTTGTCAACGATGCTGTCGAAAGAGGTGTAAAATTAATACAGGTCTACAACAATGTATTGTGCCGTCACGAGGAAGAAAAAATATTTTTGATGCAAGACGCTGCCGAAAATAGGAGAAATTATCCACTTTATTATAAAAATAAATTGATAAAATAAATTAATAAATTACTAAACTTCACAATCAATCCATTTTCATAAAAAATTATAAAAAAAAGAAAACAAATTGTATTGGAACGACCCTAATGGTGGAAGATAGGAGATAACAATGTTCTGAAAAAAGTTTGGAGTTAAAAAAAATGGAGGTTCAGTCAAACATTTGACACCTCTGCGGCCACCCATGGGAAGTTGGAACGTTTCAAGCCAATTTTATTAAAAATTTGACTTTTGCATGGGAGCTTCATTAAGGAGTGGAGATAGTGGGTAGGTATGTTTAGAAAAAATGTTGGGGACAAAAAATTAATGGGAGTTGGTCTCACATATTATCCCTCTAGGGGTGACTCTGCGGCAGTTATGGGACATTTTGTGTATTTTTTCACCTTTTACTTCAACTTTGACCTCGATCAGCGGCCATTTGCCCCCAACGCACCTCCCCCCTTTTTTTGCTTCATGCATTTTTTTTCCAAACCTCACAAAATAAGAGGTTGTAGCATTTCGAAATACATACTGTTGCTAAGAATCTCCATATATCACAATGTCATACCTAATGTAGTATCTATGTCTGTGTAAGTATGTAGACCACCCATAGCTTTTGAATGGCTTAACCGATCGTAACATCTGCAGATTTTGGCTAAACTTAGATGTCGTGTGAATATGAATAGATTTGACTGATAGATTTCGTGAATTTTCGAATGCAAGCTTCTTTTTAATAAATAAATAAATAAAGCCACCATTCCAATCAGAACTAATCAGCTCTTGATTCATTCGAGATATTTCAAAACGTGCTATTTTGTAGTGACTCCAAAATGTTTGTCAAATTGATCTTCTATATTCAATAAATTTTTAACACAACTACATGTAAAACAAAAACTACATTTAAAATGAATACAAATTATTTGTTGGGTTTTGTATAAGTTTCAAAGCCTACTATGCTTATTTTTGAAAATCATTTGTAAATTCTCAAATAGTTTTTTAAAGTCTGTACATAAGATAAGGGGTTTGTAACTGTTCACAAGTGTAGTTGAAGTCTACTGACGTTTAGGTAAAGCACCAATGAAATGCGTACAGACAATGCTTAACCATCAACAAACACCTGTAGTGAAGGGTATACAAATTAATATATGTTAGACAAACTTTTACCTTTCCTCTGCGTTGAGATTTATTATTTTTAACCACAGCGAATTCTTGGTTTACAAAAAACAATGTATTTTCGGCAAAGTCTTTAGGCGTTTGACAATTGGGTTCCATTGTTAGGATTTGTTTCTTCAATTTAGGAAATTGTACCAATGACCATAGAGTACGCCTCAGTTCGGGATCTAAAAAATAAAGATTATATATAATAAAAAAGTAATAATGATAATAATTATAATTATGGATAATAATAATAATAATAATAAAATATAATAGTAATGATTGTAAACTAAAACGAATAATAATTAATATTACCTGGCAATTCGGTTGCCAAACGTAAATTTTCATATGAGATTTTATCATGTGGTCTTTGATTCCAAGCAAACAGGACCGCCATTTGAAATGTTGTGACATCGAGATCATAGCGACCGAAATTGTTAACAAATGTTATTGTGCCGTTACTCATGTGATGATACCACTGTAGTTTACGACCGGAATGTTTTTTCTTATAGAAATCTTCCACATCGGGTATGTAGTCTTCTAACTCAAGTGGTAAACTAACCGATACACGTTCCGAACAGCGAGCCCATGCCCCGGCATTTAGAATTTTAATATTAATGGCATCATGACGACCAGTGGAATTACGAAATTGAGTATTTAAATCCTCACTGACCTATAATTTGGCATTTCAAACTTAATTTTCTTACTAATCTAAGGATAAGAGATCGTATCTGGACTTACCTTAATGTCTTGGAACATGCGAGCCAAACGATTGACATAATCGGCTGGCATACCAACTTCTCGCAGCCACTCAACAATGTCTTCTTCTTTTTCACTATCGGCACTAGTACCCAATATAAGTCTTGAAATATTGAAAATAAATTTAAAATTATTTTTTATTAAATACCAACCAGATGAGCCTGCGGCTCTGCGCGATTAAATTTAAGTTTTTGATTATAAGAGTGTCTGCAAAAAAATTTAATTTCACATATATATAATTTTATGTATAAAGTTTTTTAGATGTTGTCTAAAGTCACCGTTATAAAAACTAAACAGTGCTACCAATATTAAAAAACAAAAGTTTGCATCCTACTTTCCAGTATCATTCATAACAGTAAAATTGCGCCCTTTCGCTTTTTTGAAAGTGAAATATTTTGCCACGGTAAAACGTATCATATATCGTCAGCTTATTATTGGTTTGGCCCACCGACCATTTTTGAAGAAAAAAAAAATAGTTAGGAGTGGATTATACAGGGTGTCCCATTAATCAACGTCAAGCCGAAAGCGGATGATAGGGCAAGTAGTGACTGCTCCAAAAAAGTAAGAAAAAAAATCGATGTCACTTATTTTAAAAGGTGTTGCTAGTTTGAAAAAATCACCCCGTAATGATCTTTCTATTGCTGTTACTACAAATCTTCACTTTTCTTATTTTTTCTCCTATATCATTGTCAGATATCCTTCTGGAAATGGCAGTAAAAAATTCATACTGCAGTGGCCTGATTTTCAAAGAAAATCTTACATTTTGCCAAACGACGTACTTAAATTTATTACTACTCCCAACTTTAACCGGTCGTGTTGAAAAAAAAATGTACTAGGTTCTTTTGGCAAGTGACATTAAAAGTTGGCGCGTTTAGCACGAATTCCAAAATGGTATAATACTTGGTCGATTTGTTTTTCAAACTGCGAAAAAAAATTTTTTTCCAACAAAAATATCTACATGGTCCTGGCTTCACAAAGGCAGGGTTTGCGGACTAGGTACGAAAAGCTTCAGGCTGTTGCATGCGAAAGAGACAGGTAGGATCAGAGCATGCATAGTAGCCTGGGGCAGCCTAAATATATTTTTGTTATCTGATTTCAGTGACGAATATACCACTACAGCAGCCTGGGAGACGACTATGGGCAAACGTTCGCGACGCTATTTAAATGGCAAGCCAACGTAACTTGCCAGACCTTCTCGGAGCAGACGCAAACGCACATCATGTCGTATGGGGAAGCTCTGACACTAATACAAGGGGTGAGTCTTTATTTGATTTTATTATTTGTAACAACTTAGACATTTCAAATGTCGCGTCAGAACCCACTTTCGTCATATCAAATAGGAAGGAGGTTATAGATATCACGCTAGTTAGTTCTACGCATACTGATATTAGGGAATGGAAGGTATCAAATGACTGTTCTTTCTCTGATCATCGCTATATTGAATTCACTATAGGGATTCTGACTGATCGGGCTACGCCCATAATAAATAGGAAGAAAACAAATTGGGAAGTGCAAAAGCTTATTCTCTCTGATTTTTTTACACAATCGCCAATCATAAACGATAGGCACGACATTGATATCACGGTTGACAATCTAATAAATGCTTGGCGACGACCGAATCATGCAGACCTAGTATACTGCGTGGGAAGAAAAAGCCACCATGGTGGAGTCCTGAAATAGCGAACGCTCGCAAGCAGAGTCGCAGACTATTCAATGAGGCAAAAAGACTGGGAAACTGGTCAGCCTACAAAGCCTCTGTAAACAAGTTCAAGAGCCTCATCAGGGATGCGAAACGAACGTCATGGAGGTCCTTCTGCAGCAATGTTGAGGGATCCTCTGAGACTAGTCGCCTTCACAAAATCTTGGCTACTCTTCCAACTGTCCCCAGATTCATTAAGAAATCACCAGTAGTCAGGAGACCCTAGAGGTACTAATGAGCACACACATTCCCGGTTGCACTTCCTACACGGGAGAAAATGCAGCCATACAATCATTACATTCTAACACGGCCACGATTACCCTCAATAGGGAAAAAATAATGTGGGCCATCAATAGCTTTGACCCGTTCAAATCACCGGGTCCCGACGGCATTATTCCAGCTGACCTACAGCATAATGCAGACGTGATTACTCCATGGCTCATTCGGATATACTCGGCATGCCTAACTTGGTCGTATACTTCGATAGCATGGACAAAATGCTCCGTGGTCTTTATTCCCAAAGGGGGTAAAACTACATACGTAGAAAGATTTTAGACCCATCAGCCTATCATCTTTTCTCCTTAAAACTCTGGAACGGATAATTGATCTACACCTTAAATCAACAATTTCTCCGAATCTCCTATCAACCTCCCAACATGCCTATACGAAGGCCAAATCAGTCGCTTGTAGGATTCATTGAAAAATCCCTGGCAAACAAAGAATATACATTCGTGGCCTTTCTTGATATAGAGGGTGCCTTTAACAATGTACGACCTGAATCCATCATTGTGGAACTGGAAAGACTAAACATTGATCTGTCAACAATTAGCTTTATACGAGGACTCTTAACAAATAGGGTAATTTCCTCTACGATGGAGCAAACGACTATTCAAAAAACGGTTATTCGAGGTGCTCCCCAGGGATCAGTAGTCTGCGCGGATGACGTAGCAGTAGCAATATCTGGTAAATTTCTAGATACTCTATCTCAACGTCTTCAATCGGCATTAGGTATCATAAGTAGATGGAGCGTTAAAAGTGGTCTTAATGCTAACCCTCAAAAGACGGACTTTGTTCTCTTTATAAGAAAATACAAGACACCGAATTTCACGTTACCGACTCTTAACGGAGTCACCTTTAGGTTATCAGACAGCGTGAAGTATTCAGTATTATACTGGACTCTAAGCTTTCATGGTATCCCAACGTTCAAGCTAGGGCAGCCAAGGCTGCTATTGCTCTATACACCTGCAAAAGGGCGAACGGCAACAGGTGGGGCGTAAGTCCCAAAAACGTCAATTGGTTTTTTGAAATGGTGGTAAAGCCCATAATAATGTATGGGGCTGTCGTCTGCTGGACTTCCTTAAATAAAGTCACATACTCTAAAATCATTAAAGAGGTTCTTCGAACATCTGCTTTGAAGCGGGGTAACGTAGGCCATGCGACGATATTAGGGCAAATCTTAGATCTTCCCGACCACACTGACTATTGCTCACCTGCTCTGCTGCCCGACAAGAGATTCATGGTGGACTTCTTAGGCATATCCTCTGAGACAGACTACATACACCAATATGAGGATGTGCTCGAGATCTACGTCGACGGGTCAAAGTCGGGCATCGGAGTAGGCGAGGGTTTCTACATCCCACAAATGCAACGTAGGATAAACTTTAGGCTACCAAATTAATTTAGCATCACTCAGGCTGAAATATCGGCAATCAAAAGGGCGCTCAACTGGTTAGGGTACTACAGGATATTCGATCAGGACATCCGAATTTGTACCAATAGTAAGGCGGCACTACATGCTCTATCGTTCCCACGACAATTGGATCTACGCTCCGGAACGACCCGAGTCTCATTCGGCCAAAGATTGTCAACCCAGCGACAGCTGTATCAGACGGAAGTTTTTTCCTCAGGAAAGAACTCCCGACAACAACATGCTCTATCTGGTGTTTACACAACATCGGAGTTGGTTAAAGAATGCCGGGCATCTCTGAATGAGATGGCGAGACATGCGAACTTAGGGCTCTTCTGGGTACCGGGCCACGCGGGGGTGCCCGGTAACACTATGCGGACGGTCTAGCCAAGGCTGGTGCCCGCCTAAATGAAAATGACATCGACTGGTTAGTAGGTGTCCAGTTAAAAAGCTGCAAAATACAAATTCAGCACCAACTATTTGGAGAAGCGCAAACCAGATGGACAAATAAAATCACTTGTGAGGTTTCCAGATCCATCTGGCCCCAGTATAACTTCGCAAGATCTGCAACCATTCTGTGGCTTCCTCGTCAACAGCTGCGTATTCTCGTAGCGGTCATAACAGGGCACTGTCTCATTGGTGTCCATGCCAGAAGATTAAATCTTCCCTTTAACGATTTCTGTAGAAGTTGTCAGAACGAGGAGGAGGAAGAGACTGTCAAGCACTTCCTCTGTCGATGTCCAGCACTATTTAGAAATAGGGCGTCATACTTGGGAAGTCCGTCACTACCCGAACTAGCAGACCTGGGGGAATGCGACATTAGGGGAATAAATTCATTCATACGATACTCGGGTTGGTTTAACACCGACCCAACCTCTGCGATAGGCAGGGCACCTTTTTAAATTTCCCTACTATCCATCCCAGGCATCACAAAGGGACCAAAGGACCCAAGTGGGCCGGTTTTTAGAAACCGGCAGCATGTAAAATTTTTCAACGCTTGTCATATCTCTGTATCTCACTCGATTCCAAAAATGTCTTGTGTCCATAGACCTTATAAAGTTCTAAAAAGTCTTTACTTAAACAATTATATTGTATGGTTAGTGAGATATACTCATTTTAATATTAAAATTTCTCAATTTTCCAAATCCTTGGACCAGTAATTTTAAGATATCGGATTCAAATAACAGTCAATTGTCACAATTGCGTATTTGTTAGTTACACGACAATATTTCGAATATTTAAAATAAGTTGATGGAAAAATTCTTTCAGAGTTGCAAAATATACAATTTTTAATTTGAAAATTGAAAAATGTTGAATTTATGAAAATTTTTGGCTAAAAAAGCGACATAATTCTTTTCCCTATATTATTTTCTTAAGGATCATATAATTATTATATACATGTCTAAAAGGTATCTTCACAAACATGATTTTACAAAAAAAAAAAAATACGTCGGCGTGCACCCTTTCGAAATCGACCTATTTTTGAGATTTGTACGAACTTTCTTAGGAATTCTGATGATTCTCAGAAGCAAATCATACTTATCTTTACTTGCTGAGCATTAATTGCGTAAATTTCTGTACAACTGCAAAATTTCATTTGAAAGTATCAATAATAAACGATTTTATAGTATTAAGAAAAAATTTAATATGCACAAAACACCACATAGTACCATTATTGTACTTGTTTTGTTCGTGTTGTGTAAATGTAAATAGCCGACATAGTTGTGGCCCATGACCAAAAATCGCCTGCTTCTGCTGTAGGCTATTAGGTACTTTTATAAAATTATTCAGCCATTTTTAGCACCTTTTTGTATCTCTACGATTTAGAAAAATATTCAAAACAAGATTTTTCTAAAATAGCAAATATATAAAAAAAGCCGTTTAAAATAGCTGATATAAAGCTTTATAAAAAAGTTACTTGGTCCGAAAACGTCCAGCATTACCGATTCAATACACTAACAAATTTGATTCAAAATTTAATAAAAAGTTACAGCGTAATTTTTCTCAATGTTTAAAAGGCCATATTTTCCAAACCAAATAACTTAACGATAAATAATTTTATTTTTAAATACATGAGCAGCGTAGCGAAAACAGTAAGGTTCCTTTGCTACGGTTTGCAAACACTAAAAAAAGTTAGTTTGAAAATTTCTCCAAATGTTACCACAATATGTCACTGAGTGAACCCGTCAAAAGGCGGGCAAATCATTCCAAACAGGCTAGTGTTAGATCATAACAAACAAGACTTCAAACATAAATGCAGTTATCTTCACTCGCTTTTTGTTTGCAAAATTTCAGCTATTTATGGACCGATTAAGCTGATCTTCACTAGAAAAAAAATCCACGGAGATATGTATAACAGGTCTGTAAGTTTTTTACAGGCTTAGGAAAATCCCTTACAACTAGGAAGAAACGTACAATGGAATCGGAATAATAATGGAAAATGACCCACTTATACCGCAATATATATCATCTTAAAAACTCAATTTCTTTGTGAATTAGCCAAACTGAACCATAGAAGATGTAATACTACGTACCTTCTCGTTAAGTGAACTTTGTGATAACGCATAAACACATCCTTATTATTGACATATTTTAACACCAAAAGAACATCCCTTAGTCGAGCATCAATTTGTTCGCTGGTTAAGCGTTTGCTTAACGGCGTGCGTCGTAAAAGCATATCGCAATAGTTGGCAAGTAATTCTGGGCATTTACTTTCGGGTGCTGTGTATTTCACACCACGATTTTGTATGCCTGTTGCTAATTCCAATTTGAAAACACTAGTGTCATTAACCACCGTTTTAAACGCTTTATCACGTGCTGTAAGGAAACGAGGATCATCATTGAAAGCATTTTTAACAAGAGTACTAAACTTTGTAAATAGTTCAAGTAAACGTTCTACATATTTTTCCGAGTCTTGTGTTATAATTTCAGATGCCGATAGCATATCCGTAAGACCAGCGGAAACAATATGATTTTCCAAATCGCGCAACATTTTATCAACGCCATTAGGTACACGATCCAATAAACGGAACATTAAATTCAAACGATCAGTTTCATATTCTTTAATGAGAGGTGCACATTCGGCTATTATGGTGTTCATATGATCACCCACCAAAACCTTAACACAAGTCTGTGCCAATACTACATAGCTGCTGGGCTCCAAATAGCGTTTGGCCCTTGATTCTTCTTCCTTTAACTTGCAGTCGGCATATTTCATAAAAGCCAACACACCGTTGGCTTGTTGCTGTTCTGTGGCCTTCAAGCGATAAAAAGAAGCAGTGGCTTTCAAATAAGCTGCCTCAAAGTTGTCTCTATAAATTTGTAGTTTATCTTCAGGGTTTGAACAGAGATTCACATAACTTTCCCTTACTCCTATTACTAGCTGAGCATCATAGGCATCACCATTTCTCTCGGCATGTACAATTTTCATAGCAGATTCTTGCAGACGATCTTTAATATCTCTGAAAATGTGCTCATTCCAAGAATCCAACATTAGTTTCCGAACAATACTATCTTCGGTGGGGTTCTTTTTATTATTATTGTTGTTATTGTTGTTAGCTGACGATGATGAAGAGCCAGCGGCAGCATTGGACGTTGAGGCCGATGCTTTTGAACTCGAGAGGGATGCGATTAAACTTGACGCGGAAGTTGATGAACAGCTGGAGGGGGGTTGTTTTAATTGAAACCAATGTTCTAATTGGCGAAAAGGCAGAGGCAGGTAACTTGACTGTGTGAAAAACTTGCGCCACTCAATTATATAGGTGGTAAGCAGAGCATGTTCGCCACGTTGTGATTGCACCTTGCGCTGAGCATGGGCTATAAACTCTACCACATCATTGCCCAGACAGTCATAGATTTTCGCTGCACCTTTTTCATCCCACAGGCACACTAAATGGACACCATAAAATAAGTCTTGCCACTCAACTTGTGATACTGTTTCCTGCTTTAACAATTTCAATACAATAATGCGCATATCAGGCCATACTTCCTCAAAGGATCTTTGTCCTTTTCCCTATAGCGAGAAAAAAATGTGTAGACGCAAGAAAATTACAAAAAGAAACAAAAAAAAAAAGCAATAAATTAAGAATTTTCAAGGTTTCTAAAAGCACTGAAAAAATAAACTAACCTTTAACATTTTAGTTCTCAAGTTTTATTTAAACACTTTTCTTAATAATTATTCATTTATTTACGTTGAATTTGTTAATTAAATTTAAAATTATTTACTTTCGTGATTTTGTGGATATTTTTTTATCTACTTTTACAATTACAATTTCTGTTTTCTTTTACTGTATGGTTTTTGTTACTTCTTTTTTAGCTTTTTTCTTTTTGCAAAAAAGATTTCTTTAAATTCTACATCGGCGTGAACAAATCAAACTCACCACAACAAACCGTAACAGCTGTTCCCTGTTCTTTCTGTTGTTGCTATTGTATTATTTGAAAAGTGGTGAATTATTTTAACTGAGAAAAGATACAGTAAGCAATGAATATAATAAAATAAATAATTTAAAAGGCTCTTACATATATTAAAACATTTCTTTATTTCGTACCCAAGAATTAGTTTAGATTTAACAACAAAAATACTTTTTAGACCAATAGAAAACAAACTGCGTACAGTTTTTTGGGTAAAAAATAAAACTATAGGGTGATAATCACCAACAAACTTTGAGCATTTTTTCCGGAATGTAAAAGTTTGTTGGTGATTATTACCCTATAGTTTTATTTTTTACCCAAAAAGCTGTACGCAGTTTGTTTTCTATTAGTCTAAGTTTGATTTTGGCTTTTATTTTATTCTTGCACAAGAATTATTTTAGATTTTACAGCAAAAATACTTTTTGGGTGTTTTTGAGAATTTTTTGCGGAATGTAAAAGTTTGTTGGTGATTATCACCCCATAGTTTTATTTTTTACCCAAAAAACTGTACGCAGTTTGTTTTCTATTGCCCCAAGCTTGATTTTGGCTTTTGATTTAATCTTGCTCAAGAATTATTTTAGATTTTACAGCAAAAATACTTTTTGGGTGTTTTTGAGCATTTTTTGCGGAATGTAAAAGTTTGTTGGTGATTATCACACCATAATTTTATTTTTTACCCAAAACACTGTACGCAGTTTGTTTTCTATTGGTCTATGCTTGATTTTGGCTTTTGACTTAATCTTGCACAAGAATTATTTTAGATTTTACAGCAAAAATACTTTTTGGGTGTTTTTGAGCATTTTTTGCGGAATGGAAAAGTTTGTTGGTGATTATCACCCCATAGTTTTATTTTTTACCCAAAAAACTGTACGCAGTTTGTTTTCTGTTGGTCTATGCTTGATTTTGGCTTTTGACTTAATCTTGCACAAGAATTATTTTAGATTTTACAGCAAAAATACTTTTTGGGTGTTTTTGAGCATTTTTTGCGGAATGGAAAAGTTTGTTGGTGATTATCACCCCATAGTTTTATTTTTTACCCAAAAAACTGTACGCAGTTTGTTTTCTATTGGTTTAAGCTTGATTTTGGCTTTTGATTTAATATTGCACAAGAATTATTTTAGATTTTACAGCAAAAATACTTTTTGGGTGTTTTGGAGCATTTTTTGCGGAATGGAAAAGTTTGTTGGTGATTATCACCCCATAGTTTTATTTTTTACCCAAAAAACTGTACGCAGTTTGTTTTCTATTGGTCTAAGCTTAATTTTGGCTTTTGTTTCAATCTTGCACAAGAATTATTTTAGATTTTACAGCAAAAATACTTTTTGGGTGTTTTTGAGCATTTTTGGCGGAATTGAAAAGTTTGTTGGTGATTATCACCCCATAGTTTTATTTTTTACCCAAAAAATTGTACGCAGTTTGTTTTCTATTGGTTTAAGCTTGATTTTGGCTTTTGACTTAATCTGGCACAAGAATTATTTTAGATTTTACAGCAAAAATACTTTTTGGGTGTTTTTGAGCATTTTTTGCGGAATGGAAAAGTTTGTTGGTGATTATCACCCCATAGTTTTATTTTTTACCCAAAAAACTGTACGCAGTTTGTTTTCTATTGGTTTAAGCTTGATTTTGGCTTTGGTTTCAATCTTGCACAAGAATTATTTTAGATTTTACAGCAAAAATACTTTTTGGGTGTTTTTGAGCATTTTTTGCGGAATGGAAAAGTTTGTTAGTGATTATCATTCCATAGTTTTATTTTTTACCCAAAAAACTGTACGCAGTTTGTTTTCTGTTGGTCTATGCTTGATTTTGGCTTTTGCCTTAATCTTGCACAAGAATTATTTTAGATTTTACAGCAAAAATACTTTTTGGGTGTTTTTGAGCATTTTTTGCGGAATGGAAAAGTTTGTTGGTGATTATCGCCCCATAGTTTTATTTTTTTACCCAAAAAACTGTACGTAGTTTGTTTTCTATTGGTCTAAGCTTGATTTTGGCTTTTGATTTAATCTTGCACAAGAATTTTTTTAGATTTTACAGCAAAAATACTTTTTGGGTGTAACGCAGTTCGTTTTGTAAGGAGTTTAACTGTATACTGGTATTTCTTTTTTTTGTGCACAGTCATTATTTTATATACTTTGATTGTAACGAAATTAATCAATAACAAGTAAGTATTAAAATATCGGCGTGTTTATTATAGCCGAGCTTTACTGTACAATTGAACTGTACGTTTCTTAAGTCTTTGCATGATTTTGTTTTGTTTTAAAACTCACCACAGCAAATAAAAGAAAACAATGGAAAAATGTAAACACAAACAGCTGTTACGGTTTGTTGGAGTTTGATTTGTTCACATACGTTTAAATAAAAGATAAGGTAGATTAATACAGGTAGTGGTGAATACACAGCCTTTCATCTATTTTCATTATTGCAACCATGATGATATAATATAGGTGGCATTACTACGCCAGATGACAATTTTTTGCTCGAGGATTGTTTGTCGAGATCGCTGTCAGTCTTGTTTGCTTATAAAATGAAATTGTGATTAGTTTATTTTACTAAAGTTTCTAATAATTTTAATGTAAATACAAGAAATAACTCTGACGGTAAACGTGTATGCGTGTG
This sequence comes from Panzeria rudis, assembly GCA_956483635.1. Classification (NCBI taxonomy): domain Eukaryota; kingdom Metazoa; phylum Arthropoda; class Insecta; order Diptera; family Tachinidae; genus Panzeria; species Panzeria rudis. The sequence goes on along the minus strand of OY101447.1, from coordinate 39,966,530 downwards.
TGTTTTTTAATTCAATAATTTATGTAATTCATCACTAGCAGCGAATTAATATCAAGTGGCCTTATCAATAAAACAACACACATACAAAGTAGGTGTAGGACTATTTTTATTTGTGCTTTGACAGTTCTTGTTAAAGTTTTTCTGTTTTCTTATATAGAGTTTGACTGCTGGGGTGTAATCAGCTGATGATTATCTGTGATGATAAGGCTACCTGGTACTGAGATCGCCTTGTATACGACCAAGGCGAATGCAGTACCAGGTAGCTCTATCATCACAGATGATCATCAGCTGATTACACCCAATCAGTCAAACTCTATATAAGAAAAGAGAAAAACTTTAACCCGAACTGTCAAAACACTAATAAAAATAGTCCTACACCTACTTTGTATGTGTGTTGTTTTGATGATAAGGCCACTTGATATTAATTCGCTTTGGTATACGACATTACCCAAACAAAAATTCCTTTTTTTGTTGTAATGTTGTATCTGTTGCCCTAGTAGTCCCACCTATATTATTTCATCATGGTTGCAAACATATACACAATAGGGGAAAATTTTTTCAAAAATAGGACATCGACTTGGTGTAGGCGGCAGCATCTGCCTCTCCGAAACTCTTTAACCGAGTTCGATGAAATTAAAAAAAAATTGAAAAATTTTGCCCCTCCGTAATTATTTAACCGATTTTGATCAAATTCAGAAGGCTCAACACCTCTCGTGAATCTATTTTTGGAAAATTTTATGAAATTGAAAACGTACCACCTTATCGTGTTTGGTGATTTTCGCTTTCGACTATATTTTTGTAATAGATTAAAGATAGCACGCTACAATTTTCTTTAATCCAAACACGATAAGGGCCATAGATATGTAGATCTAAATCTAGGAGGATACATACATCTTTGCCAATATTATAAATGAGAAAGCATTTTTGTTTGTTTGTTACGCATTAATGGCGTAAGAAAATGGCCGAAGAAAAACTACGGGCTGTTTAGTGCAAGAAGAAGAATATTATGCCTTCAAATTCATTCTCATTTACCCAATCTTGTATTACGGGAACAGTTTTCGACACAGAGGTGGTCGGTGGTTTTCGTGCGAATTGGGACATGATACAATAATACAAGGTAAAACTGTCAGCGCAAATGTGTTGTGGATTTTATATTTCACGAATGTCAAATTCGCTTTATCAGACATTCAGGAAACATTTTACACTAACAATACCTGTTATTTTTATTGTTGTAGGGACAGTTCTACCTGTTTTTATTGTATCATGGTACGGGATCGCAACTAATGTCTAATGCCGCCGAAAATAGTTTGGCGTACTTCACCTGAAAAAGCCGCCGATTGTCCTTGTAAAATATAAAATAATCTGGTTGTATGTGATGGAAATCGATCGATTTCAAAAAACAAAATCTCTTGAAAGATGACTTGTTGATGTTTTTATTGTTTCCGAGGCTTAGAATATTTTATGCGATCTTAGATTCGATTTCAATGTATTGTGCGATTTACATAACCCATTTTGGCTAATATTAATTTCCTGTAGCAGCTGCTTTTGTTGAAATTGCGTTTGGGAACTGAAGGTGTTGCCAAATGATCGACGGCGCTGGCATGCTGGCGTAAGCTCCGGATAGGGCTCGCCGTATTGGGGTTGTTCTTGTCGACCATCAGGTAAATTAGACAGCTACAAAAAATCATGCCAGCTGTACTAAATAAATTTAGTAAAAAGGTATTTGTTATAAAAACTTAATAAATATGTTCAGAGAACCCGAAAGCAATTGCATCTAGTTATCTCCCTGCTGCACACATTTTATCAAAATCTTCCGGCTGGTGTATTTGCCAGGAAAAACTGCCCTCCCCTACTGAGATCATGCGACCTCACCGTGGCATCATATATAGAGTCTGTGTATTTTGTAGATGCCCCTAAGATTTTTTTATTTTTACAACTTCACACTTTCCCTTTTACTTACCGCATCCTAAACTTCCTATTCCTTCATATTAAAATGATAAAACAAAAAAAATATTTCATTTCAAAATGTACATGGCCGTTTTATTTAATACAAGAAGATTTTAGCAATTCATTCTATGTTTTTACAAATGTAAGTTCTTGTGGTCTTGGGAAAACAGGAAGAATTATTAAAATTTTAGCAAAACATTAAATTACTTATATTTAACAAAGATGATGCAGGCGGATAATAAGGGAATGTAATTTAAAAATTTCTTTACGTTTTAAAATTATTCTCAATATTAGTAATAAAATGCGATTTAAAATTTCTTTACATAAAAAATTATTTCAAATCGAAAATTTTTCTTTTGCTTTAAAAGAAATTTTAAGGTTATAAAAATTCCTTTTTTTTTCTAATTATAAATTAACTTTTTCTGATCAACAGGCCTTTAATTTAATTGCATTTTTTATTTATGATGAATCTTTAATAAAACTTTTCTTCTTTTCTCCTACTTCATCTTGGATGCTTGGCTACTTCGCTTATTTTGGGCTTCCGAGCGACGCCGGTACTGCCGTCCGTCCGTCAACGTGTCCTTACGTCCGATTTGTCTTACACGGTAAGTTGCAAAAAATCACTGTTTCTATATATATATTTTTCACCTTTCAAACTCCTTATATTAAGGAAAACACCGATAATTGTGGGCAACTGACCCCTAACGCAAGACGTAACTAATCAGGCCTGAGCTCAACCCCTACTTAGCTGGACGCGCACTCCGGAATAATCTCTCAGAGGACTGAGTTTTCTTTTTCGGTACTACTAAAATGTTTTCCTATATATCGCGTTTTATTTATAATGATAAATATATATATATTTTTATATTAGGTAGTCCGTGAGTCGTTCGTGTTATTACGTCCGAATGTCTATGGCGGTTACCTGGCACCCCAGGAGTGGCGGTGCCTGATGAAAATGGCTGAAGTAATCCCTCGTTGGAAGCGTAAGAGGTGGTAGTAGTTGGCGGGAAAATTAGATGCGGTTATTATTTCATTACTTATATATATTTTTATATATTTAATTTTCACAATTTACTTGTGTATGTGTTCGTTATGGCTTTTTTTTTATTTTACTTTTGTTTTTTGTATAAATAAAAATTCGGTATTCAACCACACAAACTTGTCGTTGAACAAATGGTCACTATATCTTTTTTTTTCTAAGTAGATTTCCTTTTTTTGGTTTGCTCTTTACCACTTTACGCTTCGGCGGATCCAATCAGAAGGGCTGATTTTTCTTAGTTTCCTCTGACGAGACCTCCTAACCGATCGTACCATTTTCCACCATTTTTTCTCAAAAAAACTTTTCAGCTATTTAAAACCTACACATTTCCAGTACATTTTGTTTTGTTGTTTTCATTTCTTTAATCTTTTTTTTTTTGTTTATTTTTCCCGTTGTCCTCTACATATATACCCTACTCTTTCTGGCGAGCCATTCACAATAGGTGTCAGCTGACAAACATAAATTGTTGCCACCTAACTTACAACCACAGGGTGCACATGACAAACCCAAACACTCCTGTAGACCATTTATGGACACAGGATGGGAGGGCGTGCATCCGAAACTGGCTAAACTAATATGATGCAGATGGTATTTTGGCGATTGATTCATCAAAAAAAAAAATCGCGACGGCAACACTGCTTTTGATTTCACCACCCTAACTTTTAGTAAAAATTGTCCTGCCCTGGCAACGCTGTCACTTACACATGAATGGATACGATGGATGAGTGAATGGTAAGTAGAAATTAATTTAATAATTTTGTTAATATACAATGAAATTATTAAATTAATAAAGAATTGTTGCTAATCATTTTATATAATTTCCTTTTCAGCGGTTGTAGCTGTTTGCGTGCGGTGGCAGACTACCCGCAGTTGGTAAGTAAATAAAAGAATTTTACATGGCTAATAATACTAATGACCCCTTTCTATCCTTTTTCCTACAGCAAAGACCGGACGACATGGCCCACACGCTAGGATATAGGTAAGTACATGAAATTAAGTATAAAAGTGTTACATGGGCAGAATTAAATTCATTCATTCATCCCCATTCGGTAATTTTTCCTTCAGACCACCCGGCTGACCATTCTGCCGCCGGCGTTTGGCCGTCGCCGAAAAAATTGTATGTATTACTGAAAAAGTAATATTATTATACAAGAAATAATTCCTGCCCTAGAAACTAATAAAATATTAATTGTTATTGTTTCTATTTTATTTTCAGAAGCAAATAAATTATTTTGCAAAAAAAAAAAAAAAAGAAATCACCAAACAGAGAGATGACCAAACCGTGATTAAGCAGTTGAGCGCTCAAATGAGTGGCATCGCAACTCCGGACAAAAAGGTAAGTTCAAAAATTCTTCTGTTGCGCTAGGATTTAGCCTTGCGTTTACATGTAAAAGAGAACTAATTAAACTACGCGGCAAAATTTTTTTTCACATTTCGTTTCGCCCGAACACAGACGGGAAATAATCGCTCAAACGGTCGCGATTACATTTCGATTAAAAATTTAACACAGATTTCCGTCAACCTTGTAGAATTAATCACTCAAGTAGTTTATTGGAAGATTGTTATAAATTTTCCGCAAAACCTTGAGCTTTAGCAAATTTGAAATTTGCAAGTTTAAATACATTTCTCTTTGTCGCTTGAATTTTATTTAACAAGAGAATTAAATTCGTAATTGGAATCATCCTTTACTTTTTCCCTTCTGTGTAGGCTCAAAACTAAATTGAAAAAAAAATCTTACTTGTACGAAACAGAAAAAATAAAAATCTTGATGCTAGGTTAGCTAGTCAAGGTACTAAACCTTTCAACGCTGGGAACGCAGGGACTAAAACCCCCAAAGATTTTAAGGCTAACTTAAATCTTTGGCGTGAAGTACCCCCTGCGATTCCTTCAAAAAAAACTTTTGAACTCGCAGAACTTTTTCCGGTCAAAAAAACACAAAATACGATTAACTTTAGCATCCCCAAAATGTTCAGCAAGGAAGTAAACTAAAAAAATTTTCTACTTCATATCTTTCCTTTCTGAGCATTACGGTGCCGCTAACTATTCCTAAGCAAAAACTTATACATGTAATCCACAATATTTTTTTTTATTTTTTTATTTTCATTTTTATTTTTTTATTTTCATTTTTATTTTTTTTTTAAACTATTCTTGTAATTTATACTTTAAATTTATCCTATTTCACTACTTCATTTCCACGCTTCATAGGTAAGAAAAATTCAATTGGACCTCGAGATGGAAGACCTAGCCTACCTGTGGACATCAGGCTTGCGTTCATTTACATGAATGCCCAACAGGCAATAAAAAGAAATAAAAATAAAATAAAAAACCAAAATATATTCGAATAAAAAGCATATGTACTAAAGTCCCTCTTTTATATTACAGGTATTCTTCTTACGCAGTACGCAGCACCTATAGACGGACGTCCCTGGAAGTAGTAACTCTAATTCATCCCCTTACTTCCAGGCTTATCTACTAACATTATAAATAAATCTGCGGTGAGTACTAAACCTTATAATTATGTATAACTTTAGTATATAAAAAAACCCATGTCCGAAACTATGCAATTTAAATCTCTGGCCCTACCAGCAGTGTGAATTTGGCAGTACCAATGAAGCGAAAAAATGTGAAAACACCCTTTTTCCCAAATTCATTGAGCACCGCGGCTATTCCATCTAAAAGTATGGTCATGTGATTATTTGCATAACTACGGTACAGAACGGTATAAAAATATAGTAAAGTATACTTCATATACCTATTTAAAACAAAAAGGAAATTTTAGCAAAACTAACAATAGGCAGATAGATAGGCTTACTTACTAATCAAGGACATATCCGGGATAAACTTTCCCACTACTTGTATGCTTGACTTTCATGACTTTCCAACTCACTGTTAGTCTGATGTAGGGGACGTTTCTTTTACTTGACGCCAAATCACCCAATATCCAAATCTAACCATATATAGAAAGCTAGTCAGACTATTTTACCTCAACTTGCTGTAAGAACGGGCTCAGAAAAAGTTATCATACTAGGTGACAAACAATTCTCAGTCCTTAATGGCAAAGTTCCCCAGGGCGTTATTACAGAATTGCACTAATAGTATGGTGACAGTTACAAAAGGTAACTAGCTTAGAAACTTAAGCGCCATAATTAAGTAAAATCTGCACTTTCTCTATAACTAACTGCGATTTGTGATATGGTGAAACACCTTCAAGCAAAACCGTCTCCCACTTCACCCTGACGTGAGCTAACAAAATCATTAGTGAAAAAATAAACAAATTGAAATACAAGTAGTTGAAACAAACATCAGAGTAATCAGGAAGTATATAGAGTATTTAGCAAAACGTTTCAATAACAATTTCGCATTGTGTAGGTGTTGGGTGAGGAAACGCTGGGACTGGAACCACCAAGGACGTTAAAGTTATTGCTTTAAATCCTTGGCATGAAATACCCCCAGCGATTTCCCTTGAAGATCCTCAATCTCATAGAGGCTATTCCCGACCGGTTTCACGATTCGACACTTTACGAACTTTCGTGCGAGCTTTGCATTAAAACCGCGCTTAAAATCGCTTTGTTGGAAATTCCTGCGATATACTTCTTGTCCTTTCCACGCTTCATAGGTAAGAAAAATTCAATTGGACCTCGAGATGGAAGACCTAGCCTACCTGTGGACATCAGGCTTGCGTTCATTTACATGAATGCCCAACAGGCAATAAAAAGAAATAAAAATAAAATAAAAAACCAAAATATATTCGAATAAAAAGCATATGTACTAAAGTCCCTCTTTTATATTACAGGTATTCTTCTTACGCAGTACGCAGCACCTATAGACGGACGTCCCTGGAAGTAGTAACTCTAATTCATCCCCTTACTTCCAGGCTTATCTACTAACATTATAAATAAATCTGCGGTGAGTACTAAACCTTATAATTATGTATAACTTTAGTATATAAAAAAACCCATGTCCGAAACTATGCAATTTAAATCTCTGGCCCTACCAGCAGTGTGAATTTGGCAGTACCAATGAAGCGAAAAAATGTGAAAACACCCTTTTTCCCAAATTCATTGAGCACCGCGGCTATTCCATCTAAAAGTATGGTCATGTGATTATTTGCATAACTACGGTACAGAACGGTATAAAAATATAGTAAAGTATACTTCATATACCTATTTAAAACAAAAAGGAAATTTTAGCAAAACTAACAATAGGCAGATAGATAGGCTTACTTACTAATCAAGGACATATCCGGGATAAACTTTCCCACTACTTGTATGCTTGACTTTCATGACTTTCCAACTCACTGTTAGTCTGATGTAGGGGACGTTTCTTTTACTTGACGCCAAATCACCCAATATCCAAATCCAACCATATATAGAAAGCTAGTCAGACTATTTTACCTCAACTTGCTGTAAGAACGGGCTCAGAAAAAGTTATCATACTAGGTGACAAACAATTCTCAGTCCTTAATGGCAAAGTTCCCCAGGGCGTTATTACAGAATTGCACTAATAGTATGGTGACAGTTACAAAAGGTAACTAGCTTAGAAACTTAAGCGCCATAATTAAGTAAAATCTGCACTTTCTCTATAACTAACTGCGATTTGTGATATGGTGAAACACCTTCAAGCAAAACCGTCTCCCACTTCACCCTGACGTGAGCTAACAAAATCATTAGTGAAAAAATAAACAAATTGAAATACAATTAGTTGAAACAAACATCAGAGTAATCAGGAAGTATATAGAGTATTTAGCAAAACGTTTCAATAACAATTTCGCATTGTGTAGGTGTTGGGTGAGGAAACGCTGGGACTGGAACCACCAAGGACGTTAAAGTTATTGCTTTAAATCCTTGGCATGAAATACCCCCAGCGATTTCCCTTGAAGATCCTCAATCTCATAGAGGCTATTCCCGACCGGTTTCACGATTCGACACTTTACGAACTTTCGTGCGAGCTTTGCATTAAAACCGCGCTTAAAATCGCTTTGTTGGAAATTCCTGCGATATACTTCTTGTCCTTTCCACGCTTCATAGGTAAGAAAAATTCAATTGGACCTCGAGATGGAAGACCTAGCCTACCTGTGGACATCAGGCTTGCGTTCATTTACATGAATGCCCAACAGGCAATAAAAAGAAATAAAAATAAAATAAAAAACCAAAATATATTCGAATAAAAAGCATATGTACTAAAGTCCCTCTTTTATATTACAGGTATTCTTCTTACGCAGTACGCAGCACCTATAGACGGACGTCCCTGGAAGTAGCAACTCTAATTCATCCCCTTACTTCCAGGCTTATCTACTAACATTATAAATAAATCTGCGGTGAGTACTAAACCTTATAATTATGTATAACTTTAGTATATAAAAAAACCCATGTCCGAAACTATGCAATTTAAATCTCTGGCCCTACCAGCAGTGTGAATTTGGCAGTACCAATGAAGCGAAAAAATGTGAAAACACCCTTTTTCCCAAATTCATTGAGCACCGCGGCTATTCCATCTAAAAGTATGGTCATGTGATTATTTGCATAACTACGGTACAGAACGGTATAAAAATATAGTAAAGTATACTTCATATACCTATTTAAAACAAAAAGGAAATTTTAGCAAAACTAACAATAGGCAGATAGATAGGCTTACTTACTAATCAAGGACATATCCGGGATAAACTTTCCCACTACTTGTATGCTTGACTTTCATGACTTTCCAACTCACTGTTAGTCTGATGTAGGGGACGTTTCTTTTACTTGACGCCAAATCACCCAATATCCAAATCCATCCATATATAGAAAGCTAGTCAGACTATTTTACCTCAACTTGCTGTAAGAACGGGCTCAGAAAAAGTTATCATACTAGGTGACAAACAATTCTCAGTCCTTAATGGCAAAGTTCCCCAGGGCGTTATTACAGAATTGCACTAATAGTATGGTGACAGTTACAAAAGGTAACTAGCTTAGAAACTTAAGCGCCATAATTAAGTAAAATCTGCACTTTCTCTATAACTAACTGCGATTTGTGATATGGTGAAACACCTTCAAGCAAAACCGTCTCCCACTTCACCCTGACGTGAGCTAACAAAATCATTGGTGAAAAAATAAACAAATTGAAATACAAGTAGTTGAAACAAACATCAGAGTAATCAGGAAGTATATAGAGTATTTAGCAAAACGTTTCAATAACAATTTCGCATTGTGTAGGTGTTGGGTGAGGAAACGCTGGGACTGGAACCACCAAGGACGTTAAAGTTATTGCTTTAAATCCTTGGCATGAAATACCCCCAGCGATTTCCCTTGAAGATCCTCAATCTCATAGAGGCTATTCCCGACCGGTTTCACGATTCGACACTTTACGAACTTTCGTGCGAGCTTTGCATTAAAACCGCGCTTAAAATCGCTTTGTTGGAAATTCCTGCGATATACTTCTTGTCCTTTCCACGCTTCATAGGTAAGAAAAATTCAATTGGACCTCGAGATGGAAGACCTAGCCTACCTGTGGACATCAGGCTTGCGTTCATTTACATGAATGCCCAACAGGCAATAAAAAGAAATAAAAATAAAATAAAAAACCAAAATATATTCGAATAAAAAGCATATGTACTAAAGTCCCTCTTTTATATTACAGGTATTCTTCTTACGCAGTACGCAGCACCTATAGACGGACGTCCCTGGAAGTAGTAACTCTAATTCATCCCCTTACTTCCAGGCTTATCTACTAACATTATAAATAAATCTGCGGTGAGTACTAAACCTTATAATTATGTATAACTTTAGTATATAAAAAAACCCATGTCCGAAACTATGCAATTTAAATCTCTGGCCCTACCAGCAGTGTGAATTTGGCAGTACCAATGAAGCGAAAAAATGTGAAAACACCCTTTTTCCCAAATTCATTGAGCACCGCGGCTATTCCATCTAAAAGTATGGTCATGTGATTATTTGCATAACTACGGTACAGAACGGTATAAAAATATAGTAAAGTATACTTCATATACCTATTTAAAACAAAAAGGAAATTTTAGCAAAACTAACAATAGGCAGATAGATAGGCTTACTTACTAATCAAGGACATATCCGGGATAAACTTTCCCACTACTTGTATGCTTGACTTTCATGACTTTCCAACTCACTGTTAGACTGATGTAGGGGACGTTTCTTTTACTTGACGCCAAATCACCCAATATCCAAATCCATCCATATATAGAAAGCTAGTCAGACTATTTTACCTCAACTTGCTGTAAGAACGGGCTCAGAAAAAGTTATCATACTAGGTGACAAACAATTCTCAGTCCTTAATGGCAAAGTTCCCCAGGGCGTTATTACAGAATTGCACTAATAGTATGGTGACAGTTACAAAAGGTAACTAGCTTAGAAACTTAAGCGCCATAATTAAGTAAAATCTGCACTTTCTCTATAACTAACTGCGATTTGTGATATGGTGAAACACCTTCAAGCAAAACCGTCTCCCACTTCACCCTGACGTGAGCTAACAAAATCATTAGTGAAAAAATAAACAAATTGAAATACAAGTAGTTGAAACAAACATCAGAGTAATCAGGAAGTATATAGAGTATTTAGCAAAACGTTTCAATAACAATTTCGCATTGTGTAGGTGTTGGGTGAGGAAACGCTGGGACTGGAACCACCAAGGACGTTAAAGTTATTGCTTTAAATCCTTGGCATGAAATACCCCCAGCGATTTCCCTTGAAGATCCTCAATCTCATAGAGGCTATTCCCGACCGGTTTCACGATTCGACACTTTACGAACTTTCGTGCGAGCTTTGCATTAAAACCGCGCTTAAAATCGCTTTGTTGGAAATTCCTGCGATATACTTCTTGTCCTTTCCACGCTTCATAGGTAAGAAAAATTCAATTGGACCTCGAGATGGAAGACCTAGCCTACCTGTGGACATCAGGCTTGCGTTCATTTACATGAATGCCCAACAGGCAATAAAAAGAAATAAAAATAAAATAAAAAACCAAAATATATTCGAATAAAAAGCATATGTACTAAAGTCCCTCTTTTATATTACAGGTATTCTTCTTACGCAGTACGCAGCACCTATAGACGGACGTCCCTGGAAGTAGTAACTCTAATTCATCCCCTTACTTCCAGGCTTATCTACTAACATTATAAATAAATCTGCGGTGAGTACTAAACCTTATAATTATGTATAACTTTAGTATATAAAAAAACCCATGTCCGAAACTATGCAATTTAAATCTCTGGCCCTACCAGCAGTGTGAATTTGGCAGTACCAATGAAGCGAAAAAATGTGAAAACACCCTTTTTCCCAAATTCATTGAGCACCGCGGCTATTCCATCTAAAAGTATGGTCATGTGATTATTTGCATAACTACGGTACAGAACGGTATAAAAATATAGTAAAGTATACTTCATATACCTATTTAAAACAAAAAGGAAATTTTAGCAAAACTAACAATAGGCAGATAGATAGGCTTACTTACTAATCAAGGACATACCCGGGATAAACTTTCCCACTACTTGTATGCTTGACTTTCATGACTTTCCAACTCACTGTTAGTCTGATGTAGGGGACGTTTCTTTTACTTGACGCCAAATCACCCAATATCCAAATCCAACCATATATAGAAAGCTAGTCAGACTATTTTACCTCAACTTGCTGTAAGAACGGGCTCAGAAAAAGTTATCATACTAGGTGACAAACAATTCTCAGTCCTTAATGGCAAAGTTCCCCAGGGCGTTATTACAGAATTGCACTAATAGTATGGTGACAGTTACAAAAGGTAACTAGCTTAGAAACTTAAGCGCCATAATTAAGTAAAATCTGCACTTTCTCTATAACTAACTGCGATTTGTGATATGGTGAAACACCTTCAAGCAAAACCGTCTCCCACTTCACCCTGACGTGAGCTAACAAAATCATTAGTGAAAAAATAAACAAATTGAAATACAAGTAGTTGAAACAAACATCAGAGTAATCAGGAAGTATATAGAGTATTTAGCAAAACGTTTCAATAACAATTTCGCATTGTGTAGGTGTTGGGTGAGGAAACGCTGGGACTGGAACCACCAAGGACGTTAAAGTTATTGCTTTAAATCCTTGGCATGAAATACCCCCAGCGATTTCCCTTGAAGATCCTCAATCTCATAGAGGCTATTCCCGACCGGTTTCACGATTCGACACTTTACGAACTTTCGTGCGAGCTTTGCATTAAAACCGCGCTTAAAATCGCTTTGTTGGAAATTCCTGCGATATACTTCTTGTCCTTTCCACGCTTCATAGGTAAGAAAAATTCAATTGGACCTCGAGATGGAAGACCTAGCCTACCTGTGGACATCAGGCTTGCGTTCATTTACATGAATGCCCAACAGGCAATAAAAAGAAATAAAAATAAAATAAAAAACCAAAATATATTCGAATAAAAAGCATATGTACTAAAGTCCCTCTTTTATATTACAGGTATTCTTCTTACGCAGTACGCAGCACCTATAGACGGACGTCCCTGGAAGTAGCAACTCTAATTCATCCCCTTACTTCCAGGCTTATCTACTAACATTATAAATAAATCTGCGGTGAGTACTAAACCTTATAATTATGTATAACTTTAGTATATAAAAAAACCCATGTCCGAAACTATGCAATTTAAATCTCTGGCCCTACCAGCAGTGTGAATTTGGCAGTACCAATGAAGCGAAAAAATGTGAAAACACCCTTTTTCCCAAATTCATTGAGCACCGCGGCTATTCCATCTAAAAGTATGGTCATGTGATTATTTGCATAACTACGGTACAGAACGGTATAAAAATATAGTAAAGTATACTTCATATACCTATTTAAAACAAAAAGGAAATTTTAGCAAAACTAACAATAGGCAGATAGATAGGCTTACTTACTAATCAAGGACATATCCGGGATAAACTTTCCCACTACTTGTATGCTTGACTTTCATGACTTTCCAACTCACTGTTAGTCTGATGTAGGGGACGTTTCTTTTACTTGACGCCAAATCACCCAATATCCAAATCCATCCATATATAGAAAGCTAGTCAGACTATTTTACCTCAACTTGCTGTAAGAACGGGCTCAGAAAAAGTTATCATACTAGGTGACAAACAATTCTCAGTCCTTAATGGCAAAGTTCCCCAGGGCGTTATTACAGAATTGCACTAATAGTATGGTGACAGTTACAAAAGGTAACTAGCTTAGAAACTTAAGCGCCATAATTAAGTAAAATCTGCACTTTCTCTATAACTAACTGCGATTTGTGATATGGTGAAACACCTTCAAGCAAAACCGTCTCCCACTTCACCCTGACGTGAGCTAACAAAATCATTGGTGAAAAAATAAACAAATTGAAATACAAGTAGTTGAAACAAACATCAGAGTAATCAGGAAGTATATAGAGTATTTAGCAAAACGTTTCAATAACAATTTCGCATTGTGTAGGTGTTGGGTGAGGAAACGCTGGGACTGGAACCACCAAGGACGTTAAAGTTATTGCTTTAAATCCTTGGCATGAAATACCCCCAGCGATTTCCCTTGAAGATCCTCAATCTCATAGAGGCTATTCCCGACCGGTTTCACGATTCGACACTTTACGAACTTTCGTGCGAGCTTTGCATTAAAACCGCGCTTAAAATCGCTTTGTTGGAAATTCCTGCGATATACTTCTTGTCCTTTCCACGCTTCATAGGTAAGAAAAATTCAATTGGACCTCGAGATGGAAGACCTAGCCTACCTGTGGACATCAGGCTTGCGTTCATTTACATGAATGCCCAACAGGCAATAAAAAGAAATAAAAATAAAATAAAAAACCAAAATATATTCGAATAAAAAGCATATGTACTAAAGTCCCTCTTTTATATTACAGGTATTCTTCTTACGCAGTACGCAGCACCTATAGACGGACGTCCCTGGAAGTAGTAACTCTAATTCATCCCCTTACTTCCAGGCTTATCTACTAACATTATAAATAAATCTGCGGTGAGTACTAAACCTTATAATTATGTATAACTTTAGTATATAAAAAAACCCATGTCCGAAACTATGCAATTTAAATCTCTGGCCCTACCAGCAGTGTGAATTTGGCAGTACCAATGAAGCGAAAAAATGTGAAAACACCCTTTTTCCCAAATTCATTGAGCACCGCGGCTATTCCATCTAAAAGTATGGTCATGTGATTATTTGCATAACTACGGTACAGAACGGTATAAAAATATAGTAAAGTATACTTCATATACCTATTTAAAACAAAAAGGAAATTTTAGCAAAACTAACAATAGGCAGATAGATAGGCTTACTTACTAATCAAGGACATATCCGGGATAAACTTTCCCACTACTTGTATGCTTGACTTTCATGACTTTCCAACTCACTGTTAGTCTGATGTAGGGGACGTTTCTTTTACTTGACGCCAAATCACCCAATATCCAAATCTAACCATATATAGAAAGCTAGTCAGACTATTTTACCTCAACTTGCTGTAAGAACGGGCTCAGAAAAAGTTATCATACTAGGTGACAAACAATTCTCAGTCCTTAATGGCAAAGTTCCCCAGGGCGTTATTACAGAATTGCACTAATAGTATGGTGACAGTTACAAAAGGTAACTAGCTTAGAAACTTAAGCGCCATAATTAAGTAAAATCTGCACTTTCTCTATAACTAACTGCGATTTGTGATATGGTGAAACACCTTCAAGCAAAACCGTCTCCCACTTCACCCTGACGTGAGCTAACAAAATCATTAGTGAAAAAATAAACAAATTGAAATACAAGTAGTTGAAACAAACATCAGAGTAATCAGGAAGTATATAGAGTATTTAGCAAAACGTTTCAATAACAATTTCGCATTGTGTAGGTGTTGGGTGAGGAAACGCTGGGACTGGAACCACCAAGGACGTTAAAGTTATTGCTTTAAATCCTTGGCATGAAATACCCCCAGCGATTTCCCTTGAAGATCCTCAATCTCATAGAGGCTATTCCCGACCGGTTTCACGATTCGACACTTTACGAACTTTCGTGCGAGCTTTGCATTAAAACCGCGCTTAAAATCGCTTTGTTGGAAATTCCTGCGATATACTTCTTGTCCTTTCCACGCTTCATAGGTAAGAAAAATTCAATTGGACCTCGAGATGGAAGACCTAGCCTACCTGTGGACATCAGGCTTGCGTTCATTTACATGAATGCCCAACAGGCAATAAAAAGAAATAAAAATAAAATAAAAAACCAAAATATATTCGAATAAAAAGCATATGTACTAAAGTCCCTCTTTTATATTACAGGTATTCTTCTTACGCAGTACGCAGCACCTATAGACGGACGTCCCTGGAAGTAGCAACTCTAATTCATCCCCTTACTTCCAGGCTTATCTACTAACATTATAAATAAATCTGCGGTGAGTACTAAACCTTATAATTATGTATAACTTTAGTATATAAAAAAACCCATGTCCGAAACTATGCAATTTAAATCTCTGGCCCTACCAGCAGTGTGAATTTGGCAGTACCAATGAAGCGAAAAAATGTGAAAACACCCTTTTTCCCAAATTCATTGAGCACCGCGGCTATTCCATCTAAAAGTATGGTCATGTGATTATTTGCATAACTACGGTACAGAACGGTATAAAAATATAGTAAAGTATACTTCATATACCTATTTAAAACAAAAAGGAAATTTTAGCAAAACTAACAATAGGCAGATAGATAGGCTTACTTACTAATCAAGGACATATCCGGGATAAACTTTCCCACTACTTGTATGCTTGACTTTCATGACTTTCCAACTCACTGTTAGACTGATGTAGGGGACGTTTCTTTTACTTGACGCCAAATCACCCAATATCCAAATCCATCCATATATAGAAAGCTAGTCAGACTATTTTACCTCAACTTGCTGTAAGAACGGGCTCAGAAAAAGTTATCATACTAGGTGACAAACAATTCTCAGTCCTTAATGGCAAAGTTCCCCAGGGCGTTATTACAGAATTGCACTAATAGTATGGTGACAGTTACAAAAGGTAACTAGCTTAGAAACTTAAGCGCCATAATTAAGTAAAATCTGCACTTTCTCTATAACTAACTGCGATTTGTGATATGGTGAAACACCTTCAAGCAAAACCGTCTCCCACTTCACCCTGACGTGAGCTAACAAAATCATTAGTGAAAAAATAAACAAATTGAAATACAAGTAGTTGAAACAAACATCAGAGTAATCAGGAAGTATATAGAGTATTTAGCAAAACGTTTCAATAACAATTTCGCATTGTGTAGGTGTTGGGTGAGGAAACGCTGGGACTGGAACCACCAAGGACGTTAAAGTTATTGCTTTAAATCCTTGGCATGAAATACCCCCAGCGATTTCCCTTGAAGATCCTCAATCTCATAGAGGCTATTCCCGACCGGTTTCACGATTCGACACTTTACGAACTTTCGTGCGAGCTTTGCATTAAAACCGCGCTTAAAATCGCTTTGTTGGAAATTCCTGCGATATACTTCTTGTCCTTTCCACGCTTCATAGGTAAGAAAAATTCAATTGGACCTCGAGATGGAAGACCTAGCCTACCTGTGGACATCAGGCTTGCGTTCATTTACATGAATGCCCAACAGGCAATAAAAAGAAATAAAAATAAAATAAAAAACCAAAATATATTCGAATAAAAAGCATATGTACTAAAGTCCCTCTTTTATATTACAGGTATTCTTCTTACGCAGTACGCAGCACCTATAGACGGACGTCCCTGGAAGTAGTAACTCTAATTCATCCCCTTACTTCCAGGCTTATCTACTAACATTATAAATAAATCTGCGGTGAGTACTAAACCTTATAATTATGTATAACTTTAGTATATAAAAAAACCCATGTCCGAAACTATGCAATTTAAATCTCTGGCCCTACCAGCAGTGTGAATTTGGCAGTACCAATGAAGCGAAAAAATGTGAAAACACCCTTTTTCCCAAATTCATTGAGCACCGCGGCTATTCCATCTAAAAGTATGGTCATGTGATTATTTGCATAACTACGGTACAGAACGGTATAAAAATATAGTAAAGTATACTTCATATACCTATTTAAAACAAAAAGGAAATTTTAGCAAAACTAACAATAGGCAGATAGATAGGCTTACTTACTAATCAAGGACATATCCGGGATAAACTTTCCCACTACTTGTATGCTTGACTTTCATGACTTTCCAACTCACTGTTAGTCTGATGTAGGGGACGTTTCTTTTACTTGACGCCAAATCACCCAATATCCAAATCCAACCATATATAGAAAGCTAGTCAGACTATTTTACCTCAACTTGCTGTAAGAACGGGCTCAGAAAAAGTTATCATACTAGGTGACAAACAATTCTCAGTCCTTAATGGCAAAGTTCCCCAGGGCGTTATTACAGAATTGCACTAATAGTATGGTGACAGTTACAAAAGGTAACTAGCTTAGAAACTTAAGCGCCATAATTAAGTAAAATCTGCACTTTCTCTATAACTAACTGCGATTTGTGATATGGTGAAACACCTTCAAGCAAAACCGTCTCCCACTTCACCCTGACGTGAGCTAACAAAATCATTAGTGAAAAAATAAACAAATTGAAATACAAGTAGTTGAAACAAACATCAGAGTAATCAGGAAGTATATAGAGTATTTAGCAAAACGTTTCAATAACAATTTCGCATTGTGTAGGTGTTGGGTGAGGAAACGCTGGGACTGGAACCACCAAGGACGTTAAAGTTATTGCTTTAAATCCTTGGCATGAAATACCCCCAGCGATTTCCCTTGAAGATCCTCAATCTCATAGAGGCTATTCCCGACCGGTTTCACGATTCGACACTTTACGAACTTTCGTGCGAGCTTTGCATTAAAACCGCGCTTAAAATCGCTTTGTTGGAAATTCCTGCGATATACTTCTTGTCCTTTCCACGCTTCATAGGTAAGAAAAATTCAATTGGACCTCGAGATGGAAGACCTAGCCTACCTGTGGACATCAGGCTTGCGTTCATTTACATGAATGCCCAACAGGCAATAAAAAGAAATAAAAATAAAATAAAAAACCAAAATATATTCGAATAAAAAGCATATGTACTAAAGTCCCTCTTTTATATTACAGGTATTCTTCTTACGCAGTACGCAGCACCTATAGACGGACGTCCCTGGAAGTAGCAACTCTAATTCATCCCCTTACTTCCAGGCTTATCTACTAACATTATAAATAAATCTGCGGTGAGTACTAAACCTTATAATTATGTATAACTTTAGTATATAAAAAAACCCATGTCCGAAACTATGCAATTTAAATCTCTGGCCCTACCAGCAGTGTGAATTTGGCAGTACCAATGAAGCGAAAAAATGTGAAAACACCCTTTTTCCCAAATTCATTGAGCACCGCGGCTATTCCATCTAAAAGTATGGTCATGTGATTATTTGCATAACTACGGTACAGAACGGTATAAAAATATAGTAAAGTATACTTCATATACCTATTTAAAACAAAAAGGAAATTTTAGCAAAACTAACAATAGGCAGATAGATAGGCTTACTTACTAATCAAGGACATATCCGGGATAAACTTTCCCACTACTTGTATGCTTGACTTTCATGACTTTCCAACTCACTGTTAGACTGATGTAGGGGACGTTTCTTTTACTTGACGCCAAATCACCCAATATCCAAATCCATCCATATATAGAAAGCTAGTCAGACTATTTTACCTCAACTTGCTGTAAGAACGGGCTCAGAAAAAGTTATCATACTAGGTGACAAACAATTCTCAGTCCTTAATGGCAAAGTTCCCCAGGGCGTTATTACAGAATTGCACTAATAGTATGGTGACAGTTACAAAAGGTAACTAGCTTAGAAACTTAAGCGCCATAATTAAGTAAAATCTGCACTTTCTCTATAACTAACTGCGATTTGTGATATGGTGAAACACCTTCAAGCAAAACCGTCTCCCACTTCACCCTGACGTGAGCTAACAAAATCATTAGTGAAAAAATAAACAAATTGAAATACAAGTAGTTGAAACAAACATCAGAGTAATCAGGAAGTATATAGAGTATTTAGCAAAACGTTTCAATAACAATTTCGCATTGTGTAGGTGTTGGGTGAGGAAACGCTGGGACTGGAACCACCAAGGACGTTAAAGTTATTGCTTTAAATCCTTGGCATGAAATACCCCCAGCGATTTCCCTTGAAGATCCTCAATCTCATAGAGGCTATTCCCGACCGGTTTCACGATTCGACACTTTACGAACTTTCGTGCGAGCTTTGCATTAAAACCGCGCTTAAAATCGCTTTGTTGGAAATTCCTGCGATATACTTCTTGTCCTTTCCACGCTTCATAGGTAAGAAAAATTCAATTGGACCTCGAGATGGAAGACCTAGCCTACCTGTGGACATCAGGCTTGCGTTCATTTACATGAATGCCCAACAGGCAATAAAAAGAAATAAAAATAAAATAAAAAACCAAAATATATTCGAATAAAAAGCATATGTACTAAAGTCCCTCTTTTATATTACAGGTATTCTTCTTACGCAGTACGCAGCACCTATAGACGGACGTCCCTGGAAGTAGTAACTCTAATTCATCCCCTTACTTCCAGGCTTATCTACTAACATTATAAATAAATCTGCGGTGAGTACTAAACCTTATAATTATGTATAACTTTAGTATATAAAAAAACCCATGTCCGAAACTATGCAATTTAAATCTCTGGCCCTACCAGCAGTGTGAATTTGGCAGTACCAATGAAGCGAAAAAATGTGAAAACACCCTTTTTCCCAAATTCATTGAGCACCGCGGCTATTCCATCTAAAAGTATGGTCATGTGATTATTTGCATAACTACGGTACAGAACGGTATAAAAATATAGTAAAGTATACTTCATATACCTATTTAAAACAAAAAGGAAATTTTAGCAAAACTAACAATAGGCAGATAGATAGGCTTACTTACTAATCAAGGACATATCCGGGATAAACTTTCCCACTACTTGTATGCTTGACTTTCATGACTTTCCAACTCACTGTTAGTCTGATGTAGGGGACGTTTCTTTTACTTGACGCCAAATCACCCAATATCCAAATCCAAGCATATATAGAAAGCTAGTCAGACTATTTTACCTCAACTTGCTGTAAGAACGGGCTCAGAAAAAGTTATCATACTAGGTGACAAACAATTCTCAGTCCTTAATGGCAAAGTTCCCCAGGGCGTTATTACAGAATTGCACTAATAGTATGGTGACAGTTACAAAAGGTAACTAGCTTAGAAACTTAAGCGCCATAATTAAGTAAAATCTGCACTTTCTCTATAACTAACTGCGATTTGTGATATGGTGAAACACCTTCAAGCAAAACCGTCTCCCACTTCACCCTGACGTGAGCTAACAAAATCATTAGTGAAAAAATAAACAAATTGAAATACAAGTAGTTGAAACAAACATCAGAGTAATCAGGAAGTATATAGAGTATTTAGCAAAACGTTTCAATAACAATTTCGCATTGTGTAGGTGTTGGGTGAGGAAACGCTGGGACTGGAACCACCAAGGACGTTAAAGTTATTGCTTTAAATCCTTGGCATGAAATACCCCCAGCGATTTCCCTTGAAGATCCTCAATCTCATAGAGGCTATTCCCGACCGGTTTCACGATTCGACACTTTACGAACTTTCGTGCGAGCTTTGCATTAAAACCGCGCTTAAAATCGCTTTGTTGGAAATTCCTGCGATATACTTCTTGTCCTTTCCACGCTTCATAGGTAAGAAAAATTCAATTGGACCTCGAGATGGAAGACCTAGCCTACCTGTGGACATCAGGCTTGCGTTCATTTACATGAATGCCCAACAGGCAATAAAAAGAAATAAAAATAAAATAAAAAACCAAAATATATTCGAATAAAAAGCATATGTACTAAAGTCCCTCTTTTATATTACAGGTATTCTTCTTACGCAGTACGCAGCACCTATAGACGGACGTCCCTGGAAGTAGCAACTCTAATTCATCCCCTTACTTCCAGGCTTATCTACTAACATTATAAATAAATCTGCGGTGAGTACTAAACCTTATAATTATGTATAACTTTAGTATATAAAAAAACCCATGTCCGAAACTATGCAATTTAAATCTCTGGCCCTACCAGCAGTGTGAATTTGGCAGTACCAATGAAGCGAAAAAATGTGAAAACACCCTTTTTCCCAAATTCATTGAGCACCGCGGCTATTCCATCTAAAAGTATGGTCATGTGATTATTTGCATAACTACGGTACAGAACGGTATAAAAATATAGTAAAGTATACTTCATATACCTATTTAAAACAAAAAGGAAATTTTAGCAAAACTAACAATAGGCAGATAGATAGGCTTACTTACTAATCAAGGACATATCCGGGATAAACTTTCCCACTACTTGTATGCTTGACTTTCATGACTTTCCAACTCACTGTTAGTCTGATGTAGGGGACGTTTCTTTTACTTGACGCCAAATCACCCAATATCCAAATCCAACCATATATAGAAAGCTAGTCAGACTATTTTACCTCAACTTGCTGTAAGAACGGGCTCAGAAAAAGTTATCATACTAGGTGACAAACAATTCTCAGTCCTTAATGGCAAAGTTCCCCAGGGCGTTATTACAGAATTGCACTAATAGTATGGTGACAGTTACAAAAGGTAACTAGCTTAGAAACTTAAGCGCCATAATTAAGTAAAATCTGCACTTTCTCTATAACTAACTGCGATTTGTGATATGGTGAAACACCTTCAAGCAAAACCGTCTCCCACTTCACCCTGACGTGAGCTAACAAAATCATTAGTGAAAAAATAAACAAATTGAAATACAAGTAGTTGAAACAAACATCAGAGTAATCAGGAAGTATATAGAGTATTTAGCAAAACGTTTCAATAACAATTTCGCATTGTGTAGGTGTTGGGTGAGGAAACGCTGGGACTGGAACCACCAAGGACGTTAAAGTTATTGCTTTAAATCCTTGGCATGAAATACCCCCAGCGATTTCCCTTGAAGATCCTCAATCTCATAGAGGCTATTCCCGACCGGTTTCACGATTCGACACTTTACGAACTTTCGTGCGAGCTTTGCATTAAAACCGCGCTTAAAATCGCTTTGTTGGAAATTCCTGCGATATACTTCTTGTCCTTTCCACGCTTCATAGGTAAGAAAAATTCAATTGGACCTCGAGATGGAAGACCTAGCCTACCTGTGGACATCAGGCTTGCGTTCATTTACATGAATGCCCAACAGGCAATAAAAAGAAATAAAAATAAAATAAAAAACCAAAATATATTCGAATAAAAAGCATATGTACTAAAGTCCCTCTTTTATATTACAGGTATTCTTCTTACGCAGTACGCAGCACCTATAGACGGACGTCCCTGGAAGTAGTAACTCTAATTCATCCCCTTACTTCCAGGCTTATCTACTAACATTATAAATAAATCTGCGGTGAGTACTAAACCTTATAATTATGTATAACTTTAGTATATAAAAAAACCCATGTCCGAAACTATGCAATTTAAATCTCTGGCCCTACCAGCAGTGTGAATTTGGCAGTACCAATGAAGCGAAAAAATGTGAAAACACCCTTTTTCCCAAATTCATTGAGCACCGCGGCTATTCCATCTAAAAGTATGGTCATGTGATTATTTGCATAACTACGGTACAGAACGGTATAAAAATATAGTAAAGTATACTTCATATACCTATTTAAAACAAAAAGGAAATTTTAGCAAAACTAACAATAGGCAGATAGATAGGCTTACTTACTAATCAAGGACATATCCGGGATAAACTTTCCCACTACTTGTATGCTTGACTTTCATGACTTTCCAACTCACTGTTAGTCTGATGTAGGGGACGTTTCTTTTACTTGACGCCAAATCACCCAATATCCAAATCCAACCATATATAGAAAGCTAGTCAGACTATTTTACCTCAACTTGCTGTAAGAACGGGCTCAGAAAAAGTTATCATACTAGGTGACAAACAATTCTCAGTCCTTAATGGCAAAGTTCCCCAGGGCGTTATTACAGAATTGCACTAATAGTATGGTGACAGTTACAAAAGGTAACTAGCTTAGAAACTTAAGCGCCATAATTAAGTAAAATCTGCACTTTCTCTATAACTAACTGCGATTTGTGATATGGTGAAACACCTTCAAGCAAAACCGTCTCCCACTTCACCCTGACGTGAGCTAACAAAATCATTAGTGAAAAAATAAACAAATTGAAATACAAGTAGTTGAAACAAACATCAGAGTAATCAGGAAGTATATAGAGTATTTAGCAAAACGTTTCAATAACAATTTCGCATTGTGTAGGTGTTGGGTGAGGAAACGCTGGGACTGGAACCACCAAGGACGTTAAAGTTATTGCTTTAAATCCTTGGCATGAAATACCCCCAGCGATTTCCCTTGAAGATCCTCAATCTCATAGAGGCTATTCCCGACCGGTTTCACGATTCGACACTTTACGAACTTTCGTGCGAGCTTTGCATTAAAACCGCGCTTAAAATCGCTTTGTTGGAAATTCCTGCGATATACTTCTTGTCCTTTCCACGCTTCATAGGTAAGAAAAATTCAATTGGACCTCGAGATGGAAGACCTAGCCTACCTGTGGACATCAGGCTTGCGTTCATTTACATGAATGCCCAACAGGCAATAAAAAGAAATAAAAATAAAATAAAAAACCAAAATATATTCGAATAAAAAGCATATGTACTAAAGTCCCTCTTTTATATTACAGGTATTCTTCTTACGCAGTACGCAGCACCTATAGACGGACGTCCCTGGAAGTAGTAACTCTAATTCATCCCCTTACTTCCAGGCTTATCTACTAACATTATAAATAAATCTGCGGTGAGTACTAAACCTTATAATTATGTATAACTTTAGTATATAAAAAAACCCATGTCCGAAACTATGCAATTTAAATCTCTGGCCCTACCAGCAGTGTGAATTTGGCAGTACCAATGAAGCGAAAAAATGTGAAAACACCCTTTTTCCCAAATTCATTGAGCACCGCGGCTATTCCATCTAAAAGTATGGTCATGTGATTATTTGCATAACTACGGTACAGAACGGTATAAAAATATAGTAAAGTATACTTCATATACCTATTTAAAACAAAAAGGAAATTTTAGCAAAACTAACAATAGGCAGATAGATAGGCTTACTTACTAATCAAGGACATATCCGGGATAAACTTTCCCACTACTTGTATGCTTGACTTTCATGACTTTCCAACTCACTGTTAGTCTGATGTAGGGGACGTTTCTTTTACTTGACGCCAAATCACCCAATATCCAAATCCATCCATATATAGAAAGCTAGTCAGACTATTTTACCTCAACTTGCTGTAAGAACGGGCTCAGAAAAAGTTATCATACTAGGTGACAAACAGTTCTCAGTCCTTAATGGCAAAGTTCCCCAGGGCGTTATTACAGAATTGCACTAATAGTATGGTGACAGTTACAAAAGGTAACTAGCTTAGAAACTTAAGCGCCATAATTAAGTAAAATCTGCACTTTCTCTATAACTAACTGCGATTTGTGATATGGTGAAACACCTTCAAGCAAAACCGTCTCCCACTTCACCCTGACGTGAGCTAACAAAATCATTAGTGAAAAAATAAACAAATTGAAATACAAGTAGTTGAAACAAACATCAGAGTAATCAGGAAGTATATAGAGTATTTAGCAAAACGTTTCAATAACAATTTCGCATTGTGTAGGTGTTGGGTGAGGAAACGCTGGGACTGGAACCACCAAGGACGTTAAAGTTATTGCTTTAAATCCTTGGCATGAAATACCCCCAGCGATTTCCCTTGAAGATCCTCAATCTCATAGAGGCTATTCCCGACCGGTTTCACGATTCGACACTTTACGAACTTTCGTGCGAGCTTTGCATTAAAACCGCGCTTAAAATCGCTTTGTTGGAAATTCCTGCGATATACTTCTTGTCCTTTCCACGCTTCATAGGTAAGAAAAATTCAATTGGACCTCGAGATGGAAGACCTAGCCTACCTGTGGACATCAGGCTTGCGTTCATTTACATGAATGCCCAACAGGCAATAAAAAGAAATAATAATAAAATAAAAAACCAAAATATATTCGAATAAAAAGCATATGTACTAAAGTCCCTCTTTTATATTACAGGTATTCTTCTTACGCAGTACGCAGCACCTATAGACGGACGTCCCTGGAAGTAGTAACTCTAATTCATCCCCTTACTTCCAGGCTTATCTACTAACATTATAAATAAATCTGCGGTGAGTACTAAACCTTATAATTATGTATAACTTTAGTATATAAAAAAACCCATGTCCGAAACTATGCAATTTAAATCTCTGGCCCTACCAGCAGTGTGAATTTGGCAGTACCAATGAAGCGAAAAAATGTGAAAACACCCTTTTTCCCAAATTCATTGAGCACCGCGGCTATTCCATCTAAAAGTATGGTCATGTGATTATTTGCATAACTACGGTACAGAACGGTATAAAAATATAGTAAAGTATACTTCATATACCTATTTAAAACAAAAAGGAAATTTTAGCAAAACTAACAATAGGCAGATAGATAGGCTTACTTACTAATCAAGGACATATCCGGGATAAACTTTCCCACTACTTGTATGCTTGACTTTCATGACTTTCCAACTCACTGTTAGTCTGATGTAGGGGACGTTTCTTTTACTTGACGCCAAATCACCCAATATCCAAATCCAACCATATATAGAAAGCTAGTCAGACTATTTTACCTCAACTTGCTGTAAGAACGGGCTCAGAAAAAGTTATCATACTAGGTGACAAACAATTCTCAGTCCTTAATGGCAAAGTTCCCCAGGGCGTTATTACAGAATTGCACTAATAGTATGGTGACAGTTACAAAAGGTAACTAGCTTAGAAACTTAAGCGCCATAATTAAGTAAAATCTGCACTTTCTCTATAACTAACTGCGATTTGTGATATGGTGAAACACCTTCAAGCAAAACCGTCTCCCACTTCACCCTGACGTGAGCTAACAAAATCATTAGTGAAAAAATAAACAAATTGAAATACAAGTAGTTGAAACAAACATCAGAGTAATCAGGAAGTATATAGAGTATTTAGCAAAACGTTTCAATAACAATTTCGCATTGTGTAGGTGTTGGGTGAGGAAACGCTGGGACTGGAACCACCAAGGACGTTAAAGTTATTGCTTTAAATCCTTGGCATGAAATACCCCCAGCGATTTCCCTTGAAGATCCTCAATCTCATAGAGGCTATTCCCGACCGGTTTCACGATTCGACACTTTACGAACTTTCGTGCGAGCTTTGCATTAAAACCGCGCTTAAAATCGCTTTGTTGGAAATTCCTGCGATATACTTCTTGTCCTTTCCACGCTTCATAGGTAAGAAAAATTCAATTGGACCTCGAGATGGAAGACCTAGCCTACCTGTGGACATCAGGCTTGCGTTCATTTACATGAATGCCCAACAGGCAATAAAAAGAAATAAAAATAAAATAAAAAACCAAAATATATTCGAATAAAAAGCATATGTACTAAAGTCCCTCTTTTATATTACAGGTATTCTTCTTACGCAGTACGCAGCACCTATAGACGGACGTCCCTGGAAGTAGCAACTCTAATTCATCCCCTTACTTCCAGGCTTATCTACTAACATAAATAAATCTTCGGTGAGTACTAAACCTTATAATTATGTATAACTTTAGTATATAAAAAATCCCATGTCCGAAACTATGCAATTTAAATCTCTGGCCCTACCAGCAGTGTGAATTTGGCAGTACCAATGAAGCGAAAAAATGTGAAAACACCCTTTTTCCCAAATTCATTGAGCACCGCGGCTATTCCGTCTAAAAGTATGGTCATGTGATTATTTGCATAACTACGGTACAGAACGGTATAAAAATATAGTAAAGTATACTTCATATACCTATTTAAAACAAAAAGGAAATTTTAGCAAAACTAACAATAGGCAGATAGATAGGCTTACTTACTAATCAAGGACATATCCGGGATAAACTTTCCCACTACTTGTATGCTTGACTTTCATGACTTTCCAACTCACTGTTAGTCTGATGTAGGGGACGTTTCTTTTACTTGACGCCAAATCACCCAATATCCAAATCCAACCATATATAGAAAGCTAGTCAGACTATTTTACCTCAACTTGCTGTAAGAACGGGCTCAGAAAAAGTTATCATACTAGGTGACAAACAATTCTCAGTCCTTAATGGCAAAGTTCCCCAGGGCGTTATTACAGAATTGCACTAATAGTATGGTGACAGTTACAAAAGGTAACTAGCTTAGAAACTTAAGCGCCATAATTAAGTAAAATCTGCACTTTCTCTATAACTAACTGCGATTTGTGATATGGTGAAACACCTTCAAGCAAAACCGTCTCCCACTTCACCCTGACGTGAGCTAACAAAATCATTAGTGAAAAAATAAACAAATTGAAATACAAGTAGTTGAAACAAACATCAGAGTAATCAGGAAGTATATAGAGTATTTAGCAAAACGTTTCAATAACAATTTCGCATTGTGTAGGTGTTGGGTGAGGAAACGCTGGGACTGGAACCACCAAGGACGTTAAAGTTATTGCTTTAAATCCTTGGCATGAAATACCCCCAGCGATTTCCCTTGAAGATCCTCAATCTCATAGAGGCTATTCCCGACCGGTTTCACGATTCGACACTTTACGAACTTTCGTGCGAGCTTTGCATTAAAACCGCGCTTAAAATCGCTTTGTTGGAAATTCCTGCGATATACTTCTTGTCCTTTCCACGCTTCATAGGTAAGAAAAATTCAATTGGACCTCGAGATGGAAGACCTAGCCTACCTGTGGACATCAGGCTTGCGTTCATTTACATGAATGCCCAACAGGCAATAAAAAGAAATAATAATAAAATAAAAAACCAAAATATATTCGAATAAAAAGCATATGTACTAAAGTCCCTCTTTTATATTACAGGTATTCTTCTTACGCAGTACGCAGCACCTATAGACGGACGTCCCTGGAAGTAGTAACTCTAATTCATCCCCTTACTTCCAGGCTTATCTACTAACATTATAAATAAATCTGCGGTGAGTACTAAACCTTATAATTATGTATAACTTTAGTATATAAAAAAACCCATGTCCGAAACTATGCAATTTAAATCTCTGGCCCTACCAGCAGTGTGAATTTGGCAGTACCAATGAAGCGAAAAAATGTGAAAACACCCTTTTTCCCAAATTCATTGAGCACCGCGGCTATTCCATCTAAAAGTATGGTCATGTGATTATTTGCATAACTACGGTACAGAACGGTATAAAAATATAGTAAAGTATACTTCATATACCTATTTAAAACAAAAAGGAAATTTTAGCAAAACTAACAATAGGCAGATAGATAGGCTTACTTACTAATCAAGGACATATCCGGGATAAACTTTCCCACTACTTGTAT
The DNA here is from genome assembly GCA_956483635.1 of Panzeria rudis. Classification (NCBI taxonomy): domain Eukaryota; kingdom Metazoa; phylum Arthropoda; class Insecta; order Diptera; family Tachinidae; genus Panzeria; species Panzeria rudis. The sequence continues at coordinate 39,938,112 of OY101447.1, read as the reverse complement.
GCTTGACTTTCATGACTTTCCAACTCACTGTTAGTCTGATGTAGGGGACGTTTCTTTTACTTGACGCCAAATCACCCAATATCCAAATCCAACCATATATAGAAAGCTAGTCAGACTATTTTACCTCAACTTGCTGTAAGAACGGGCTCAGAAAAAGTTATCATACTAGGTGACAAACAATTCTCAGTCCTTAATGGCAAAGTTCCCCAGGGCGTTATTACAGAATTGCACTAATAGTATGGTGACAGTTACAAAAGGTAACTAGCTTAGAAACTTAAGCGCCATAATTAAGTAAAATCTGCACTTTCTCTATAACTAACTGCGATTTGTGATATGGTGAAACACCTTCAAGCAAAACCGTCTCCCACTTCACCCTGACGTGAGCTAACAAAATCATTAGTGAAAAAATAAACAAATTGAAATACAAGTAGTTGAAACAAACATCAGAGTAATCAGGAAGTATATAGAGTATTTAGCAAAACGTTTCAATAACAATTTCGCATTGTGTAGGTGTTGGGTGAGGAAACGCTGGGACTGGAACCACCAAGGACGTTAAAGTTATTGCTTTAAATCCTTGGCATGAAATACCCCCAGCGATTTCCCTTGAAGATCCTCAATCTCATAGAGGCTATTCCCGACCGGTTTCACGATTCGACACTTTACGAACTTTCGTGCGAGCTTTGCATTAAAACCGCGCTTAAAATCGCTTTGTTGGAAATTCCTGCGATATACTTCTTGTCCTTTCCACGCTTCATAGGTAAGAAAAATTCAATTGGACCTCGAGATGGAAGACCTAGCCTACCTGTGGACATCAGGCTTGCGTTCATTTACATGAATGCCCAACAGGCAATAAAAAGAAATAAAAATAAAATAAAAAACCAAAATATATTCGAATAAAAAGCATATGTACTAAAGTCCCTCTTTTATATTACAGGTATTCTTCTTACGCAGTACGCAGCACCTATAGACGGACGTCCCTGGAAGTAGTAACTCTAATTCATCCCCTTACTTCCAGGCTTATCTACTAACATTATAAATAAATCTGCGGTGAGTACTAAACCTTATAATTATGTATAACTTTAGTATATAAAAAAACCCATGTCCGAAACTATGCAATTTAAATCTCTGGCCCTACCAGCAGTGTGAATTTGGCAGTACCAATGAAGCGAAAAAATGTGAAAACACCCTTTTTCCCAAATTCATTGAGCACCGCGGCTATTCCATCTAAAAGTATGGTCATGTGATTATTTGCATAACTACGGTACAGAACGGTATAAAAATATAGTAAAGTATACTTCATATACCTATTTAAAACAAAAAGGAAATTTTAGCAAAACTAACAATAGGCAGATAGATAGGCTTACTTACTAATCAAGGACATATCCGGGATAAACTTTCCCACTACTTGTATGCTTGACTTTCATGACTTTCCAACTCACTGTTAGTCTGATGTAGGGGACGTTTCTTTTACTTGACGCCAAATCACCCAATATCCAAATCCATCCATATATAGAAAGCTAGTCAGACTATTTTACCTCAACTTGCTGTAAGAACGGGCTCAGAAAAAGTTATCATACTAGGTGACAAACAGTTCTCAGTCCTTAATGGCAAAGTTCCCCAGGGCGTTATTACAGAATTGCACTAATAGTATGGTGACAGTTACAAAAGGTAACTAGCTTAGAAACTTAAGCGCCATAATTAAGTAAAATCTGCACTTTCTCTATAACTAACTGCGATTTGTGATATGGTGAAACACCTTCAAGCAAAACCGTCTCCCACTTCACCCTGACGTGAGCTAACAAAATCATTAGTGAAAAAATAAACAAATTGAAATACAAGTAGTTGAAACAAACATCAGAGTAATCAGGAAGTATATAGAGTATTTAGCAAAACGTTTCAATAACAATTTCGCATTGTGTAGGTGTTGGGTGAGGAAACGCTGGGACTGGAACCACCAAGGACGTTAAAGTTATTGCTTTAAATCCTTGGCATGAAATACCCCCAGCGATTTCCCTTGAAGATCCTCAATCTCATAGAGGCTATTCCCGACCGGTTTCACGATTCGACACTTTACGAACTTTCGTGCGAGCTTTGCATTAAAACCGCGCTTAAAATCGCTTTGTTGGAAATTCCTGCGATATACTTCTTGTCCTTTCCACGCTTCATAGGTAAGAAAAATTCAATTGGACCTCGAGATGGAAGACCTAGCCTACCTGTGGACATCAGGCTTGCGTTCATTTACATGAATGCCCAACAGGCAATAAAAAGAAATAATAATAAAATAAAAAACCAAAATATATTAGAATAAAAAGCATATGTACTAAAGTCCCTCTTTTATATTACAGGTATTCTTCTTACGCAGTACGCAGCACCTATAGACGGACGTCCCTGGAAGTAGTAACTCTAATTCATCCCCTTACTTCCAGGCTTATCTACTAACATTATAAATAAATCTGCGGTGAGTACTAAACCTTATAATTATGTATAACTTTAGTATATAAAAAAACCCATGTCCGAAACTATGCAATTTAAATCTCTGGCCCTACCAGCAGTGTGAATTTGGCAGTACCAATGAAGCGAAAAAATGTGAAAACACCCTTTTTCCCAAATTCATTGAGCACCGCGGCTATTCCATCTAAAAGTATGGTCATGTGATTATTTGCATAACTACGGTACAGAACGGTATAAAAATATAGTAAAGTATACTTCATATACCTATTTAAAACAAAAAGGAAATTTTAGCAAAACTAACAATAGGCAGATAGATAGGCTTACTTACTAATCAAGGACATATCCGGGATAAACTTTCCCACTACTTGTATGCTTAACTTTCATGACTTTCCAACTCACTGTTAGTCTGATGTAGGGGACGTTTCTTTTACTTGACGCCAAATCACCCAATATCCAAATCCATCCATATATAGAAAGCTAGTCAGACTATTTTACCTCAACTTGCTGTAAGAACGGGCTCAGAAAAAGTTATCATACTAGGTGACAAACAATTCTCAGTCCTTAATGGCAAAGTTCCCCAGGGCGTTATTACAGAATTGCACTAATAGTATGGTGACAGTTACAAAAGGTAACTAGCTTAGAAACTTAAGCGCCATAATTAAGTAAAATCTGCACTTTCTCTATAACTAACTGCGATTTGTGATATGGTGAAACACCTTCAAGCAAAACCGTCTCCCACTTCACCCTGACGTGAGCTAACAAAATCATTAGTGAAAAAATAAACAAATTGAAATACAAGTAGTTGAAACAAACATCAGAGTAATCAGGAAGTATATAGAGTATTTAGCAAAACGTTTCAATAACAATTTCGCATTGTGTAGGTGTTGGGTGAGGAAACGCTGGGACTGGAACCACCAAGGACGTTAAAGTTATTGCTTTAAATCCTTGGCATGAAATACCCCCAGCGATTTCCCTTGAAGATCCTCAATCTCATAGAGGCTATTCCCGACCGGTTTCACGATTCGACACTTTACGAACTTTCGTGCGAGCTTTGCATTAAAACCGCGCTTAAAATCGCTTTGTTGGAAATTCCTGCGATATACTTCTTGTCCTTTCCACGCTTCATAGGTAAGAAAAATTCAATTGGACCTCGAGATGGAAGACCTAGCCTACCTGTGGACATCAGGCTTGCGTTCATTTACATGAATGCCCAACAGGCAATAAAAAGAAATAAAAATAAAATAAAAAACCAAAATATATTCGAATAAAAAGCATATGTACTAAAGTCCCTCTTTTATATTACAGGTATTCTTCTTACGCAGTACGCAGCACCTATAGACGGACGTCCCTGGAAGTAGCAACTCTAATTCATCCCCTTACTTCCAGGCTTATCTACTAACATTATAAATAAATCTGCGGTGAGTACTAAACCTTATAATTATGTATAACTTTAGTATATAAAAAAAACCCATGTCCGAAACTATGCAATTTAAATCTCTGGCCCTACCAGCAGTGTGAATTTGGCAGTACCAATGAAGCGAAAAAATGTGAAAACACCCTTTTTCCCAAATTCATTGAGCACCGCGGCTATTCCATCTAAAAGTATGGTCATGTGATTATTTGCATAACTACGGTACAGAACGGTATAAAAATATAGTAAAGTATACTTCATATACCTATTTAAAACAAAAAGGAAATTTTAGCAAAACTAACAATAGGCAGATAGATAGGCTTACTTACTAATCAAGGACATATCCGGGATAAACTTTCCCACTACTTGTATGCTTGACTTTCATGACTTTCCAACTCACTGTTAGTCTGATGTAGGGGACGTTTCTTTTACTTGACGCCAAATCACCCAATATCCAAATCCAACCATATATAGAAAGCTAGTCAGACTATTTTACCTCAACTTGCTGTAAGAACGGGCTCAGAAAAAGTTATCATACTAGGTGACAAACAATTCTCAGTCCTTAATGGCAAAGTTCCCCAGGGCGTTATTACAGAATTGCACTAATAGTATGGTGACAGTTACAAAAGGTAACTAGCTTAGAAACTTAAGCGCCATAATTAAGTAAAATCTGCACTTTCTCTATAACTAACTGCGATTTGTGATATGGTGAAACACCTTCAAGCAAAACCGTCTCCCACTTCACCCTGACGTGAGCTAACAAAATCATTAGTGAAAAAATAAACAAATTGAAATACAAGTAGTTGAAACAAACATCAGAGTAATCAGGAAGTATATAGATTATTTAGCAAAACGTTTCAATAACAATTTCGCATTGTGTAGGTGTTGGGTGAGGAAACGCTGGGACTGGAACCACCAAGGACGTTAAAGTTATTGCTTTAAATCCTTGGCATGAAATACCCCCAGCGATTTCCCTTGAAGATCCTCAATCTCATAGAGGCTATTCCCGACCGGTTTCACGATTCGACACTTTACGAACTTTCGTGCGAGCTTTGCATTAAAACCGCGCTTAAAATCGCTTTGTTGGAAATTCCTGCGATATACTTCTTGTCCTTTCCACGCTTCATAGGTAAGAAAAATTCAATTGGACCTCGAGATGGAAGACCTAGCCTACCTGTGGACATCAGGCTTGCGTTCATTTACATGAATGCCCAACAGGCAATAAAAAGAAATAAAAATAAAATAAAAAACCAAAATATATTCGAATAAAAAGCATATGTACTAAAGTCCCTCTTTTATATTACAGGTATTCTTCTTACGCAGTACGCAGCACCTATAGACGGACGTCCCTGGAAGTAGCAACTCTAATTCATCCCCTTACTTCCAGGCTTATCTACTAACATTATAAATAAATCTGCGGTGAGTACTAAACCTTATAATTATGTATAACTTTAGTATATAAAAAAACCCATGTCCGAAACTATGCAATTTAAATCTCTGGCCCTACCAGCAGTGTGAATTTGGCAGTACCAATGAAGCGAAAAAATGTGAAAACACCCTTTTTCCCAAATTCATTGAGCACCGCGGCTATTCCATCTAAAAGTATGGTCATGTGATTATTTGCATAACTACGGTACAGAACGGTATAAAAATATAGTAAAGTATACTTCATATACCTATTTAAAACAAAAAGGAAATTTTAGCAAAACTAACAATAGGCAGATAGATAGGCTTACTTACTAATCAAGGACATATCCGGGATAAACTTTCCCACTACTTGTATGCTTGACTTTCATGACTTTCCAACTCACTGTTAGTCTGATGTAGGGGACGTTTCTTTTACTTGACGCCAAATCACCCAATATCCAAATCCAACCATATATAGAAAGCTAGTCAGACTATTTTACCTCAACTTGCTGTAAGAACGGGCTCAGAAAAAGTTATCATACTAGGTGACAAACAATTCTCAGTCCTTAATGGCAAAGTTCCCCAGGGCGTTATTACAGAATTGCACTAATAGTATGGTGACAGTTACAAAAGGTAACTAGCTTAGAAACTTAAGCGCCATAATTAAGTAAAATCTGCACTTTCTCTATAACTAACTGCGATTTGTGATATGGTGAAACACCTTCAAGCAAAACCGTCTCCCACTTCACCCTGACGTGAGCTAACAAAATCATTAGTGAAAAAATAAACAAATTGAAATACAAGTAGTTGAAACAAACATCAGAGTAATCAGGAAGTATATAGATTATTTAGCAAAACGTTTCAATAACAATTTCGCATTGTGTAGGTGTTGGGTGAGGAAACGCTGGGACTGGAACCACCAAGGACGTTAAAGTTATTGCTTTAAATCCTTGGCATGAAATACCCCCAGCGATTTCCCTTGAAGATCCTCAATCTCATAGAGGCTATTCCCGACCGGTTTCACGATTCGACACTTTACGAACTTTCGTACGAGCTTTGCATTAAAACCGCGCTTAAAATCGCTTTGTTGGAAATTCCTGCGATATACTTCTTGTCCTTTCCACGCTTCATAGGTAAGAAAAATTCAATTGGACCTCGAGATGGAAGACCTAGCCTACCTGTGGACATCAGGCTTGCGTTCATTTACATGAATGCCCAACAGGCAATAAAAAGAAATAAAAATAAAATAAAAAACCAAAATATATTCGAATAAAAAGCATATGTACTAAAGTCCCTCTTTTATATTACAGGTATTCTTCTTACGCAGTACGCAGCACCTATAGACGGACGTCCCTGGAAGTAGCAACTCTAATTCATCCCCTTACTTCCAGGCTTATCTACTAACATTATAAATAAATCTGCGGTGAGTACTAAACCTTATAATTATGTATAACTTTAGTATATAAAAAACCCATGTCCGAAACTATGCAATTTAAATCTCTGGCCCTACCAGCAGTGTGAATTTGGCAGTACCAATGAAGCGAAAAAATGTGAAAACACCCTTTTTCCCAAATTCATTGAGCACCGCGGCTATTCCATCTAAAAGTATGGTCATGTGATTATTTGCATAACTACGGTACAGAACGGTATAAAAATATAGTAAAGTATACTTCATATACCTATTTAAAACAAAAAGGAAATTTTAGCAAAACTAACAATAGGCAGATAGATAGGCTTACTTACTAATCAAGGACATATCCGGGATAAACTTTCCCACTACTTGTATGCTTGACTTTCATGACTTTCCAACTCACTGTTAGTCTGATGTAGGGGACGTTTCTTTTACTTGACGCCAAATCACCCAATATCCAAATCCATCCATATATAGAAAGCTAGTCAGACTATTTTACCTCAACTTGCTGTAAGAACGGGCTCAGAAAAAGTTATCATACTAGGTGACAAACAATTCTCAGTCCTTAATGGCAAAGTTCCCCAGGGCGTTATTACAGAATTGCACTAATAGTATGGTGACAGTTACAAAAGGTAACTAGCTTAGAAACTTAAGCGCCATAATTAAGTAAAATCTGCACTTTCTCTATAACTAACTGCGATTTGTGATATGGTGAAACACCTTCAAGCAAAACCGTCTCCCACTTCACCCTGACGTGAGCTAACAAAATCATTAGTGAAAAAATAAACAAATTGAAATACAAGTAGTTGAAACAAACATCAGAGTAATCAGGAAGTATATAGAGTATTTAGCAAAACGTTTCAATAACAATTTCGCATTGTGTAGGTGTTGGGTGAGGAAACGCTGGGACTGGAACCACCAAGGACGTTAAAGTTATTGCTTTAAATCCTTGGCATGAAATACCCCCAGCGATTTCCCTTGAAGATCCTCAATCTCATAGAGGCTATTCCCGACCGGTTTCACGATTCGACACTTTACGAACTTTCGTGCGAGCTTTGCATTAAAACCGCGCTTAAAATCGCTTTGTTGGAAATTCCTGCGATATACTTCTTGTCCTTTCCACGCTTCATAGGTAAGAAAAATTCAATTGGACCTCGAGATGGAAGACCTAGCCTACCTGTGGACATCAGGCTTGCGTTCATTTACATGAATGCCCAACAGGCAATAAAAAGAAATAAAAATAAAATAAAAAACCAAAATATATTCGAATAAAAAGCATATGTACTAAAGTCCCTCTTTTATATTACAGGTATTCTTCTTACGCAGTACGCAGCACCTATAGACGGACGTCCCTGGAAGTAGTAACTCTAATTCATCCCCTTACTTCCAGGCTTATCTACTAACATTATAAATAAATCTGCGGTGAGTACTAAACCTTATAATTATGTATAACTTTAGTATATAAAAAAACCCATGTCCGAAACTATGCAATTTAAATCTCTGGCCCTACCAGCAGTGTGAATTTGGCAGTACCAATGAAGCGAAAAAATGTGAAAACATTTTCATTGAGCACCGCGGCTATTCCATCTAAAAGTATGGTCATGTGATTATTTGCATAACTACGGTACAGAACGGTATAAAAATATAGTAAAGTATACTTCATATACCTATTTAAAACAAAAAGGAAATTTTAGCAAAACTAACAATAGGCAGATAGATAGGCTTACTTACTAATCAAGGACATATCCGGGATAAACTTTCCCACTACTTGTATGCTTAACTTTCATGACTTTCCAACTCACTGTTAGTCTGATGTAGGGGACGTTTCTTTTACTTGACGCCAAATCACCCAATATCCAAATCCATCCATATATAGAAAGCTAGTCAGACTATTTTACCTCAACTTGCTGTAAGAACGGGCTCAGAAAAAGTTATCATACTAGGTGACAAACAATTCTCAGTCCTTAATGGCAAAGTTCCCCAGGGCGTTATTACAGAATTGCACTAATAGTATGGTGACAGTTACAAAAGGTAACTAGCTTAGAAACTTAAGCGCCATAATTAAGTAAAATCTGCACTTTCTCTATAACTAACTGCGATTTGTGATATGGTGAAACACCTTCAAGCAAAACCGTCTCCCACTTCACCCTGACGTGAGCTAACAAAATCATTAGTGAAAAAATAAACAAATTGAAATACAAGTAGTTGAAACAAACATCAGAGTAATCAGGAAGTATATAGAGTATTTAGCAAAACGTTTCAATAACAATTTCGCATTGTGTAGGTGTTGGGTGAGGAAACGCTGGGACTGGAACCACCAAGGACGTTAAAGTTATTGCTTTAAATCCTTGGCATGAAATACCCCCAGCGATTTCCCTTGAAGATCCTCAATCTCATAGAGGCTATTCCCGACCGGTTTCACGATTCGACACTTTACGAACTTTCGTGCGAGCTTTGCATTAAAACCGCGCTTAAAATCGCTTTGTTGGAAATTCCTGCGATATACTTCTTGTCCTTTCCACGCTTCATAGGTAAGAAAAATTCAATTGGACCTCGAGATGGAAGACCTAGCCTACCTGTGGACATCAGGCTTGCGTTCATTTACATGAATGCCCAACAGGCAATAAAAAGAAATAAAAATAAAATAAAAAACCAAAATATATTCGAATAAAAAGCATATGTACTAAAGTCCCTCTTTTATATTACAGGTATTCTTCTTACGCAGTACGCAGCACCTATAGACGGACGTCCCTGGAAGTAGCAACTCTAATTCATCCCCTTACTTCCAGGCTTATCTACTAACATTATAAATAAATCTGCGGTGAGTACTAAACCTTATAATTATGTATAACTTTAGTATATAAAAAAAACCCATGTCCGAAACTATGCAATTTAAATCTCTGGCCCTACCAGCAGTGTGAATTTGGCAGTACCAATGAAGCGAAAAAATGTGAAAACACCCTTTTTCCCAAATTCATTGAGCACCGCGGCTATTCCATCTAAAAGTATGGTCATGTGATTATTTGCATAACTACGGTACAGAACGGTATAAAAATATAGTAAAGTATACTTCATATACCTATTTAAAACAAAAAGGAAATTTTAGCAAAACTAACAATAGGCAGATAGATAGGCTTACTTACTAATCAAGGACATATCCGGGATAAACTTTCCCACTACTTGTATGCTTGACTTTCATGACTTTCCAACTCACTGTTAGTCTGATGTAGGGGACGTTTCTTTTACTTGACGCCAAATCACCCAATATCCAAATCCAACCATATATAGAAAGCTAGTCAGACTATTTTACCTCAACTTGCTGTAAGAACGGGCTCAGAAAAAGTTATCATACTAGGTGACAAACAATTCTCAGTCCTTAATGGCAAAGTTCCCCAGGGCGTTATTACAGAATTGCACTAATAGTATGGTGACAGTTACAAAAGGTAACTAGCTTAGAAACTTAAGCGCCATAATTAAGTAAAATCTGCACTTTCTCTATAACTAACTGCGATTTGTGATATGGTGAAACACCTTCAAGCAAAACCGTCTCCCACTTCACCCTGACGTGAGCTAACAAAATCATTAGTGAAAAAATAAACAAATTGAAATACAAGTAGTTGAAACAAACATCAGAGTAATCAGGAAGTATATAGATTATTTAGCAAAACGTTTCAATAACAATTTCGCATTGTGTAGGTGTTGGGTGAGGAAACGCTGGGACTGGAACCACCAAGGACGTTAAAGTTATTGCTTTAAATCCTTGGCATGAAATACCCCCAGCGATTTCCCTTGAAGATCCTCAATCTCATAGAGGCTATTCCCGACCGGTTTCACGATTCGACACTTTACGAACTTTCGTGCGAGCTTTGCATTAAAACCGCGCTTAAAATCGCTTTGTTGGAAATTCCTGCGATATACTTCTTGTCCTTTCCACGCTTCATAGGTAAGAAAAATTCAATTGGACCTCGAGATGGAAGACCTAGCCTACCTGTGGACATCAGGCTTGCGTTCATTTACATGAATGCCCAACAGGCAATAAAAAGAAATAAAAATAAAATAAAAAACCAAAATATATTCGAATAAAAAGCATATGTACTAAAGTCCCTCTTTTATATTACAGGTATTCTTCTTACGCAGTACGCAGCACCTATAGACGGACGTCCCTGGAAGTAGCAACTCTAATTCATCCCCTTACTTCCAGGCTTATCTACTAACATTATAAATAAATCTGCGGTGAGTACTAAACCTTATAATTATGTATAACTTTAGTATATAAAAAAACCCATGTCCGAAACTATGCAATTTAAATCTCTGGCCCTACCAGCAGTGTGAATTTGGCAGTACCAATGAAGCGAAAAAATGTGAAAACACCCTTTTTCCCAAATTCATTGAGCACCGCGGCTATTCCATCTAAAAGTATGGTCATGTGATTATTTGCATAACTACGGTACAGAACGGTATAAAAATATAGTAAAGTATACTTCATATACCTATTTAAAACAAAAAGGAAATTTTAGCAAAACTAACAATAGGCAGATAGATAGGCTTACTTACTAATCAAGGACATATCCGGGATAAACTTTCCCACTACTTGTATGCTTGACTTTCATGACTTTCCAACTCACTGTTAGTCTGATGTAGGGGACGTTTCTTTTACTTGACGCCAAATCACCCAATATCCAAATCCAACCATATATAGAAAGCTAGTCAGACTATTTTACCTCAACTTGCTGTAAGAACGGGCTCAGAAAAAGTTATCATACTAGGTGACAAACAATTCTCAGTCCTTAATGGCAAAGTTCCCCAGGGCGTTATTACAGAATTGCACTAATAGTATGGTGACAGTTACAAAAGGTAACTAGCTTAGAAACTTAAGCGCCATAATTAAGTAAAATCTGCACTTTCTCTATAACTAACTGCGATTTGTGATATGGTGAAACACCTTCAAGCAAAACCGTCTCCCACTTCACCCTGACGTGAGCTAACAAAATCATTAGTGAAAAAATAAACAAATTGAAATACAAGTAGTTGAAACAAACATCAGAGTAATCAGGAAGTATATAGATTATTTAGCAAAACGTTTCAATAACAATTTCGCATTGTGTAGGTGTTGGGTGAGGAAACGCTGGGACTGGAACCACCAAGGACGTTAAAGTTATTGCTTTAAATCCTTGGCATGAAATACCCCCAGCGATTTCCCTTGAAGATCCTCAATCTCATAGAGGCTATTCCCGACCGGTTTCACGATTCGACACTTTACGAACTTTCGTACGAGCTTTGCATTAAAACCGCGCTTAAAATCGCTTTGTTGGAAATTCCTGCGATATACTTCTTGTCCTTTCCACGCTTCATAGGTAAGAAAAATTCAATTGGACCTCGAGATGGAAGACCTAGCCTACCTGTGGACATCAGGCTTGCGTTCATTTACATGAATGCCCAACAGGCAATAAAAAGAAATAAAAATAAAATAAAAAACCAAAATATATTCGAATAAAAAGCATATGTACTAAAGTCCCTCTTTTATATTACAGGTATTCTTCTTACGCAGTACGCAGCACCTATAGACGGACGTCCCTGGAAGTAGCAACTCTAATTCATCCCCTTACTTCCAGGCTTATCTACTAACATTATAAATAAATCTGCGGTGAGTACTAAACCTTATAATTATGTATAACTTTAGTATATAAAAAACCCATGTCCGAAACTATGCAATTTAAATCTCTGGCCCTACCAGCAGTGTGAATTTGGCAGTACCAATGAAGCGAAAAAATGTGAAAACACCCTTTTTCCCAAATTCATTGAGCACCGCGGCTATTCCATCTAAAAGTATGGTCATGTGATTATTTGCATAACTACGGTACAGAACGGTATAAAAATATAGTAAAGTATACTTCATATACCTATTTAAAACAAAAAGGAAATTTTAGCAAAACTAACAATAGGCAGATAGATAGGCTTACTTACTAATCAAGGACATATCCGGGATAAACTTTCCCACTACTTGTATGCTTGACTTTCATGACTTTCCAACTCACTGTTAGTCTGATGTAGGGGACGTTTCTTTTACTTGACGCCAAATCACCCAATATCCAAATCCATCCATATATAGAAAGCTAGTCAGACTATTTTACCTCAACTTGCTGTAAGAACGGGCTCAGAAAAAGTTATCATACTAGGTGACAAACAATTCTCAGTCCTTAATGGCAAAGTTCCCCAGGGCGTTATTACAGAATTGCACTAATAGTATGGTGACAGTTACAAAAGGTAACTAGCTTAGAAACTTAAGCGCCATAATTAAGTAAAATCTGCACTTTCTCTATAACTAACTGCGATTTGTGATATGGTGAAACACCTTCAAGCAAAACCGTCTCCCACTTCACCCTGACGTGAGCTAACAAAATCATTAGTGAAAAAATAAACAAATTGAAATACAAGTAGTTGAAACAAACATCAGAGTAATCAGGAAGTATATAGAGTATTTAGCAAAACGTTTCAATAACAATTTCGCATTGTGTAGGTGTTGGGTGAGGAAACGCTGGGACTGGAACCACCAAGGACGTTAAAGTTATTGCTTTAAATCCTTGGCATGAAATACCCCCAGCGATTTCCCTTGAAGATCCTCAATCTCATAGAGGCTATTCCCGACCGGTTTCACGATTCGACACTTTACGAACTTTCGTGCGAGCTTTGCATTAAAACCGCGCTTAAAATCGCTTTGTTGGAAATTCCTGCGATATACTTCTTGTCCTTTCCACGCTTCATAGGTAAGAAAAATTCAATTGGACCTCGAGATGGAAGACCTAGCCTACCTGTGGACATCAGGCTTGCGTTCATTTACATGAATGCCCAACAGGCAATAAAAAGAAATAAAAATAAAATAAAAAACCAAAATATATTCGAATAAAAAGCATATGTACTAAAGTCCCTCTTTTATATTACAGGTATTCTTCTTACGCAGTACGCAGCACCTATAGACGGACGTCCCTGGAAGTAGTAACTCTAATTCATCCCCTTACTTCCAGGCTTATCTACTAACATTATAAATAAATCTGCGGTGAGTACTAAACCTTATAATTATGTATAACTTTAGTATATAAAAAAACCCATGTCCGAAACTATGCAATTTAAATCTCTGGCCCTACCAGCAGTGTGAATTTGGCAGTACCAATGAAGCGAAAAAATGTGAAAACACCCTTTTTCCCAAATTCATTGAGCACCGCGGCTATTCCATCTAAAAGTATGGTCATGTGATTATTTGCATAACTACGGTACAGAACGGTATAAAAATATAGTAAAGTATACTTCATATACCTATTTAAAACAAAAAGGAAATTTTAGCAAAACTAACAATAGGCAGATAGATAGGCTTACTTACTAATCAAGGACATATCCGGGATAAACTTTCCCACTACTTGTATGCTTGACTTTCATGACTTTCCAACTCACTGTTAGTCTGATGTAGGGGACGTTTCTTTTACTTGACGCCAAATCACCCAATATCCAAATCCATCCATATATAGAAAGCTAGTCAGACTATTTTACCTCAACTTGCTGTAAGAACGGGCTCAGAAAAAGTTATCATACTAGGTGACAAACAATTCTCAGTCCTTAATGGCAAAGTTCCCCAGGGCGTTATTACAGAATTGCACTAATAGTATGGTGACAGTTACAAAAGGTAACTAGCTTAGAAACTTAAGCGCCATAATTAAGTAAAATCTGCACTTTCTCTATAACTAACTGCGATTTGTGATATGGTGAAACACCTTCAAGCAAAACCGTCTCCCACTTCACCCTGACGTGAGCTAACAAAATCATTAGTGAAAAAATAAACAAATTGAAATACAAGTAGTTGAAACAAACATCAGAGTAATCAGGAAGTATATAGAGTATTTAGCAAAACGTTTCAATAACAATTTCGCATTGTGTAGGTGTTGGGTGAGGAAACGCTGGGACTGGAACCACCAAGGACGTTAAAGTTATTGCTTTAAATCCTTGGCATGAAATACCCCCAGCGATTTCCCTTGAAGATCCTCAATCTCATAGAGGCTATTCCCGACCGGTTTCACGATTCGACACTTTACGAACTTTCGTGCGAGCTTTGCATTAAAACCGCGCTTAAAATCGCTTTGTTGGAAATTCCTGCGATATACTTCTTGTCCCGGGACAAACTTTATCGTACGGCATCTAGTATTATAGGTTTTTTCGTTTCTTAAATACGCTTTATGCAACGATTCCCGAATTTGCTGTCGGACAAGAGACATTTTATCATGAGGCCCGACTTCTAACTCTGGGTCGGACAAACTTTTCAGTTTTCTCGCTAGTTTATAAATACTACCATGACCGATCATGTTCATACCGAAAAGTGCAAAGTATGGTGTTACTCCAATCGCATTTTGAACTGAAGATCGCAACGAGAATTCAATCTCGGATAAATGCTTGTCCCACTCGGACTGATCACTCTGCAAGTATGAACGTACTGCAGCTAAAATGGATTGGTTAACCCGTTCCGACGCGTTCGCTTGCGGTGAATGAGTTGCCGTTCGTAAATGTTTCACTCCGAAGTTTCTTATCAAATCCGCGAATTCCTGACTTACAAATTGTTTACCGTTGTCCGATACCAACACTTCAGGCGTGCCAAATTTATGAAACACCTCACTGATTAAAAACTTACTAACGTTTTTAGTACTAGCTTTTGGCATAGCCTTAAGAAGCACAAATTTCGTCAGGTGATCCAACACGATAAAAATATAGCAATTTCCGGCTTTCGAACGCGGATACGGACCGAGGAAATCTACAAAAATGCGCTGAAAAGGCCGTTCACTAACCGCCTCTGCTCCCATAGGTGGTCGCAAAGTATTATTAGCAGGCTTTGATTCCTTGCAGATTTGGCAATTATTAACAAAATCGCGAACTTGAACGGTTAAATTTGGCCAATAGAAGTACTCTTTGATTCTACGAAGAGTCTTCCCCACGCCTCCGTGAGATGCTTGCGGTGAGTTGTGTGACTTGTCGATGATGGCCTTGGTCAATTCTTGAGGCACCCACAGTTTCCAGGAGAAATCCTCATTCAAGACCACACCATCATAAGGTCGCACTCTTTTGTAAACAAAACCCTCAACTACCTTTAAGTCAGGCAACCTTTCAGAATTTGCTTCTATGGTAGACGCAAGCTCTAAATAGTCCTCGGAATTAAATGCATTTGAGTCGAGGTCGACCAGCCCTGCTACATCTACACAGACTTCATCCATTTCGTAACGTGATAGGGTATCGGGTACTACATTTTGTTTCCCCTGCCTATGCTCTATGGTGAAATCATAAGCTTGCAAATGCAGGCTCCACCGAGCTAACCGGCCCACAAGGTCTTTCTGTGACATAAGCCATTTAAGACTACTGTGGTCGGTTATCACAGAGAAGGGCATAAGTTCTATGTAGGGCCTATTTCACTACTTCATTTCCACGCTTCATAGGTAAGAAAAATTCAATTGGACCTCGAGATGGAAGACCTAGCCTACCTGTGGACATCAGGCTTGCGTTCATTTACATGAATGCCCAACAGGCAATAAAAAGAAATAAAAATAAAATAAAAAACCAAAATATATTCGAATAAAAAGCATATGTACTAAAGTCCTTCTTTTATATTACAGGTATTCTTCTTACGCAGTACGCAGCACCTATAGACGGACGTCCCTGGAAGTAGTAACTCTAATTCATCCCCTTACTTCCAGGCTTATCTACTAACATTATAAATAAATCTGCGGTGAGTACTAAACCTTATAATTATGTATAACTTTAGTATATAAAAACACCCATGTCCGAAACTATGCAATTTAAATCTCTGGCCCTACCAGCAGTGTGAATTTGGCAGTACCAATGAAGCGAACAAATGTGAAAACACCCTTTTTCCCAAATTCATTGAGCACCGCGGCTATTCCATCTAAACGTATGGTCATGTGATTATTTGCATAACTACGGTACAGAACGGTATAAAAATATAGTAAAGTATACTTCATATACCTATTTAAAACAAAAAGGAAATTTTAGCAAAACTAACAATAGGCAGATAGATAGGCTTACTTACTAATCAAGGACATATCCGGGATAAACTTTCCCACTACTTGTATGCTTGACTTTCATGACTTTCCAACTCACTGTTAGTCTGATGTAGGGGACGTTTCTTTTACTTGACGCCAAATCACCCAATATCCAAATCCATCCATATATAGAAAGCTAGTCAGACTATTTTACCTCAACTTGCTGTAAGAACGGGCTCAGAAAAAGATATCATACTAGGTGACAAACAATTCTCAGTCCTTAATGGCAAAGTTCCCCAGGGCGTTATTACAGAATTGCACTAATAGTATGGTGACAGTTACAAAAGGTAACTAGCTTAGAAACTTAAGCGCCATAATTAAGTAAAATCTGCACTTTCTCTATAACTAACTGCGATTTGTGATATGGTGAAACACCTTCAAGCAAAACCGTCTCCCACTTCACCCTGACGTGAGCTAACAAAATCATTAGTGAAAAAATAAACAAATTGAAATACAAGTAGTTGAAACAAACATCAGAGTAATCAGGAAGTATATAGAGTATTTAGCAAAACGTTTCAATAACAATTTCGCATTGTGTAGGTGTTGGGTGAGGAAACGCTGGGACTGGAACCACCAAGGACGTTAAAGTTATTGCTTTAAATCCTTGGCATGAAATACCCCCAGCGATTTCCCTTGAAGATCCTCAATCTCATAGAGGCTATTCCCGACCGGTTTCACGATTCGACACTTTACGAACTTTCGTGCGAGCTTTGCATTAAAACCGCGCTTAAAATCGCTTTGTTGGAAATTCCTGCGATATACTTCTTGTCCTTTCCACGCTTCATAGGTAAGAAAAATTCAATTGGACCTCGAGATGGAAGACCTAGCCTACCTGTGGACATCAGGCTTGCGTTCATTTACATGAATGCCCAACAGGCAATAAAAAGAAATAAAAATAAAATAAAAAACCAAAATATATTCGAATAAAAAGCATATGTACTAAAGTCCCTCTTTTATATTACAGGTATTCTTCTTACGCAGTACGCAGCACCTATAGACGGACGTCCCTGGAAGTAGTAACTCTAATTCATCCCCTTACTTCCAGGCTTATCTACTAACATTATAAATAAATCTGCGGTGAGTACTAAACCTTATAATTATGTATAACTTTAGTATATAAAAAAACCCATGTCCGAAACTATGCAATTTAAATCTCTGGCCCTACCAGCAGTGTGAATTTGGCAGTACCAATGAAGCGAAAAAATGTGAAAACACCCTTTTTCCCAAATTCATTGAGCACCGCGGCTATTCCATCTAAAAGTATGGTCATGTGATTATTTGCATAACTACGGTACAGAACGGTATAAAAATATAGTAAAGTATACTTCATATACCTATTTAAAACAAAAAGGAAATTTTAGCAAAACTAACAATAGGCAGATAGATAGGCTTACTTACTAATCAAGGACATATCCGGGATAAACTTTCCCACTACTTGTATGCTTGACTTTCATGACTTTCCAACTCACTGTTAGTCTGATGTAGGGGACGTTTCTTTTACTTGACGCCAAATCACCCAATATCCAAATCCATCCATATATAGAAAGCTAGTCAGACTATTTTACCTCAACTTGCTGTAAGAACGGGCTCAGAAAAAGTTATCATACTAGGTGACAAACAGTTCTCAGTCCTTAATGGCAAAGTTCCCCAGGGCGTTATTACAGAATTGCACTAATAGTATGGTGACAGTTACAAAAGGTAACTAGCTTAGAAACTTAAGCGCCATAATTAAGTAAAATCTGCACTTTCTCTATAACTAACTGCGATTTGTGATATGGTGAAACACCTTCAAGCAAAACCGTCTCCCACTTCACCCTGACGTGAGCTAACAAAATCATTAGTGAAAAAATAAACAAATTGAAATACAAGTAGTTGAAACAAACATCAGAGTAATCAGGAAGTATATAGAGTATTTAGCAAAACGTTTCAATAACAATTTCGCATTGTGTAGGTGTTGGGTGAGGAAACGCTGGGACTGGAACCACCAAGGACGTTAAAGTTATTGCTTTAAATCCTTGGCATGAAATACCCCCAGCGATTTCCCTTGAAGATCCTCAATCTCATAGAGGCTATTCCCGACCGGTTTCACGATTCGACACTTTACGAACTTTCGTGCGAGCTTTGCATTAAAACCGCGCTTAAAATCGCTTTGTTGGAAATTCCTGCGATATACTTCTTGTCCTTTCCACGCTTCATAGGTAAGAAAAATTCAATTGGACCTCGAGATGGAAGACCTAGCCTACCTGTGGACATCAGGCTTGCGTTCATTTACATGAATGCCCAACAGGCAATAAAAAGAAATAATAATAAAATAAAAAACCAAAATATATTCGAATAAAAAGCATATGTACTAAAGTCCCTCTTTTATATTACAGGTATTCTTCTTACGCAGTACGCAGCACCTATAGACGGACGTCCCTGGAAGTAGCAACTCTAATTCATCCCCTTACTTCCAGGCTTATCTACTAACATTATAAATAAATCTGCGGTGAGTACTAAACCTTATAATTATGTATAACTTTAGTATATAAAAAAACCCATGTCCGAAACTATGCAATTTAAATCTCTGGCCCTACCAGCAGTGTGAATTTGGCAGTACCAATGAAGCGAAAAAATGTGAAAACACCCTTTTTCCCAAATTCATTGAGCACCGCGGCTATTCCATCTAAAAGTATGGTCATGTGATTATTTGCATAACTACGGTACAGAACGGTATAAAAATATAGTAAAGTATACTTCATATACCTATTTAAAACAAAAAGGAAATTTTAGCAAAACTAACAATAGGCAGATAGATAGGCTTACTTACTAATCAAGGACATATCCGGGATAAACTTTCCCACTACTTGTATGCTTGACTTTCATGACTTTCCAACTCACTGTTAGTCTGATGTAGGGGACGTTTCTTTTACTTGACGCCAAATCACCCAATATCCAAATCCATCCATATATAGAAAGCTAGTCAGACTATTTTACCTCAACTTTGAAATCTCCTTTTTTCAAAAAATGACTCATTGTTTTCGCTTTTTTTTTCTTTAAAAATTCTGTGCATGCCTATCGATTTTTCTTTATACATACATAACATTTTTACGAAATCTTTTTATTGTTGTGCCTGCATGTTTGTATTACGGATTTTCTTTAAAAAAAAATCAAACACACGCACACATTTCCTCACTGCGTTTTTTAACCTTATCTTTATTTTTTGTTCAAATTGCCTGTGACGATATATTTTTTTTGTCTTTCGAACTTATGTGGTCGAAGAAGTTAAAGCTAAATTTTGTTTTATTATAAAAACTGGTCAATAAAATTTATATTCCATTCCAAGATCATTACGAATTCTGAGCTTTATTAAAAAAATTAAAGAACGGATTCTTTTAATTGTTTGAAAAAGTAGAGCCTTTAAATCTGAACATACAAGTTCTTAAAAAAAATCCTTTTAAGAACTATTTTAGTTATGAACCTTTGTGCAATTAAAAGTATGTACTTCTATTTCGTGGGAGTCAAAAATTTCGTGTGATCATGTATTTCGGTAAAACGAACCATACTCAATCAAAAACTTGACTTCGAATTATTGTGTAGCTGCGTCCGTTGTTTGCATTTATTATGGCGATATGTACTACATTGTTAATTTTATACCTTCTATCTATTTTTTAGAGGTGTAGACTTAAAATTTAAATAATACATTTTTTTATATCAGCTTTTAAATAAAACATTATTTTAAATGTCATATTAGAGAATGTTATGTCAAAAAAAGTTCAAAACAGAGCATTTAAATATGAACTAAACAAAAATTAAATTTGAAAAAATGTACCGTTTGTCAATTGCAAACTGTGCCACAAAAAATTAAACGTCAACGAATGGTTTCGCAAATGCTATAAACGTAGAATAAATAAGAAATATTGATGCATATTACAATGTTTAAAATGCAACATTGAAGAAGTACAGATGATTACATTAAAAATCGGCCCGATTGTGTAAGACGTTGGCGTAAACGCCTGTCGTTTTTTGTAATAGATTAAAGTAACACACAACCCGTGTTCTTTAATCTACTACAAAATCTACTACCAATATATACTGAGAAGAAACCTTGCCAGGTATATGGGGTCTTAAAGGATTCCTCCATGTTCTGTAAAACGAGTCGATTTAAAAACGCTCGATTTGGAGAAATTTAATCTAATAGCAAATTTTTTCAGACTTTTTTGAAGTTTCATATTTTTTTAGAGCTTAAAATATCATACCTGAAATTAAAATACATCAATGGGGGCATTATTTATTTTTTGAAAACGAGAATTTTACTCGGAATCGGTTTACAGAACAGGGCCGTATGTATTTTTACTAATTAAATAACAAATAAAACATTGCGTTTTCAATAAAAAATATTTAGGTTTCTTTTAGCTTTTATTTTTGTGCGATTTAGCTTTTTAAAAATACCGATTTAACTTAATTTTTTCCTCCCAGATCCTGGCGACACTTTTAATTTATGAAAGACATCAAACATTTTTCTCCGTTTTAAATCATTTGGTTTTTATAATCGATTTTTCCATCACATTACAGAATATTATTATATAAACAAAAAATAAAATGTTAAAAATAGTTTTTTTAAATAGATAATCCCCCCATTACGAATGGCGTCGTCGACGTCATATTAACATGGCATCAAAAACTGTCACTTGTCTACAATTTATCGACATCAATTGACTACTATGTATTAATATGCTCTATTAATTTTCGAAGCCTTAGCAAATATTAAAATATTGCCAATAGCAGTAAATTATTGTCGAGAACGAGTATACAAGTTACAAGTTTTAATGTCATCTTAATGTGTTGATGTGACGTCGACGACGCCATTCATAATAGGGAGAATATATCTTAATTATAAAGTTATCAAAAAAATTCTTATACATTCTTTGTTTGTTTTTGCTTTGTCAATATTTAGTATTTTGACTGTGCGAACTATTTGGATGTAAATGTACACACTGAGGCCGACGAGTTGCCCAATAATGGAGTAAAAACAAGTCCCAATATGAATCCAGTACGTCAAAAAAACACAAGAGAAACCAATAATCGGCAAATAAAAAAAAATAAATTTCTGGTCGACTTATTAGATGATGGCGATGAACAGAATAACATGGAAAATACAAAGGACGACACGCAAAATAAAAATGAAATGTTCGAATACGACATGGAAGAGGACGACGATGGCGTGGAGATAGTAAATGATGAGAATAACGAAGTAGAAGGTACAGAAGAGGATAATTTGTTATTCTTAAGATCAAGTTCTATAGAAGATGTTGTAGGCGATAATGGTGGCGTTGTAGGTAAGTCAGGCAGTAAAAAATATCGTTCACATGTACGTGGTGAAGCATATTGTAATTTATGCGACAAAACATTTCAATACTATTCGCTATATCGCAATCACATGATCAAACATTCCAATGTAACGCCCTACAAATGTGAATACTGTAGCAAAGCCTTTAAATCTAAACAAGCTATACGTTATCACATGAATACTCATACTAAGGAAGTACAATATACGTGTCCATTGTGCCCCATGACTTATGGCACAGAAAATCAATTTATAACACATGTTTTGAATCACGAAAATGAAACATGTTTTCCATGTATGGTGTGTGCAAAAATCCTTAAGACCGACCAAGATCGTGAGGAACATTTGTCTACCCACACAGAAGAGCGTCCTTTTGGTTGTAACTACTGTAACAAACGTTTTCGTCAAAAGCATCATCTTTCAAACCATTTAAAATTACATTGTCAGTATCGTTGTGATTTCTGCAAAGCGGAGTTCACTTCGACACAAACTCAAAGGCGTCCTTATGCTTGTGCCTCTTGCGAAGAATACCCCGAAATTAGAATACAAGTTGAAAAACAACGTTCGAAATCTTTAAATAATAGCGAGGTAAATCCCTTGGAAATAAAAACTCATGATGGTGGCGGTGATGGTGGTGGTGGTGGTGGCGGCGGTAGGACAAAAGATGCTGATAACACTGAATGTGTTGATTTGGCAACGGATGACGATGATGATGAAAGCGAGACCAGCACGAGTAAGATGGGAGGATCAAATGCTCGAAATCGAGTAACATGCCAATATTGTACACGTGCGTATAAAAATAGTAGTGCACTTAATTATCATATGCGCCAAAAACATGCTCATGTATGGAGAGATGTGAATTGAGATAAAAAAAAGTTTTAAACATTAAAATAATAATAAAAAATGGGATTTATAGGAGATAACATTAAATTAAAAATTTTAAAAACCCTGAAGAAAATGTATGATAACTGCAAAACGGCTGGACCGTTTTTTTTTCAAATATAGGTTAGATCACTTTAGCCACCTTTCGAATAAAATAATTAAAATTACAATCGATCAAGCCGTTTGGAAGCTACGGTGCCACAAACACACAGATTCAAGAGGATACCGCTAGAAAATAGGTGATAACTTGTGAATGGCTAGACCGATTTCCTTTAAGCTAAGAACTCTCTCGATCAAGTCACCTTTTAAACACAAAGAACTAAATTAAAATCGGTCCAGCCATTTGGGCTCTACGAGAGAACAGACAGACATACAGATACACACTACAAACTTATAACACCCCTCTTTTTTGGTCGGGGGTTAAAAAGATTCTGAATGAGAAAAATTTGTAGAAAAATTGAAACAAAACGCATTTATTGGGATTAATAGAAGAGGGAATGAAAAATCAAAAGGAGATAGAAAGGACACTAACTTCTTGATGAAGAAAAGTACAGAGCACTCACTGGTCTTGTTAGAATGTTTTTTCTTACTAATGATAGGCCTCCGATTTTGACGAAACTTGGCACGTTTCTTCAGTTTGGTGTTATTGGAAAATTTGGTTAACATTTTTTTAATTAAAAATTTTGAAAATAATTCGACATTAAAAATTTTCAAAAATTTTTTTTGTAATTGTCATAATTTTTGGTCTGTTGGTTGATGATAGTTAACAACATATTTTTTATAATATTAAGGACTAAGCTGGGATTAGAAAACAATTATTTTTGAAAAATTTTCTTTCAGAAAAATTTTTTTTAGTTAAAATAAATTTTAATTTCTCAATTTTTAAGAAAAATGCATTTTCGATTTTTTTTAATTTTTATGTTAAATAGTTCTCTAATAGGTTCTCTATATTTACAGGTTTGAAGTGGTTTGTTTTCTTTAAATAAAGAAATCAAGAATTTTTGAACATTACACTTTTGAAAAGAATGGGTTGAAATGGGTTAATAAGGCAGAGAAAGATTTTAGTAGTTTCTGTAAAGTATTTGATTTTACGTATTATAATATAATTTTGGTCAATATTTTTTAACGTTACGGATTAGAAAAAGTACTTTTTATGTCGTGGAGGTACTACGGTATTTAAAAAATGAAAAAGTACTGCAAATAGTACAATAGTACTGAATTTTCCATCACTGTACTTGATGCTCTTATATTTTTTAAATGAATTTAAATCTCTTATAAATCCCATATTAAGAGAAGTAAATCAAGTGAATAAGAAAAATTATAATAGATTTTCCATTATAATAAGTATACTTATATATAAGTTGAATTAAGACACAATATACAAAAACTTCCCCTTTTTAGTGAACTCTTACAATATTTAAAAATTATTATGTATAAACCAACCAACATTTATATTATAAACTATATGGTGAACCTTACAGCATTCCACATATTTCTCTAGTCTTCTTTTCCTTTCCACAACCTATAATAAATAATTTGATTATTGACTATTAATTTTACAGTATTCCTATTTTTCACACTAGATATTTATTTTTTATTAAAAGAACTGAGAATAATTTAAAACCCAATTATTTTAAAAATAATAAATACATATATCGATGGTGTTGCGCAAAAATGGTCAATTTCATACTCTTTTCCACAGCAGATTGTCCCTTTTTACGCGACACCATCGATATTTAGTAGTAATAAGCATAAAATTATATTTTTCTATTAGTTCTTAATTATATTATCTATTTAATTAATTGTATATAATTATAATTATATTAAGTAATTTAAAAAGTTTTTGACACGGTCTGGATTTTTATCCTCTCCGATTTCAATTAAATTCGACATATGTATGTATATATTCTACTTTTATATGCGCATCACAAACCGAAAGAATTAGTTCGATACCTCTAATAATTCTATTTTATGTCGTTCTAAACTTGAATAACTTTAGAGGACGTCATCGAATATTAATAATTTCGATGTCATTCGAAAGGTTTCAGTCTCCTTTCAAAAAAATATTGATTAAAAAGGACACAGCGTTCTGCTATAATATGCTATATGTTGAATTTCATTAAAATCGGAGATGATAAAAATCCAAGCCCCTGTTTTTGTGTCGAAAATTTTTGAAATTAGTCTATTAAAGCAGAAAAAAGTAAATTTGTATCAGAGATTAGAAAATTATCAATTTTCAATAAAAAATAACTAAAAAAAAATTATAAATAATTTGCTGACTAATGGAAAAGTTAGATAATAATTAGAAAATAATCAGGCCCAATGTGTTTGTTGTAAATTCCAAACGAAAAAAGTGCTGCTTATATTATTTCGCATGAAGACTCAAAATGTTGTAGATACATTTCATATGTTTTTCACAAAATAAACAGAGTACCACTTCTGCAACACTTTTTTATGAGAAATTCGTGACAATTTTTTTTTATATGAACTTTTGACAGCAGTTCGCACGAAATGATGAACACAGTACCATGCTTATGATGTATGGGATTGTAGAAGTTGTTCTCGATTATCGGGTATATACAAACGAAGCAGCGAGCCAAACTTGACAATATTTATTTTTGAAATAAAAAATTTTTTTTTTGTCATGGCTTAATGTCCTTGCTGAACTTGTTGCCTGTTCGCCGATGTCGAAAGAGTGCTTTCTTTCGAACAATTACATTTTCAATTCAATTTTATTAATCTATAAATAACTGAGCCCCGTGGGCCATAAATAGTTAACAAATACCTACATAACAAAAGCTATATATATACAAAACGTATATTAAAATATTAAGCTTAAAATTACATATACAAATAATAATGAATACAAATTATAATAACAAGTAATAAATAGGCAAAAAGAAAAAGAAAGATAACATAGAAAATAAATTGCTAATTATGTCTTATGTTCAAGATATACTAAAATCTTGGTTCTAAAAGTTTGATGCGATCATTCAAATGACATATGATTAAAATTTCTAGATAGTCGTTCATGAAGCGACCGTTCCAAAATAAATGTTACGCCCCTATTGCCGTTCTCAACTCAGTTTGGTCGTCTGATAGTCGAACTAACTTTCACGTTACCAATTTTTTTTTAGTATTTTGAAGCACAACTGTTTCAGTTGAATTATTATGGCGTTACAGACTTAAAATATCAAGTTTGACAGAAAAGCAGACAAATTATTGAGATTTAAGAAAATAAAACACTCAGACGACCAAACTAATAGCCCTTGAAAGTATGCTGCGTTGCTGAATTGACGATTTAAAACAAAAACAATTCCTAAAAATTTGTTTTTGCTTTAAACGTCATTGTGCGAAAGAAAGAACTCTTTCGATATCGGCGAACAGGCAAAGCAGTTAGGTATAAATGGATTAAAATCATTGCTAAAGTTTTATATTTTTAAATTAAAATCGTTACATCTTTATTAAAGAATTAAACCTAAAATTGTTCGTTATAAAATTTTTGTTTATTAGTTTAACTTACAATCCGAAGTGATTCCGACATGCATGCATTCACGTACATATAACTTGTCTTTGCAATAGACTTGTTCAATTCACAAACTGTTGTACGTGTTGTAGATCGTAGAAATGTTGTTGGCAATTTCCATATAAACATGTTTTTTCTAAGCAAATGTTTATTTGGAAATTACCACCAACATTTTTACGATCTACAACACGTACAGGTTCTGAATTGGTCAACTATATCATGTCTCACTATATGTTTGAAGCAGTTTACAACGCTCTTTAATCTCTTTTTAAACTCGTCCAACAAAGTCTTCAATTATAATGACGTCTTTGATTTTTACTAAGAGCTAACAGTACAAGATCATCAGGTGATTTTGTGTCAAAATTAAAAGGTTCTATAATGTGTTTAACTTTTTGCTGATGAAACTGTGGAGTCAAATATTTTAAAGGCAACGGATCCAAATACTTTTTATCACCAATGCTTAAAAAACGACCTATAACTGATGGTTCTGCTAATGAATGCTGCAGTAACAATTGTGAGATGTCTGTGACACAATATTCATTGGAGGTGGGAATAAAAAATGTACGTTTTTCTGATATATCCAGGCGATCACAATCTATGAATGGTATTTCAAAGTCTGATTCGGCGCAATATTGTTGGGGTTTTATCATAGCTCTAGTGGGCAGTGTCTTCTGATGCGTTTCAAATTTGACGGCTAATGCAGTTGTTAGATCTATGGTGGCAGTTGTTGAATCTGATTTTATATTACCATCACAGGAGTTTTCTTGTACTTTTAATTTCTTAATAGCTGTTGTTAAGCTACCCATGTTTGTACTTGTTGCTTGTGGATTTAATACAGGCAGCTCGAATTTTACTGCCGTCTTATTATCACAGGAAGATTGCAACTTTGGCAATACAAAACCGGTATGTTTTTCTCTCAAGTCATTATTGGTATGTTTATCTTGCAATTGCTTTAATAAAAATTGGTTAAGTTGTGTAGATGGATTGTTAGGTTGAACTGTATTAGGATTAGTATTATGATCAATATTCTTCATATTGCCTCCCGGAATTTTTAGTAGTGGTATGTTAAATTTCGGCGAACTACAAGCTGCCGCTTCTGCAGCTGTCTGGGTATCACATTTATTTTTAATTGCATTTAACAACAATTGATTTTCTTGTTTACTGCTCACAAATGTTTTTATATTAATTTCCATGGAATCCCCTTTGTATTTGTCGCAAAAAATTTTGATATTGCACAATAAGTTTATTTAGTACATACAGTTGCTTGCTTTTTAAGAACAGTATAATAAATATTTTTAATAATAAAAATATAGAACAAAAACTTTCGAAACTTCTTAAAAACGTAAATGACGCATTAAATAAAATCGGCGTGAACAAATCAAACTCACCACAACAAACCGTAACAGCTGTTCCCTGTTCTTTCTGTTGTTGCTATTGTATTATTTGAAAAGTGGTGAATTATTTTAACTGAGAAAAGATACAGTAAGCAATGAATATAATAAAATAAATAATTTAAAAGGCTCTTACATATATTAAAACATTTCTTTATTTCGTACCCAAGAATTAGTTTAGATTTAACAACAAAAATACTTTTTAGACCAATAGAAAACAAACTGCGTACAGTTTTTTGGGTAAAAAATAAAACTATGGGGTGATAATCACCAACAAACTTTGAGCATTTTTTCCGGAATGTAAAAGTTTGTTGGTGATTATTACCCTATAGTTTTATTTTTTACCCAAAAAGCTGTACGCAGTTTGTTTTCTATTAGTCTAAGTTTGATTTTGGCTTTTATTTTATTCTTGCACAAGAATTATTTTAGATTTTACAGCAAAAATACTTTTTGGGTGTTTTTGAGCATTTTTTGCGGAATGTAAAAGTTTGTTGGTGATTATCACCCCATAGTTTTATTTTTTACCAAAAAAACTGTACGCAGTTTGTTTTCTATTGCCCTAAGCTTGATTCTGGCTTTTGTTTTAATCTTGCACAAGAATTATTTTAGACTTTACAGCAAAAATACTTTTTGGGTGTTTTTGAGAATTTTTTGCGGAATGTAAAAGTTTGTTGGTGATTATCACCCCATAGTTTTATTTTTTACCCAAAAAACTGTACGCAGTTTGTTTTCTATTGCCCCAAGCTTGATTTTGGCTTTTGATTTAATCTTGCTCAAGAATTATTTTAGATTTTACAGCAAAAATACTTTTTGGGTGTTTTTGAGCATTTTTTGCGGAATGTAAAAGTTTGTTGGTGATTATCACACCATAATTTTATTTTTTACCCAAAACACTGTACGCAGTTTGTTTTCTATTGATCTAAGCTTTAATTTGGCTTTTGTTTTAATCTTGCACAAGAATTATTTTAGAGTTTACAGCAAAAATACTTTTTGGGTGTTTTTGAGCAAATTTTGCGGAATGGAAAAGTTTGTTGGTGATTATCACCCCATAGTTTTATTTTTTACCCAAAAAACTGTACGCAGTTTGTTTTCTGTTGGTCTATGCTTGATTTTGGCTTTTGACTTAATCTTGCACAAGAATTATTTTAGATTTTACAGCAAAAATACTTTTTGGGTGTTTTTGAGCATTTTTTGCGGAATGGAAAAGTTTGTTGGTGATTATCACCCCATAGTTTTATTTTTTACCCAAAAAACTGTACGCAGTTTGTTTTCTATTGGTTTAACCTTAATTTTGTTTTTTGTTTTAATCTTGCACAAGAATTATTTTAGATTTTACAGCAAAAATACTTTTTGGGTGTTTTTGAGCATTTTTTGCGGAATGGAAAAGTTTGTTGGTGATTATCACCCTATAGTTTTATTTTTTACCCAAAAACCTGTACGCAGTTTGTTTTCTTAATATTTGTTTCTCTTAATTTTCTGACAGGGCTATTATCGGCGTGAACAAATCAAACTCACCACAACAAACCGTAACAGCTGTCCGTTGTTCTTTCTGTTGTTGCTATTGTATTATTTGATAAGTGGTGAATTATTTTAACTGAGAAAAGATACAGTAAGCAATGAATATAATAAAATAAATAATTTAAAAGGCTCTTAGATATATTAAAACATTTCTTTTTTTCGTACCCAAGAATTAGTTTAGATTTAACAACAAAAACACTTTTTTGGGGAATGTAAAAGTATTTTAAATTTCATTTGAACAAAACGGCTCACAAAGACCCAAAGAGTATTTTTGCTGTAAAATCTAAAATAATTCCTTTTTTGCGGAATGGAAAAGTTTGTTGGTGATTATCACCCCATAGTTTTATTTTTTACCCAAAAACCTGTACGCAGTTTGTTTTCTATTGGTCTAAGCTTAATTTATTTATTTATTTATTTTATTTATTTATTTTATTTATTTATTTATTTATTTTCAATACAGAGAAAGCCCACATGGCCAATTATATATGTATTGAATGATAAAAAATTATAAACTAAAGTTAACTACAATTTCAAATTTACTACATTTCATAGGTAATAATTTCAATTTTTAAAGGTAGTAATTTAAAAAAAAATGATATAAAAATTACATTAATGGAGTTAACTTATATTTATATTTACATATATGTACATATAACAAATTTGGATAATTTGAATAGTTTTAGATATGAATTTTTACAATAAATGGATAATTATGTAATTTGATAATTTGATTATTTGATAATTTGGCTCCCCAGCCATAAAAATATTGCATAATAATAAAAATATATCACAATGTGAAATTAAAATGGGATTAACTATAGCCAGAAATAAAAAAATACTATAATAGAGAACTAAATTAGGAAGAATTATTATTGAAATAAATCAAAAGTTTTTTTTTATAAGTAAAAAATGAGTAGGAAAATAATTTAAGTTCATTTGGCAAGACACTCCAATTATGGTGTATTATTTTAACAAATGAGTGATCGACGAGAGACGTACGGCCTAAAGGCACAGATATTTGAATGTTACGGGTAGAATTTAAGAATGAAAATAAATTAACCAATTGTAATGGTCGATTAGATTTAATAATTTTGTAAAAATGAATTAGAACTCGTAAGCTAATATAATCTTTAAAGTTACATTTTATAAACAACAAAATGAATTCAGAAGTGCGATCATGTTCATGAACTCTAACATTAAAAACATACCGGGTTATCCTTCGAATAATTCTTTCAATGATATTCAGGTTGTAAGACCATGTTGCTGAATATACCTCTAGACAATAATTAACGCGTGACATAATAAGAGATTTAGCAAGGCTACTTCTGACATGTCTAGGCGTATAACATCTTAAAGAATAGAGCCTTCTCAGAATTTGACAACTAGTTTTAGCAATATGATTAATGTGATCATTAAAGTTGAGTCTATTATCTATAATAATACCAAGACATTTAATGGATTCATAATATGCACAAGAATTATTTTAGATTTTACAGCAAAAATACTTTTTGGGTGTTTTTGAGCACTTTTTTCGGAATGGAAAAGTTTGTTGGTGATTATCACCCCATAGTTTTATTTTTTACCCAAAAAACTGTACGCAGTTTGTTTTCAATTGGTCTAAGCTTAATTTTGGCTTTTGTTTTAATCTCGCACAAGAATTATTTTAGATTTTACAGCAAAAATACTTTTTGGGTGTTTTTGAGCATTTTTTGCGGAATGGAAAAGTTTGTTGGTGATTATCACACCATAGTTTTATTTTTTACCCAAAAAACTGTACGCAGTTTGTTTTCTATTGATCTAACCTTAATTTTGGCTTTTGTTTCAATCTTGCACAAGAATTATTTTAGATTTTACAGCAAAAATACTTTTTGGGTGTTTTTGAGCATTTTTTGCGGAATGGAAAAGTTTGTTGGCGATTATCACGCATAGTTTTATTTTTTACCCAAAAACCTGTACGCAGTTTGTTTTTTATTGGTCTAAGCTTAATTTTGGCTTTTGTTTTAATCTTGCACAAGAATTATTTTAGATTTTACAGCAAAAATACTTTTTGGGTATTTTTGAGCATTTTTTGCGGAATGGAAAAGTTTGTTGGTGATTATCACCCCATAGTTTTATTTTTTACCCAAAATCTTGTACGCAGTTTGTTTTCTATCGGTCTAAGCTTAATTTTGGCTTTTGATTCAATCTTGCACAAGAATTATTTTAGATTTTACAGCAAAAATACTTTTTGGGTGTTTTTGAGCACTTTTTTCGGAATGGAAAAGTTTGTTGGTGATTATCACCCCAAAGTTTTATTTTTTACCCAAAAAACTGTACGCAGTTTGTTTTCTATTGGTCTAAGCTTAATTTTGGCTTTTGGTTTAATCTTGCACAAGAATTATTTTAGATTTTACAGCAAAAATACTTTTTGGGTGTTTTTGAGCATTTTTTGCGGAATGGAAAAGTTTGTTGGTGATTATCACCCCATAGTTTTATTTTTTACCCAAAAAACTGTACGCAGTTTGTTTTTTATTGATCTAACCTTAATTTTGGCTTTTGCTTCAATCTTGCACAAGAATTGGTTTAGATTTTACAGCAAAAATACTTTTTGGGTGTTTTTGAGCATTTTTTGCGGAATGGAAAAGTTTGTTGGCAATTATCACACCATAGTTTTATTTTTTATCCAAAAAACTGTACGCAGTTTGTTTTCTATTGATCTAACCTTAATTTTGTTTTTTGTTTTAATCTTGCACAAGAATTATTTTAGATTTTACAGCAAAAATACTTTTTGGGTGTTTTTGAGCATTTTTTGCGGAATGGAAAAGTTTGTTGGTGATTATCACCCTATAGTTTTATTTTTTACCCAAAAACCTGTACGCAGTTTGTTTTCTATTGGTCTAAGCTTAATTTTGGCTTTTGTTTCAATCTTGCACAAGAATTATTTTAGATTTTACAGCAAAAATACTTTTTGGGGTTTTTTGAGCATTTTTTGCGGAATGGAAAAGTTTGTTGGTGATTATCACCCCATAGTTTTATTTTTTACCCAAAAACCTGTACGCAGTTTGTTTTCTATTGGTCTAAGCTTAATTTTGGCTTTTAATTTAATCTTGCACAAGAATTATTTTAGATTTTACAGCAAAAATACTTTTTGGGTGTTTTTGAGCACTTTTTTCGGAATGGAAAAGTTTGTTGGTGATTATCACCCCATAGTTTTATTTTTTACCCAAAAAACTGTACGCAGTTTGTTTTCAATTGGTCTAAGCTTAATTTTGGCTTTTGTTTTAATCTTGCACAAGAATTATTTTAGATTTTACAGCAAAAATACTTTTTGGGTGTTTTTGAGCATTTTTTGCGGAATGGAAAAGTTTGTTGGTGATTATCACCCCATAGTTTTATTTTTTACCCAAAAAACTGTACGCAGTTTGTTTTCTATTGATCTAACCTTAATTTTGGCTTTTGTTTCAATCTTGCACAAGAATTATTTTAGATTTTACAGCAAAAATACTTTTTGGGTGTTTTTGAGCATTTTTTGCGGAATGGAAAAGTTTGTTGGCGATTATCACCCCATAGTTTTATCTTTTACCCAAAAACCTGTACGCAGTTTGTTTTCTATTGGTCTAAGCTTAATTTTGGCTTTTGTTTTAATCTTGCACAAGAATTATTTTAGATTTTACAGCAAAAATACTTTTTGGGGTTTTTAGAGCATTTTTTGCGGAATGGAAAAGTTTGTTGGTGATTATCACCCCATAGTTTTATTTTTTACCCAAAAACCTGTACGCAGTTTGTTTTCTATTGGTCTAGGCTTAATTTTGGCTTTTAATTTAATCTTGCACAAGAATTATTTTAGATTTTACAGCAAAAATACTTTTTGGGTGTTTTTGAGCACTTTTTTCGGAATGGAAAAGTTTGTTGGTGATTATCACCCCATAGTTTTATTTTTTACCCAAAAAACTGTACGCAGTTTGTTTTCAATTGGTCTAAGCTTAATTTTGGCTTTTGTTTTAATCTCGCACAAGAATTATTTTAGATTTTACAGCAAAAATACTTTTTGGGTGTTTTTGAGCATTTTTTGCGGAATGGAAAAGTTTGTTGGTGATTATCACACCATAGTTTTATTTTTTACCCAAAAAACTGTACGCAGTTTGTTTTCTATTGATCTAACCTTAATTTTGGCTTTTGTTTCAATCTTGCACAAGAATTATTTTAGATTTTACAGCAAAAATACTTTTTGGGTGTTTTTGAGCATTTTTTGCGGAATGGAAAAGTTTGTTGGCGATTATCACGCATAGTTTTATTTTTTACCCAAAAACCTGTACGCAGTTTGTTTTTTATTGGTCTAAGCTTAATTTTGGCTTTTGTTTTAATCTTGCACAAGAATTATTTTAGATTTTACAGCAAAAATACTTTTTGGGTATTTTTGAGCATTTTTTGCGGAATGGAAAAGTTTGTTGGTGATTATCACCCCATAGTTTTATTTTTTACCCAAAATCTTGTACGCAGTTTGTTTTCTATCGGTCTAAGCTTAATTTTGGCTTTTGATTCAATCTTGCACAAGAATTATTTTAGATTTTACAGCAAAAATACTTTTTGGGTGTTTTTGAGCACTTTTTTCGGAATGGAAAAGTTTGTTGGTGATTATCACCCCAAAGTTTTATTTTTTACCCAAAAAACTGTACGCAGTTTGTTTTCTATTGGTCTAAGCTTAATTTTGGCTTTTGGTTTAATCTTGCACAAGAATTATTTTAGATTTTACAGCAAAAATACTTTTTGGGTGTTTTTGAGCATTTTTTGCGGAATGGAAAAGTTTGTTGGTGATTATCACCCCATAGTTTTATTTTTTACCCAAAAAACTGTACGCAGTTTGTTTTTTATTGATCTAACCTTAATTTTGGCTTTTGCTTCAATCTTGCACAAGAATTGGTTTAGATTTTACAGCAAAAATACTTTTTGGGTGTTTTTGAGCATTTTTTGCGGAATGGAAAAGTTTGTTGGCAATTATCACACCATAGTTTTATTTTTTATCCAAAAAACTGTACGCAGTTTGTTTTCTATTGATCTAACCTTAATTTTGTTTTTTGTTTTAATCTTGCACAAGAATTATTTTAGATTTTACAGCAAAAATACTTTTTGGGTGTTTTTGAGCATTTTTTGCGGAATGGAAAAGTTTGTTGGTGATTATCACCCTATAGTTTTATTTTTTACCCAAAAACCTGTACGCAGTTTGTTTTCTATTGGTCTAAGCTTAATTTTGGCTTTTGTTTCAATCTTGCACAAGAATTATTTTAGATTTTACAGCAAAAATACTTTTTGGGGTTTTTTGAGCATTTTTTGCGGAATGGAAAAGTTTGTTGGTGATTATCACCCCATAGTTTTATTTTTTACCCAAAAACCTGTACGCAGTTTGTTTTCTATTGGTCTAAGCTTAATTTTGGCTTTTAATTTAATCTTGCACAAGAATTATTTTAGATTTTACAGCAAAAATACTTTTTGGGTGTTTTTGAGCACTTTTTTCGGAATGGAAAAGTTTGTTGGTGATTATCACCCCATAGTTTTATTTTTTACCCAAAAAACTGTACGCAGTTTGTTTTCAATTGGTCTAAGCTTAATTTTGGCTTTTGTTTTAATCTTGCACAAGAATTATTTTAGATTTTACAGCAAAAATACTTTTTGGGTGTTTTTGAGCATTTTTTGCGGAATGGAAAAGTTTGTTGGTGATTATCACCCCATAGTTTTATTTTTTACCCAAAAAACTGTACGCAGTTTGTTTTCTATTGATCTAACCTTAATTTTGGCTTTTGTTTCAATCTTGCACAAGAATTATTTTAGATTTTACAGCAAAAATCCTTTTTGGGTGTTTTTGAGCATTTTTTGCGGAATGGAAAAGTTTGTTGGCGATTATCACCCCATAGTTTTATCTTTTACCCAAAAACCTGTACGCAGTTTGTTTTCTATTGGTCTAAGCTTAATTTTGGCTTTTGTTTTAATCTTGCACAAGAATTATTTTAGATTTTACAGCAAAAATACTTTTTGGGGTTTTTAGAGCATTTTTTGCGGAATGGAAAAGTTTGTTGGTGATTATCACCCCATAGTTTTATTTTTTACCCAAAAACCTGTACGCAGTTTGTTTTCTATTGGTCTAGGCTTAATTTTGGCTTTTAATTTAATCTTGCACAAGAATTATTTTAGATTTTACAGCAAAAATACTTTTTGGGTGTTTTTGAGCACTTTTTTCGGAATGGAAAAGTTTGTTGGTAATTATCACCCCATAGTTTTATTTTTTACCCAAAAAAACTGTACGCAGTTTGTTTTCAATTGGTCTAAGCTTAATTTTGGCTTTTGTTTTAATCTTGCACAATAATTATTTTAGATTTTACAGCAAAAATACTTTTTGGATGTTTTTGAGCATTTTTTGCGGAATGGAAAAGTTTGTTGGTGATTATCACCCCATAGTTTTATTTTTTACCCAAAAAACTGTACGCAGTTTGTTTTCTATTGATCTAACCTTAATTTTGGCTTTTGTTTCAATCTTGCACAAGAATTATTTTAGATTTTACAGCAAAAATACTTTTTGGGTGTTTTTGAGCATTTTTTGCGGAATGGAAAAGTTTGTTGGCGATTATCACCCCATAGTTTTATTTTTTACCCAAAAAACCTGTAAGCAGTTTGTTTTCTATTGGTCTAAGCTTAATTTTGGCTTTTGTTTTAATCTTGCACAAGAATTATTTTAGATTTTACAGCAAAAATACTTTTTGGGTATTTTTGAGCATTTTTTGCGGAATGGAAAAGTTTGTTGGTGATTATCACCCCATAGTTTTATTTTTTACCCAAAATCTTGTACGCAGTTTGTTTTCTATCGGTCTAAGCTTAATTTTGGCTTTTGATTCAATCTTGCACAAGAATTATTTTAGATTTTACAGCAAAAGTACTTTTTGGGTGTTTTTTGAGCACTTTTTTCGGAATGGAAAAGTTTGTTGGTGATTATCACCCCAAAGTTTTATTTTTTACCCAAAAAACTGTACGCAGTTTGTTTTCTATTGGTTTAAGCTTAATTTTGGCTTTTGGTTTAATCTTGCACAAGAATTATTTTAGATTTTACAGCAAAAATACTTTTTGGGTGTTTTTGAGCATTTTTTGCGGAATGGAAAAGTTTGTTGGTGATTATCACCCCATAGTTTTATTTTTTACCCAAAAAACTGTACGCAGTTTGTTTTTTATTGATCTAACCTTAATTTTGGCTTTTGTTTCAATCTTGCACAAGAATTGGTTTAGATTTTACAGCAAAAATACTTTTTGGGTGTTTTTGAGCATTTTTTGCGGAATGGAAAAGTTTGTTGGCAATTATCACCCCATAGTTTTATTTTTTATCCAAAAAACTGTACGCAGTTTGTTTTCTATTGATCTAACCTTAATTTTGTTTTTTGTTTTAATCTTGCACAAGAATTATTTTAGATTTTACAGCAAAAATACTTTTTGGGTGTTTTTGAGCATTTTTTGCGGAATGGAAAAGTTTGTTGGTGATTATCACCCTATAGTTTTATTTTTTACCCAAAAACCTGTACGCAGTTTGTTTTCTATTGGTCTAAGCTTAATTTTGGCTTTTGTTTCAATCTTGCACAAGAATTATTTTAGATTTTACAGCAAAAATACTTTTTGGGGTTTTTTGAGCATTTTTTGCGGAATGGAAAAGTTTGTTGGTGATTATCACCCCATAGTTTTATTTTTTACCCAAAAACCTGTACGCAGTTTGTTTTCTATTGGTCTAAGCTTAATTTTGGCTTTTAATTTAATCTTGCACAAGAATTATTTTAGATTTTACAGCAAAAATACTTTTTGGGTGTTTTTGAGCACTTTTTTCGGAATGGAAAAGTTTGTTGGTGATTATCACCCCATAGTTTTATTTTTTACCCAAAAAACTGTACGCAGTTTGTTTTCAATTGGTCTAAGCTTAATTTTGGCTTTTGTTTTAATCTTGCACAAGAATTATTTTAGATTTTACAGCAAAAATACTTTTTGGGTATTTTTGAGCATTTTTTGCGGAATGGAAAAGTTTGTTGGTGATTATCACCCCATAGTTTTATTTTTTACCCAAAATCTTGTACGCAGTTTGTTTTCTATCGGTCTAAGCTTAATTTTGGCTGATGATTCAATCTTGCACAAGAATTATTTTAGATTTTACAGCAAAAATACTTTTTGGGTGTTTTTGAGCACTTTTTTCGGAATGGAAAAGTTTGTTGGTGATTATCACCCCAAAGTTTTATTTTTTACCCAAAAAACTGTACGCAGTTTGTTTTCTATTGGTCTAAGCTTAATTTTGGCTTTTGGTTTAATCTTGCACAAGAATTATTTTAGATTTTACAGCAAAAATACTTTTTGGGTGTTTTTGAGCATTTTTTGCGGAATGGAAAAGTTTGTTGGTGATTATCACCCCATAGTTTTATTTTTTACCCAAAAAACTGTACGCAGTTTGTTTTTTATTGATCTAACCTTAATTTTGGCTTTTGCTTCAATCTTGCACAAGAATTGGTTTAGATTTTACAGCAAAAATACTTTTTGGGTGTTTTTGAGCATTTTTTGCGGAATGGAAAAGTTTGTTGGCAATTATCACCCCATAGTTTTATTTTTTATCCAAAAAACTGTACGCAGTTTGTTTTCTATTGATCTAACCTTAATTTTGTTTTTTGTTTTAATCTTGCACAAGAATTATTTTAGATTTTACAGCAAAAATACTTTTTGGGTGTTTTTGAGCATTTTTTGCGGAATGGAAAAGTTTGTTGGTGATTATCACCCTATAGTTTTATTTTTTACCCAAAAACCTGTACGCAGTTTGTTTTTTATTGGTCTAAGCTTAATTTTGGCTTTTGTTTCAATCTTGCATAAGAATTATTTTAGATTTTACAGCAAAAATACTTTTTGGGGTTTTTTGAGCATTTTTTGCGGAATGGAAAAGTTTGTTGGTGATTATCACCCCATAGTTTTATTTTTTACCCAAAAACCTGTACGCAGTTTGTTTTCTATTGGTCTAAGCTTAATTTTGGCTTTTAATTTAATCTTGCACAAGAATTATTTTAGATTTTACAGCAAAAATACTTTTTGGGTGTTTTTGAGCACTTTTTTCGGAATGGAAAAGTTTGTTGGTGATTATTACCCCATAGTTTTATTTTTTACCCAAAAAACTGTACGCAGTTTGTTTTCAATTGGTCTAAGCTTAATTTTGGCTTTTGTCTTAATCTTGCACAAGAATTATTTTAGATTTTACAGCAAAAATACTTTTTGGGTGTTTTTGAGCATTTTTTGCGGAATGGAAAAGTTTGTTGGTGATTATCACCCCATAGTTTTATTTTTTACCCAAAAAACTGTACGCAGTTTGTTTTCTATTGATCTAACCTTAATTTTGGCTTTTGTTTCAATCTTGCACAAGAATTATTTTAGATTTTACAGCAAAAATACTTTTTGGGTGTTTTTGAGCATTTTTTGCGGAATGGAAAATTTTGTTGGCGATTATCACCCCATAGTTTTATTTTTTACCCAAAAACCTGTACGCAGTTTGTTTTCTATTGGTCTAGGCTTAATTTTGGCTTTTAATTTAATCTTGCACAAGAATTATTTTAGATTTTACAGCAAAAATACTTTTTGGGTGTTTTTGAGCACTTTTTTCGGAATGGAAAAGTTTGTTGGTGATTATCACCCCATAGTTTTATTTTTTACCCAAAAAACTGTACGCAGTTTGTTTTCAATTGGTCTAAGCTTAATTTTGGCTTTTGTTTTAATCTTGCACAAGAATTATTTTAGATTTTACAGCAAAAATACTTTTTGGATGTTTTTGAGCATTTTTTGCGGAATGGAAAAGTTTGTTGGTGATTATCACCCCATAGTTTTATTTTTTACCCAAAAAACTGTACGCAGTTTGTTTTCTATTGATCTAACCTTAATTTTGGCTTTTGTTTCAATCTTGCACAAGAATTATTTTAGATTTTACAGCAAAAATACTTTTTGGGTGTTTTTGAGCATTTTTTGCGGAATGGAAAAGTTTGTTGGCGATTATCACCCCATAGTTTTATTTTTTACCCAAAAACCTGTACGCAGTTTGTTTTCTATTGGTCTAAGCTTAATTTTGGCTTTTGTTTTAATCTTGCACAAGAATTATTTTAGATTTTACAGCAAAAATACTTTTTGGGTATTTTTGAGCATTTTTTGCGGAATGGAAAAGTTTGTTGGTGATTATCACCCCATAGTTTTATTTTTTACCCAAAATCTTGTACGCAGTTTGTTTTCTATTGGTCTAAGCTTAATTTTGGCTTTTGATTCAATCTTGCACAAGAATTATTTTAGATTTTACAGCAAAAATACTTTTTGGGTGTTTTTGAGCACTTTTTTCGGAATGGAAAAGTTTGTTGGTGATTATCACCCCAAAGTTTTATTTTTTACCCAAAAAACTGTACGCAGTTTGTTTTCTATTGGTCTAAGCTTAATTTTGGCTTTTGGTTTAATCTTGCACAAGAATTATTTTAGATTTTACAGCAAAAATACTTTTTGGGTGTTTTTGAGCATTTTTTGCGGAATGGAAAAGTTTGTTGGTGATTATCACCCCATAGTTTTATTTTTTACCCAAAAAACTGTACGCAGTTTGTTTTTTATTGATCTAACCTTAATTTTGGCTTTTGTTTCAATCTTGCACAAGAATTGGTTTAGATTTTACAGCAAAAATACTTTTTGGGTGTTTTTGAGCATTTTTTGCGGAATGGAAAAGTTTGTTGGCAATTATCACCCCATAGTTTTATTTTTTATCCAAAAAACTGTACGCAGTTTGTTTTCTATTGATGTAACCTTAATTTTGTCTTTTGTTTTAATCTTGCACAAGAATTATTTTAGATTTTACAGCAAAAATACTTTTTGGGTGTTTTTGAGCATTTTTTGCGGAATGGAAAAGTTTGTTGGTGATTATCACCCTATAGTTTTATTTTTTACCCAAAAACCTGTACGTTGTTTGTTTTCTATTGGTCTAAGCTTAATTTTGGCTTTTGTTTCAATCTTGCACAAGAATTATTTTAGATTTTACAGCAAAAATACTTTTTGGGTGTTTTTGAGCATTTTTTGCGGAATGGAAAAGTTTGTTGGTGATTATCACCCCATAGTTTTATTTTTTACCCAAAAAACTGTACGCAGTTTGTTTTCTATTGATTTAACCTTAATTTTCGCTTTTGTTTTAATCTTGCACAAGAATTATTTTAGATTTTACAGCAAAAATACTTTTTGGGTGTTTTTGAGCATTTTTTGCGGAATGGAAAAGTTTGTTGGTGATTATCACCCTATAGTTTTATTTTTTACCCAAAAAACTGTACGCAGTTTGTTTTCTATTGGTCTAAGCTTAATTTTGGCTTTTGATTCAATCTTGCACAAGAATTATTTTAGATTTTACAGCAAAAATACTTTTTGGGTGTTTTTGAGCATGGTGATTATCACCCTATAGTTTTATTTTTTACCCAAAAAACTGTACGCAGTTTGTTTTCTATTGGTCTAAGCTTAATTTTGGCTTTTGATTCAATCTTGCACAAGAATTATTTTAGATTTTACAGCAAAAATACTTTTTGGGAGTAACGCAGTTCGTTTTGTAAGGAGTTTAACTGTATACTGGTATTTCTTTGTTTTGTGCACAGTCATTATTGTATATACTTTGATTGTAACGAAATTAATCAATAACAAGTAAGTATTAAAATATCGGCGTGTTTATTATAGCCGAGCTTTACTGTACAATTGTACTGTACGTTTCTTAAGTCTTTGCATGATTTTGTTTTGTTTTT
The DNA here is from genome assembly GCA_956483635.1 of Panzeria rudis. Lineage (NCBI taxonomy): Eukaryota > Metazoa > Arthropoda > Insecta > Diptera > Tachinidae > Panzeria > Panzeria rudis. Next base: position 39,896,921 of record OY101447.1, on the reverse strand, counting down.
AAAACTCACCACAGCAAATAAAAGAAAACAATGGAAAAATGTATACACAAACAGCTGTTACGGTTTGTTGGAGTTTGATTTGTTCACATACGTAAATTCTACACAGTTCACAAAAAATTATTTTTTTTTGCGAATATGCATATATTCTATTTTTCGCCGCTATTTTTGCTTTTCTCTTTATTGTTTGACATCTTTTGCAGCCATATGATTTGACAGTTAGGTGTCATCTTACACGGTTGTATTGTATGAATTCGCCTAGTCCAATTGTCAAGAATTAATACAAGGCGAATACATAATAGGTGGCTGCAAGAGCCCAGCAGTTTAAGTAAATGTTTATACATATGGCCTGTCAGCAGTGCTAATGTATCAGCTTTTTTGACAGCCCAAATGTAAACCCTCCACGGCGAATTTTCTACTGCTCACATACTACATAATGCAATTTTCGTCGTCTTTTACCCTCTCTTATAGCTCCATCTTTTTAAAATTTTCAGTGTAAGTTGAAAGCTACGTAACAAATTTTAGACCCACTGTCTTCTAATAGTACATTTACATCAGCAATGCTGAAACTGGTTTAAAGCTTTAAGCGAGTTTCAAAAGCTATCCCATTTACATTGGCGTAGATGTATATGTACTATATGTATATGGCGTAGATGTATATGTACTATAAGGACGTTAAAGCTGTTTTTAGACTATTTTACAAGCTGTTCGACATCCATAAACTCATTAGATCAGGGTTGCATTTCATACAGAAGTCGAGATAGTGTAAAACAGCTATAAGTTATATGTCAACTTTATTTTCCTGTTTCAAAACCCCTCTCGCTTTGTGACTTACTTTCGAAATTGTTTTAAATATGTACTTTCTATACTGCATAACAAATTTCCACCCTCCCCTCCCAAAAAGCATCTCAGATAGAAAAATTTATAATAATACATAAATCGAAAATTTAGAAAAATAGTCTCGTAATCTAAAATCGTTTGATATGGCAGCACTATCGCTGACATTTTTAAGTGTTATTTATGTTTTTGCTTTCACCTTTTGTTTCTTGGCAATTCTTACATTTTTCTTGAACTACATTGCATTATTGGTAATTGTTGTAAGATTTTATTTTTCTGTGTGAATATTTTGTCTTTCCCATTGATTCTTCCGTGTTGAAGATTTCTTAATTAATTATTTTTATTCTATTCAGAGCATATCACGAAAAGCCAACACCAGCGCAAATTGCAATTGTTTAACTTATACACGGTGGGAATTTTTAAAACGCAAATAAAAAAGATACAATTCTTCATTAGAGAAAAAGATAAAGTAAATGTAAAATGACCATGGGTGAGATGCCAACACCGTCACTTGTCTTGCCCGTAATATTGAGACCCATATTTGCACAGGTAATAAAGTAACAATAAAAGTTTACAAATGATTAAGTAGGAAAAAAGTAGGTCATTTTATAATTCGCTTATAAATCTGCTTATTTTACTTCAGTTGGAAAGACGAGATGTAGGAGCTGCTCAGTCATTGCGTTCAGCAATTTTAAAAACGGAGCAAAACAATCCAGGATTTTGTTATGATCTTATTGTGGCCATTACGCGGAGAGCCGAACTTAATGTCAATCTTAATGAATCGGTTTTAAGATTGCAAGGAAATCTACCAGAATCAGATTGTATGTTGAAACAAAACAACTATAAAATGATTCGATTATTCTTATTGACAAATTTGTTTTGTTATTTAAATTCCAGTGAATGAATATCGGCTGACGCGTACGGAGGAACCATTTCAGGAATTGAATCGCAAATCAGTGGCACTCAAAGTAATTTTAAGTCGTATTCCTGATGAAATTCAAGATCGGAAAACGTTTTTGGAAACCATCAAGTATGTATTGGTTTGATAAAAAGTAATTTGAAATAATTTATAAAGTAGATGTCAAGTTAAATTCAAAACTTTGAGATGCTAGCAAAAAACAATTTTTTTTTGATCCAGCCTAATATACTTTTTGGGAGAGGTTGTTTTGAAAAAAGATACTTTAGCAAATGTGCTTTTTGGAAATCAAACTTTTTGATAAAGTTATTTTTCATTTGAAAGTCATATCACATATTACGACGCACCATACGCATCAATATTAGTTATTTTTAATATTTTTGAAAATAAGTTTTTTGGAAAAGGTAGTATAAAATAAAGTAATTTTTCGGGAAATTAGTAGATATGTAATCTACTTGCTAAAAAATTACCTTCTGAAAACTGTACTTTTTCGAAATATCTATACATATTTAGAAATATACTTTTTGGAAAATATACTATTTGAAAATGATACCTTTTGAAAAAAAATACATTTGAACTGGAACTTTCTGAAAAGGTATATAATTTAAAAAGACACTTTCAAAAATGTACTTTTTTGAAATCGTACCTTCTGAAAATTTTTTTTTGAAAAAAAAAACATTTTTGAAAAGTACTTATTTGGAAAACGTACTTTCTAAAATATGTATGTACTTTTTGGGACAGGTATTTTTTGGAAAATGTAGATTTTGAAAATGGTACTTTTTGGAAAAGGTACTTTTTGGAAAATATACTTTTTGAAAAATATACTTTTTGGAAACGGTACTTTATGGAAAAAAGAAATACCTTTTGAAAGAATAGTGTCCTTTTTGGAAAATACTTTTTTTTAAAATATGTCAGCTAAAAATGGTATTTTTGAAAAAGTTCTTTTTGTAAAAGGTACTTTTTGAAAAAGTTTCTTTGTTAAAATAATATTCTTACTCGTCGTCTTTTATAGCACAAGTCTAAAATTTTTTAGGGACATGGGTTTCGATATAATATATAATAATTAATAAAAACGATGACTTTGAATTTCTTTTGTCACTTGGTTTTTGGTTTCATTCAACGATATGAAAGTTTATTTCTGGCCTAACCTTATATATTTTTGTTGTTGTATTTGCAGAGAAATTGCTAGCGCTATTAAAAAACTATTAGATGTTGTTAATGAAATTGGTAATTTCATACCGGGAGTGACCGGCAAACAGGCTGTGGAACAGCGCAAAAAGGAATTTGTTAAATATTCGAAAAAGTTTAGTACAACACTAAAGGAATACTTCAAGGAAGGACAGTAAGTATGACTAATAAAACTGTATAACAAAATCAATTTTTTCAAAATAACCAATGTTCTAACGATTGTTTCTGATAGAGGGCATCAACATAAATTAATATATACATACGCCTCCTTAAGGTTAAGGTATAATATATATTCAACAGTGTTATGTAAAACGCCACAAAGAAAATTTTTGTGCAACATTTTAACCCTCTAACTCTTTGTTGTATCGGACAAAAATCTTTCTTAATGTAGGCACAAAAACTCGCCTTCAGCGGTTGTATATCAGTCTGAAATTTTCTTTTCATGTTATAGATTAAACGTAAGATTTACAAAATTTCCTATGCCCAGTACCAATTGTGAATAAGTTCGAAATTAACTCTTAAATACATTTTAAGCTTTGAACGATTTAGGGCGTTCAAGTTGAGTCTGGAGTTTTGGTGTCTTCGAAGACAGATATCTAGTACAATTGTACGACAAATATTTTTGTAGAACAACGTAGCACGCTATATCGCCATTTAAGGGGAGTTTTATGGGCCTGTTTTCAGAAAGGGTCAAAAAGACCAATACAACGAAGAGCTAGAGGGTTAAAATATTTCACATAAATGTGTCCGTGGTGTTTTACATAAAAACGGTGAACACATCTTATACCTTAAACGTAACGCTTGCAAGATTTCTTACGCCGACTCATGTTTAAAAAGGGGGGAACTAGAATTAATCCCACATGCCAACTTTCAAAACGCCGATACACTTATATCGCTACAGAAAATGCAAAAAGCTTTATCTAACATTTTAAAAGTTTTGCAGGAGAAGCACAAAACTTGTTTAAATGAAAAGTATATTGACAATTAAAGCAAAATTTTACAATATATGTTATAAACACAATCGGGATGAACGACAAACTTCACATAGTTCGACGAACTTGTCGACAAGAATTCGTTGCGAAAATGCGTCTTTTGAAACACAATTAAATTTGACGAACTAACAGTTCTACTTCAAATCTCTGCCTTGCTATGGATATTTGATACCAAATGGATTCCAAATTATACGAATATTCATTGCGGCAAAAATAACTTGCATAAATGTTCACGCACAAAAAATTATGAAATTGATTAAAAATCGGTTAAACTCTGAAAAGGGCAGACATTTGGAATAAATCACACCTATCGGGAATACGTTGAAACAAGCCCTAAACTAAAATTAATTAAACTCGCTAAAACTGTAAGGTTTCGTTAAATTTAAATAAATAATAAGTAGACCTTTTTCTAGGTGAATTTTCATTTATTTTAAATTACAATTTCAGTTAATTTTACCTACAAAATATTTTGAGTGTATAAATATCAAAAAATTACCAAATTACCAATCCGCTTAATTTTTTAATTTATATATTGAATTTTACTTCAATCGTGTTAAGGTACGTTTACACTTGGCAAATATTTGCCCAGAAAAACGTAAGCACTACTTTTGCTAAGGGTTAGTGTGATTTAACTTGATTTTTATATCACAAAATAAAGTTAATTATGCTGCAGAAAGCTATTTTTATATTAATTTTATTAAATGCGAACCAATATTTAAAAAAAAAAATATTTGCCAAATGTGACCGTACCTTTAGTTCCTGAGATATAAGATTGGTGATTTTACGCTTAACTGGGGAGAAATCCCAAAACATTATTAAAAATTCGCAAAAGCTTCCTAAAATTTTAAAATTTAAGTCCCTAAATAGAAATAAAAAAATCGAAAAACTACAATTACTTCTTTCGCGAAAATAACAGAAATTCGCGAATTCCTTAAAACTCTAAGGAATGCTAAAAATTTAATAAAAAATGAGAAAATGACGAAAATTCCCAAAAACTTGCTAACAGAAGCATAATAGCAAATTTAAATATTGTTTGAAATTCGCGAAAACTGCTAAGAAGCAGAATACTTGCAAAATGTCGCTTTTATCGCGAACATTTCGAAAATTCGCGAGAAGTTGCAAAGTCGGAAACAAGCCTCAAAATTGACTAGAAATCGCCAAATCTTTTGAAGATAAAATAAAATTGAAGAAATCAATAGCACTCACTGGCGTAGCTGGAAATTTTTCTGGGGGAGGGGCTAAAGCCCATATTTGACCCTAAATTATCAAAATTACTCTAATACTTTGAATTTCTGGGGGGGGGGGGGCTAGAGCGTTTCTTTGGGTGGCTTACCACCCCCAAAAACGGCCTAGCTACGCCAATGCTAGCACTGCAAAGAAACAAAATCTCCGAAAATTTAATAAATCGCCAAAATAGCAAAAAACAAAACACTGCTAACACCACAGAAATTACAATGTCTAGTAAACGTTTTTGTTTAATTTCGATGTCGTAATAAAACGACATCACTACAATCGACATTTTTTGATATATTCGAATTAAAAACAAAAAATTCAAATAGTTAACGTGTGTTTCCGCAGACAACGAAATCGTCGACGAAAACGAAATTCCATACATTAGCAAAGAAAAAAGTTCGTTTCAGAGCTTTTTCCGTTGCTAATGTATAGAGTTTCGTTTTCGTTGACGATTACGTTGTATGCGGAAACGAGCCTTTAAGTCGTCGTTCGACGTTGTTCTTCTTGTACAAACAAAAAATTTGTGGCCGCTGACAAATAAACTTTTGTTGGCGTGAAATTTGGGATTTCTTTGTCTATATTTCGCTTTCTATCATTTTGTAAGCTGTTTTTATTCTTTTAAAACATTGCAGCAACCCTTCATTATTCTTATTTCCTAAATGTAGAAAAATATATTTTTTGGAATTTTTCTTTGTTTATGTTGAACAGCCGCTTATTTGGGACATTTATGGGAAATTTATAATATTTTATGGTGCTACCAAGGTGGATTTATACAGCTGTTCTACTTTTTTCCGCAAATTATATGCTCATATGTCAAAATTTGTATACGTTGACATAGGGGCTGAGATGTCAAATGTTATTGTAATGTTGTAGTTGTTTTAGAATCAACACCACCTGATATAATTAATTCACCTTGGGTGCTACCATATTTTTGCCACAATTAAATACAAATAACTAAATACGACTGAAAAACGGAATTTGTATTTAATTACAATTTAAATTTATATGAAAATTAGCAAAACAAATATTTAATTACTCAAGTAAAAAACTGGCGGTTAAAAACAGAAAACAAAGATTAAAGATGACTAAATCTCTAATGCTCACATTAAAAACCTGCCTTTAGTGTAATAGTTTTTATGCATAAATGTACATAAATATACTAAAAAATATAAATTGTCTGCTTTTATATTATTTCTTTCAGACCCAATGCAGTATTTATAAGTGCCCTATATTTAATACGACAAACTAATCAAATCATGCTGACGGTTAAAAGTAAATGCGAATAGAAAATTCAAGTGCTGCAAATTATTGGCATTTATTATTATTATTTTTTTAATTTTATGTTTCTAACGGCCCTTTTCACAATGTACGATCAGAAGAAGTTAACGTGGATTTTAAAGACAAGTTCGGCATACAAAACTTGCCGTTAAAGTACACGTTAACTTTTAATTGTACATTGTGAAAAGGGCCGTAATTACTATTATTAAATACAATTATTAACAAATATTATTTTGTTATACAAAACAGAAAATAAAACTAACATAAAATCCTTAAAAACTTTGTAATAGAAATAGTTAAAAAAAAGAAAATTAAAAGAGAATAGCAAATATCCTTTAAAAATAAAACAACAAAACTCAACACTAATACAAAGAAAAGCAAACAAATACAAATTTAAAAGAAATTGAAAAAAGAAAACTACAGAAAACTTATTTACAATTACAGAAGAAAAAAAAACAAGATAATAAATAAATTATTTAAATAAATACAAAGAAAGAACTAAATATTTATTTTTTATTTTACAATATTTTTTAATATTACTAACAAAAAATATACTTAAATATTACAATTTATTTATTAATGAAAAGAAGAAAAAAAAGTAATTAAAAATGTAAATATAACAAATATTGTCTTTAATTTTGTTGCTCGTTCATTTATTTGTTTATTTCTATTAAAATAATTTCATTTGAGGACTTGTGGACTTGTGGATAAGCAGGAAGCTGGAGTAAAAAATTTAATAAATATTTATTTTTAATAAAATAAAAAAATTTATGTATTAAAAAAAGGTGAATTTCCAAAATTGTAACAATACAGCATTAAAAAAATAATACCTATTTTATTATATTTAATGGAAAAAAGAAATTAATTCAAATAATAATTATAAAATAAAAATGCAATTTGCAATATTTCCATTAACACTTTAAATTTGAAGTTTAAAACGAGAAATTCAAATAAATAAATAAAAAAACATATATACTTATGACAAATAAATAAATGTATTTATAATCAATTTTAACTTAAAATCCTCCTGGTGTTTGTGCTTTTGGGGGAGCAGGAAAGAGGTAAAAGATCCAAAAGAAAAACGTTATAACTGTAAACTCGAAGTACAAAATAAACGGAATCTAAAGAAAAACAAAAGCGATCCCAAGAACGGAATAAAAGCCATTACGATCGAAATATATGTGTATATGTGTGATATATCTGATGAAATCGTTAATGAGAATTGGCGGCTTATCAGGCTAGGAACGACAGGCTGACCACCTTTTGTATCCGAAAATTTGGCAGAACGTATAAGAGAAATTCGAATGCTTTGAAAAATTACTACGATTTGGAAACTACAGGGTGGCGCAGAATGAGCTATATGGTTTCAATTCTTGATAACTTTTTTAATTATGGTTTTTTCTTTGTTTTTTCAACATTTTGCGAAGAAGACTTGGGGAATTAATTATGAATCATTGCACGATCGAACAACGTACAAAAATAATTAAATTTTATTTTTCAAACCAACAGTCTACTGTGTTGACACAGCGTGCGCATTGCACCCACAGTGTCAGCAATAAACCATTTGATTGGCAATTTTCGTCAACATGGGTTTGTAAGAACCCTTCCTGCACACTGGTCAAAATATTGAACGTGTACGCGGCGTGCAGCGTAGCCCATCAACATCAACAAGGAGGCGTTCGACACAAAAAAAGCAAAAAGCAAAAACACAAAAAGAGCACGTATGTGCGAAGCAGAAAATGAACATCATTTACAGGATATAATTTTTCAAAGGTATTCGCAAAAAATTCCCCAATAATATGCTGTATTTAAAAAAAAAATAGTAATCGCATAAATAAAAAAGTTATAAACCACTTAAGCCGTATAGCTTATTCTGCGTCACCCTGTACAAAATTAGTACAAGGCGAGAAAATTCTGTAAAAATATAAACTGGCATTTATTGGAGTGACTGAAGTAAAATGGAACAAGTGTGGCCAATTAACCACTTGTAAATGAGATATTCTACCCTATCGTGAATAACAAGTGAAATTTATGTTCCCATGAAATTTTCATTTCCCTTCGAGGGAAAATTGCTATCGTGAAGTTCCTGTTAACACTCTTTTCGGATTTCATTTCTCAGTGAATGTAAAAAAGGAAAGAAACTTAATAAAATAAATTAAAAACCAAAGAAATTTTTATCTAAAAAATATACAGTGCTAAGAATTGGAATTATATTTTCATTCCATGAGGAATCTAAACAAAACCGAATTGTTCGTCCAAGTTTGCTATATGCATCCAATCCCTTGGAATAGCCGAGACATTGCAAGCAACCTAATTCAATCAAATGGTCTTTTGATGTTAAATTAAATTTTCTCAAGAGTGAATAAACCTGTGTTTTTATATATTTTGGACGCGATGAATGATTCTCTATAGGCGCGGAAAAATTATTTGATATTCCATCTAAAATATTGGGAGGCAGAATTTAAACGAGGCCGTACGAGCTGCCAAGACGAACACCGTTGTGGTCGACCAAGGCAGAAACAAAATCCACAAAATAGTATAGGATGAACACCGCATATTGACCGAACATTTCAAGATCGGAAAGTTGTGCTGATAGAAACATATCAAGACATTCTCAAAATCTGTTGTGGGATACAGACATTCTCAAATTCTCTGTCTTTTGCTCTGTACCTCGCGCGTACACGTTCAATCTTCCAGTTAGTTGTCAGTACGAACGTCCTTGCTCTGGCGCTTGATTAGCATGAGTACGAATTTGCTCTCCTGTATAGGAGGGAGAACCAATGCTCATCTGAGAAGGAACTCGCTCCAAGGAGACGATTTGAACTTTGGCTTGCAACCAGAGATTGCCAATTCCTTGGATGTAGTCCTTGAGGAAATTCACAGTTTTTGCATTACAGCATCCAATGACTTTGACCACTTGACGCTATCAATGAGTCATCGTAGTCTGCGTAGGATCCGTTCTACTAAGAGTATTCACCCTGCAGGAAATTTTGTAGCACTTGTCTTCAATGTACTTGTCCTATGACTGATGAAAATGGGAATGGTGCAATATTTTCTTGAGCCGTGAGTGGTGAAAAGAGAACACATTACTTAACTAGAACAAATCAAAAATATTTGTTTGAAGTTCATTAATTTGATTAGTTGTAAAGAAACCACCACAGGATAAGACCTTAAGTTTGGATCTAGAACCTATCAATGACAATGCCATGTAAGAGTGACACGTTCCTCTCCTGAAGTGCCAGAAGTCTAACCGGTTGCTAGTCTTCTTCCGCCTGGGGGGTTCTAGAACTGGAACCGGTTGTTAGTTCTTTGAGAACCCACCACGAAACTTGTTTGGTGGCAGGTTATCTCCTCTCTAGGGCATCTTATCGTTTCCCCCCGAGGCTGATTATTATCAATGAGGGCTACTTGTAGCTTTGGTGCTGATTTCAGGCTACGGCGAGGAGTAGGGGAGAGGTACCTTGGGAAAAGGAGAGAGGAGAAACGTCCATTCCGTCGCAAGAAAAGATAAATGGAAAGGCGATAGTGTGAGAAGATCGAGATGCGCGTGGAACCGAGGGCTTTGGTAATAGTATTTCTTCCTGTAAAGGCAAAAACGGAAACCTAGTAACAGATACTGAAAGTGTATTCTGGACATGGAAAGAACATTTTTCCATGCTACACGCCCTCCAGTCCATCTGTCTGTTTTCCATTCTGTCTGTGCTCCCGTCCGACCCTTGTCCGAATGCGTAAGTAGCTTTGCTTGTTTGTTACGCTTTAAAGTCCAAACGGCTTAACCGATTTTGATGAAATTTTATACATAGACAGATCTGCATCTGCACACGGGCTTCGTGTGTTTTGAAACTAGGACCAAGATGGGGAAGGGGGCATTTTCTGCCTCCGAAACTATGCAACCGATTTAGATGAAATTTAAAACATAGAACTATTTCCGGGCGGGTAACGCCGCGGAAGTACCAGTTATATATTTTTAGCAAATAGCTCAGCCGTATCCCACCCAAATTTTTTAACTTACCAGTATCAATTTTCTGGCCACATGTTATTATCTGAAGAATAGTTCGAAAGCGATCTATAAGTTCTTCATTAACACCTTTTATATCGTCAATAAGTGCCGTGTTGGAAAGACCCAAGTCCTTATTGTACAGAATCAACTCACAAGCTCGTTCGTTCTTTTCGTGCGGTCTGCATTCTATGCTTGTTTTCTTGTTTTAAAATCTTATTTTGTGCATCGATCGCGGACCACTTTTCGAAAGGTATATTATAAGATACATGAAGTATTCCATTAATTTTTTTGTGCATCGATCGCGGACCACTTTTCGAAAGGTATATTATAAGATACATGAAGTATTCCATTAATTTTTTTCGAACATGTAATGATGAAATGCCCAATTTAAAAGCCTCATTATCAATATTTTTATTTGAAATTGTATCCAAATCGCTCATTTCGGAAGGTTTTGCTTTACAAAAGTAACATACGGCTGCTGAAGCGGAATTTGTAAATTTTAAGCCTGAATGTATGCAACAGATTTTATTGCAAACCTGCACTGGAATTAATATTCGTGACCTTTTTCAGAAAATTTATAAGCGATCGCAGAAATGCGCAGGACTTTTTTGCGTTAATTCAAAGTTTACACTCTCACCTTTCATTTGGATCTAGTGAGAAGACGGAGGTAAACGTAGATAACTTCTTTTTTTATCCAAGGACAACTGCAAACGCAGAATTTTATAAGGTTATTTTAATTCGTTCATGTCTACTAAGCTACATATGAGTGATTCTACGTAAAACGGCCCTATGCAAGGAAAAAATAATTTTCTTATTTTTGATAAAAATCTCTCAATTGATGTTTTTAAAGCATGACAATTGTAGAAAAACATAAAAAATACATTATTTAATATTTTAATGCAATTTGAGGCACTTTTAAATGATCATCCACGAAACATTTTGCTCTCCCTCTTTGTATGTTTAATATTTATTTCAGATTTTCTTTTCTTCCCTTTCTCATTATTGATAAGAACCCTTATCTCTGAAAAGAATATAATTTTTTCGCTTTTTATTGAACTAAAAAAAAAAATACTCAGCTAGAGTATTCTGCTGTCTATAATAGAACGGATAACAAATAATTTAATGAGTTATTATTTTCTTATGATTTATTTTTGTATTATTTATATTAATGAAATCCATAAAAAATTATATTTCTTCGAATTTTTTAAATTTTCGTAGCAGGTCACACCCGTCGGTCACACCCGTCGGTCACACCCGTCACATTTTAAAAACAGATTTTTGCTAAGAAAACTGATTTTTTGTCAAACAATAAATACGTAATACAGCTAAAAAACACTTTGAACAGCAGCTATACCAAAGTTATGGTGTACGTTATAGTAAAAATTTTACAGAATTTATGCTGAAAGTTATAATTCTTTAAAACTAAGATTTGTAAGGTCACAACCCGTCACAGCTTTCTGACAACCATTCTGAGCAGGAATCGCGTACTTTCAGTGTCTACCCGTTATTCAACGACTTTAAGCTTAATGGCCTTGTGAGTCGCAACCTTTTTTTAAGTAAAAAACTTTATATTCTTTATTTATAACACAAAATATGTATAAAGTGGTTGCGCCCGGCTAAATGGAATCACTCATATGCAATCTGAATATATATTTTTTAAATTAAAAAGAAGGCGCTATATTTCAATGAAAACGGCATTAAAATGTTAGCAGTGAAAAAATCTTACACGCATAAGCCACTGTGTTGCATGAAAATTTGCACCAGTTTTCATGGCAAAATATTTTAGTAGCTTCACTAGATTTTTTCTAGCACAAAATGTGGCTTTTTACAAAAAGCAATTTTGGATTTTTCTTAGGGAAACAGTTCTCTGTAGAATTGCATCATTAGATTTTTGAAAAGTGATTGTCGATTAATTGCTTTTTTGCCAAGAAAATACCACTGTGCCATGTATCCAGCGCTACCATATATATTTTTTTAAAAACTTCTTATTTCTGAAAAAAATAATGTGAGTCCGATCGCATGGAGATGTGTAAACATCTAGTAATGAAACATTTTTTTTTATGTTCAGAGTTATAATTTTTTTGGTGTTTTGTACAATATTTTATTATTTTGTATTTGTTGCGGTCGACAAGCTATTAATCAGCTGTTTACTGAAATGTAGCGCATGTAGTAATTTTACAGCAATGGTTTTCGAACTGTACAGCGCTAGCACAATTATATGTTAGTGAAAATTAGTAGCCCCTATTGTGCACTAGATGGTGTTTATATGCAGCTGTTAAGTATGAATGACAATCTCAAAGACGAAGAAGACTTTAAGTTTGACAAGTTTATTTTTTTTCTTTTCCTTATTTTGCTTTTTTTTAGTAAATTTCTTATTAAAAGTGCAAAAAATCTTTTTAAAAGTTATTAAAATTAAATGTTTTTGTATTCATTTTATTTATTTGTTTTTATTTGCCTACGATAACATAATGTACGACAATTAGTGAAAATTAGTAGCTACTATTATTACTATTGTGCACTAGATGGTGTTAGTGTACTTCTATGCAGCTGTTAAGTTTCTCTGTACTTCTTGTTCTCCGTATGATTACACTAATACACTCATACACAGCTCATACCGCGTTATTACAATCTTACTCAAAATTTCCCCCTCCGGTTTTCGACAAACAAATTTTGGGACCAATCTTTTTCAAACCCTTTCCAACAAAACAAGAATTTTGAAAATCGGTTCACAACTGACAGAGTCATTCATGGGAGGGAGAAAATTTCCCCCTCCGATTTGCGACAAAAAATTTTGGGACCAAATTTTGTCAAACCCTTTCAAATAAAACAAACATTTTGAAAATCGGTTTACAAATGACAGAGCTATGCATGGGGGAGAGCAAATTTTCCCCATCCGATTTTCGAAAAAATTATGGGACCAAACTGCAGGCAAACCCTTTCCAACAAAAAAAGAATTTTAAAAATCGGTTCACAAATGACAGAGTTATGCGCGTACAAACATAAAAAAGTAAAAAAAAAATAATAATATACCCGTACAAAATAGTTGGAATTACCGCAGTTAAACAGCAAAATAACCAACAGTCAAAGACAAACGCAGTCAATAAACCGTCAGCCAAATATCACATCAGGTTCAGCAACAAATTCGGTAAAACCGAAAAACCGGTTTTTTTTTTTTCAAAAAACCCGGGTTCAAAATCCGAGACGAGCCGGGTTTGAATGCCGAAAAACTGGACACAAAATCCCCTAAATCCCAGAAGTTCCCGGCAAAAATCAAAAACGGCAACGCCGAAATACTCACTCAATTCAAAAACACGGCAACATAGCACCAACCAACAAACGTACGACCTTACTGCAGGAGTTTGACCTTGAGACTCCCTTTGCCAGTGTTAGTGTACTTCTATGCAGCTTTAAGTTTCTCTGTACTTCTTGTCCGTATGATTACACTAATACACTCATACACAGCTCACACCGCGTTATAGTAAGATTAATCTTACTCAACATTTGTGATTGTATTGTGGAAAAGATTTTTACCCCCTAGCGTATAGATGTTTACACATCAAAAACTTTTTTTGGACAAAAAAACCTTTTTTTTTCTACAAAAGAGCAAAAATTTTAAAATAAAACACAAAAAAGTGTATTTGGAAATCATTTGATCGTATTGCATAAACAATCAGTTAATATTTTCATCCGATATACTATACTCCATATTTTTAATTATGTACATATTTATAAAAAACTTGAAAAAACTTTATATAAAATTTAAACTTTTTGGCATCTCAAAAAACTTGCAAAAAAAAGGAAAAACTTGACAAATGGCAACGCTGCATGTATTCCACCGTGTCTTTCAATAGGGAGTTAAGAGTTTAATTTTCTTAAAGCTTAGGTCCAATTTTTTGCAATCGGAACCACTGTGCGTTTTCTTTTTCTTTATATCTCAGCCATCCATCTCTATATATTTAGGTGTCGAGTTTCTTATTACAAGAATTATTTTAACGTTAAATTTCTCACAATAATAAATGAGCAAAAATATTTTTGCTAGTGAAATCAATTTAACACAATAAACTTAATGCTATTTATTTAAAGTTTAAAGAAACAAACATACACACACACACGCAAACTTTCATAATGCTTTTAAATTTTTACCCCTCCTTAAGGCATGCAACACTTTATTATTCATAACAGAAACAAAGCGGAAAACGGAACTGTTAATTGTTACCAAAGAGTACAGGAAATTATCTCTTAAATGAAGAAAAAATACCGTTGCCGTTGTAACATGTTGAGAAGGGACTGTTAACTGGTGATGTTAAAGCAAATATAAGACACATACAGCAAAAATCGATTGCTGTGTGTGCAAGCAAGCAAGTTGTAGATGAAAAATACAAGTAGACCGAACCGAACGACCGAAGATGACCCACTTTTCGGGGTTTTTTCGCATTAAGCCAAAAGAATTTTTTCTAATTACAATTTGAAAAAAAAAATATATATATAAATGTGTATAGCTGAGAAAATGTATAATAAAATTATTTAAATAAATTAAAATAACATGAAAAAGTTGTAAAAATATAAAATTTAAGTAAAGTGTAGAGCTTTTTCGCCAATAACTGTATAAAATCTATAAAAAAAAAGTGATGTGAAAAATGAATAGTTCTTTCTATATATAAATTCTTTAGGATTTTTTCTTCTTTATATATATAGCCCCAGCATAACGGGAATATTGGCACATTTGAGTTTTTTTCTATGTAGAGATGGATGGACACGAATATATGGAAAGTGGTGGTGGTTATGAAGAAGAAAATTTGTTGAAGGAAATTTTTACGCTTAGTATACTAAATTTTGAAAAAAGGCAAAAAATATGACTTTTCTTTTTGCAGAAAAAGAATTAAATGTGAATTTTAAACAATAATTGTTTAAAAAATGCTTTTATTATAATTAATAATATTCTTCATTTATTTCTTTATTGCTCTTTAGATAAAATGTAAAATTTTCAAAGTGCAGAATATATAAAGTAGTTAGTAGAAAAAAGAGGAAAAAAGTGTAAAAAAGGAATAATAAAAATATTGCATTTATTATAGTATTAAAAGTGTATAACATGAAATAAATATGAAAAATTCCATTAAGAGAAAAAATCATCAGTAAACAGCATAAAGTTTAATGAAATTATGTAAAAAATATGTGTGTATAAATAAAAATATTGCAAAAAATAATAAAAAATCTAAAATATTACAACAGCAGCAGCAACAACACATTCTAAAGCATATCGATAAAAGTGTAAAAAAATAGCTAGAGGGAAAAAAGGCAGAGAAAAATTACACCAGCATTGCTACACACATACAATCACACATTTATACAAACACACCAAAAGTATACTACATCTATTGATATACAACAAACTTACCCAACAAACAAATCAACTAACCAACCAACCAACAACCCAGCACACTACACGCACATACAACATACATCCACACACACCCGTTCTTTTCCACGTTTGTTCGTTCGTTCGTTCGTATGATTGTGTGTATTTGCAACTTGTACTACTAATACTACTACTGTAACTACTACCATTACTACTACATATACATACTACATACACACACAATCTATCATGCAAGCTTAACTGCCTTCAAAAAAAAAAAAGAAAAAAATGTGTCTCAAATGTCGTTGACACTTATCACTATACAATTACCTTTAAATTACCATAAATTATAAAATTCAAAAATAATTCACCAGCAACAACAGCAAACAACAACTACAAGTAGAATATTAAATAAAGTGAAGGATTTATTTAAAATGTAAGTAATAATTCAGAGAATTTTAATTTTATATTTATTCTACTTTCATTATTTTTCTTTCGCTGTGTCGTTCGTTTATATGCTCCATTTACTCCGTTACATTCACTGTGTTTATTATCTCAGAGAATTCCGATGCAGAGTTGAATGGTATTGCCATGTCTTTCGGGGTTTTTTTTTATAAGCTTAGTGATATTAACTGTAGGGAACTTTGTGGCCCCAAAAAATGTGACCAACAGGCAAACTAAAATGTTATTTCTTTTTTGAATGCATATTTGATAGCATTTATTCAAAATTGTATAAAAATAGCTTTTTGCAGCATAATTAATTTTATTATCTTTTATAAAAGCCAAGTTAAATCACACTAACCCTGAGCAAAAGTAGTGGTTACGCTTATTTGGTCAAATATTTGCCAAGTGTGACCGTAGCTTAATAGAGGAGATAGATGATCTTTTTAGCTTCGCGCTATAAAAAATAGGACGCTTCTGATGTCAACCCTATTTTCGAGCATCGAGTTTTCATCACATCTCGACGTTTTGAGGTCATGGGAATCTGACCTGACTATTTTTACGATGAAGTCCGTATGGATGTACATATATCAGTATGTGTATGTGTGTGTGCGTGTGTAAACCTCTCGTAACTTAAGAATGGCTTAAAAGATCGGAACCAAATTTACGACATTCTAAAGATATGACCTCACTTAGATTTCGTGATATGATGAACCTATTCGGCTTGGTAGAATTTAAGAGTTTATATACATTTTGTGTATTTTTTTTAAATCACTCTAAAAATCTATGGATTTGCCAGCGCTTTGAGCTTGAAATTAGCGCGAAGTTCCAGGGATGGCCTGCAAGGTCAACTGCATCCCATATTTTTTTTTATTGGAACGAAGGTCCTTATGGCACGTTGTGCATATAAATGTTTTCTATGCTGAGAGGTAACAACAAAATTTTTTTAAATGAAAAAATACGTATAACGAATTTTGATAAGAAATACATGTCAAAACGAAGGCAACAGGCCGGCGCAAAGGTTAAATTCCTTAAAAACTCAGTGTTGCCGCTTTGCTATTTTCGTGGTTTTCGGTGCTGCCGTTGTTTTCCGGGGAAGTTCTAAGATTTTGAGAAGATTTTTGTCTTAGTTTTGGAAATCGGGGAACATTTTGGGATTTTGGTACGATTTTTATCTTAGTTTTTGGGAATCTGGGGAACTTCTCGGATTTCGGGGGATTTTTGTCCAAGTTTTTGGGAATCCTTGGACCAGGTTGGTGCGCTTGCTAAATGTAGGTTTCTCTGCAAAACACCAGGTGTCGCGGCTAAATTCTTGAGAAGTATCGCCTAAGTATCGCTTAAGTATCGCTAAAGTTTGTTCCGAAAGTAGCAAGCGTAATAAAAAGTAAAAATATTAATAAATCCATATCTTTGAAACTGCCGATCCGATTACAAAACATCGTATGTAAAAATCATAGAGGAGGACCTAATCTTTAAGAGTGTTGTAATTTGGAATACCCTGTTCAAATAAACGTTGAGCTACACGGTGCCAAACCTGACTACCTCGAGAAGGAAAACCCTGTCGGCTCCATAACTTTTACAAATATTATCCGATTTAATAAATTTAAACTTGATGTAAAGTTTATTATGTAAAGAAAATTCAGCTTATTTCATTAAAATATCTTTAATATTTTCAAAGATATTTGGCTATGAATTTAAAAGTTTGGTTTTTGGTTTCAAAAAAATATTTTATGATTTTTAACACAATCATTGATAGCATGCAGAAACTATCTTTTAGTTATCTCAATTCATGTAGTCGTTAAAAGGAATTCAATTCAAGACAGAGAGTGAAAATTGACATAATTTTTTAACAAATTGGCAACATTTTGACAAACAATTTTGACAAGAATTTAAATTTTTTACTTTCAATATTTCAAAATAATAGACTTCAAAAATTACTGCATTTGAAATTTTACAATTTTCTAAGAAATTCTAAATTTTTTTAATAAAAAAAAAAAAATATGTGAAGAAAATGCGGATATCCAATATTTTTAGTAATATGATGGCCTGAGTCCCATGATCAGGCGCGGATCCAGCTTGACCTTTCTGGGGGGTGGGGGAGAGGGACTTCTAACTGAAACATACTATTTCGCAAAATCTTTATTAGAAACTTAATAGAATTGGGTATATTTTACTCGTTTTGTTTAGGGGGAGAGGGGGGGATATCCCATTTTCCCCTTGTATCCACGCATGCCCATGATACCGTGCGTGGAGCATCTAGAACAATTACATACAGTGGAGCTCGGTTACAACTAACACCGGTTATAGCGAAATATCGCATACAACGAACAACTTTTCCGGTCCCAACAGTTTTGCATTAATATTTCAGAGAAATTACTACGATACAATAGTAACATTTTAATTAGTGTGTGGGTGTGTGTGCGTATGAGTGTTGCATGAAAATCGTGATTTTTATTAATTAAGTTCCCTCAGCTTATTGTAAATAAAACGAAAACTTGTGGGCCGATTTTAATGAAATATGGCTTGTTTTACTTCGAACATAATGACCTATACACTTATAAAAAAACTGGAATTTTTATTTAATATTTATATTTTTATGAATTTTTTAAAAATAAAATTTTTCTACGAAACTTTTCTTCTTGCACAAGTTTAACGATATCTCTGAAACTACTGAGCGGATTAAGAAACAATATTGGTACGGCTTAAAGATGTTACTGTAGTCGAGTTTCGGATTTTTTATTTAACTAAATAGAACAAACAGTTCTCTAGTTATGTTAACATATGTCGTGCAATTGCTTCTTTTTCTGACATAACGGTACATCTCGAAAATTTTGACCGATTTGAAAAACTGAGTCCAGATTCGAATTCAGCGCCTCAAAAATGTAACTTCAGAAACAACTTTCCGTTGCTTCACTAAAAACCTTTAATACTTGTGTTATTCACCCCGTTAATCCTCAAATTTCATGATTTCATAATATTTTTGGAAAATAGTCTAATATTCGAATTCACATAAAATTTGAACGGACACAGATATAGTGAACTTATATAGACGAAATAATGTTCTAATAGATAGAAAAATAATATTTACCATTTTTGGTATTCATATACCAGAACTCCTAAAACGGGGAGAATATGTTCCAAAAAATGATTTTTTTTTCAAAAATGGTCGCCCTATCGTTATTTACCGTGTGATATTTAAATAACTTTCGGTATATTTAGGCAACACCTAAGGGCTTAGAATATTTATAGTTTTGTGGTGATCGTTGCTTTTCACTTTGAGGAATTTTTAAGGAAACTATAAATTTTCTTTCAAATTTGGTTAACTTTAGATAGGGGTGAAGGGAGAACCATTACCTCTTTTTACCTGATTTTCTTCTACCCTAATTTTTTGGATGGTTTCTTTAAAAACAGCCAAAACTTTTGTATGTTCCGGAGGAAATTTATTTTATATGACCAAAAGAAGCATACCACCTTTTTAAGGGAAAACCCCAAAAATTAAAATTTTTTTTACATGTTTCATGTTCAAATGCGTGTAACTTTTTGACTAATAAGGTTATGAGCATGAAATTTTCCGCATTTTGTTTTAAATTTTATCACTAATATCACTGTTTTTTCGAAAAAATTATCGGACATTAGGTTAGTCCACCTGAAGTTAAAAAAGATATTCCACACGTGTAATTATGTCTTTTGTATACATTCTCAAGGACTATATATACATATGTATATTGGCATTTCCTCAGGAAAGTCCTACTTTTTGTCACGTGCGACACCAAGCTATTATGCTTGTTTTTTGAAAGAAAATTAAAGTTTTTTTTTCTTCTTTATATATTTATGTAGGTCGTTAGTACCTCTACATTGAGTAAAAGTTTAAGAAAAATCAAGCCACAGGGTTCTGAAATACAAGCTTAATTGCTTGGTGTCGCATGCAACAAAAAAAGTGGACTTTCCTGTGGAAATATCCATATATAAAAAATTTTAACATTCGGACTAAAATTAACTTTTGGCGATTTTTTTTTAAAACTTGCCGTCCGAGTTAGCCAACTTTGGGTTTGGGCTCACAAGCCCCCTTTATTCCAAGAAGACTTGCCCTTGCAGACAAATTTAAAAACCTCAACTATGGCTGTGTGAAATTTCAGAATGATATCTTGAAAGGTTTAGAAGATACCGAACTATTTCCGCAAAAAAAAAAAAATTTTAAACCACTATACATCGCCTATAAAGAACAAAATTGCCAGGTCCTGCGAAGTTCGTTATAACCAAACTGTATTTATATTATGAAATATGTAGTTTGATTTAAATGGACTCGCCTTATAGAATAGTGAACTATTTTGACATACACTGTATAACACAAAAAAAACATGATTCTGGTAGAGTGCACCAAAAATATGTATACATACGTATATTGGCGTTTCAAAAGTTTATTTCAGCGCGGAGTTAAAGCTTCCACCCCTCCCTCCTTGTTTCCCCAAAGTAACAGTGACTCGGCATAGGAAATCTTGTCAGCTTTACGTTTAAGGTATAAAACGTGTTCAGCACTTTAAACCACAGGAAAAATTTATGAAGAACACTAAACTGGGGTGGTGAGAGTAAAAAAGTTGAAAAAAATTCGCTATATAGCTAAGGGTTACCCTAACATTTTTTTATTGGAAAAAATGTTGAGATATAGAAAACGATTTATGAATTTTTTAATCTTTCAAAACTATGGCAAGACTCTTAGATTTAACCAGCAGAAAAAAAGCAACACTATTCACTGAAGGTGAGTAAGAAAGTGGCAGTGAAAAGAAAAAAAGAGAGTTGCACATAGAGTGTAATATAACAATTTTTCATTTGATTTCCTCCCCTTGAGATATGCAGGGATTTTTGTTTTAAGCACATTTCGTTATTCTAAAGAGTTTTTTTGGCGCTGTTCACGCTCACTTATAACATGTCAAAAAGAAAAAAAATTACAGTCGCTTAAATTTAGTTCTGCTATTTTATACATACCCATATACATACATACCTACCTACATACATACATGTATTTATAGTTAAGGGTATGCGTGTCATACTATTTTTGTGTTGCTTTCTTTTTGCTTCGAATGTAACAAATACATATGAACAAACACATCTAGAGAAGCTACACATTTGCCTGCAGAATGGCAACATAATGACTGCGTAACCATTAGTTAAATACAAATTACAATAGATATACTTACATACATATATGTATCTACATATCTATATACATATGTAAAAATGTACATATGTACTAATTTAGATAAAAATATTAATGTGCACTTTACTAATATGGGGTTATTTATAAGTATTAAATTAAAGTAAGAGATATAAAATATAACATATTA
The DNA here is from genome assembly GCA_956483635.1 of Panzeria rudis. Taxonomy (NCBI): domain Eukaryota; kingdom Metazoa; phylum Arthropoda; class Insecta; order Diptera; family Tachinidae; genus Panzeria; species Panzeria rudis. The sequence goes on along the minus strand of OY101447.1, from coordinate 39,875,341 downwards.
GCACATGCATACATACTTACATGCACAGACTTGCACAGACTTGCATGTGCACATGCATTTATAAAGTTGAAAGATAATATTTTATAAGAAAACTCCAAGAAGACGACATAATTATAGGGTTTTTGAACTTTTTATATGTTATTTATATATATTTGCCCAAAATATAAAAAAATAATACAAAAAAATCCATGAAACAGTCACGCATTTATAGGTCAAAGTGTTTTGCACTCAGATAAATTAAAAGCCAACAATGTTCTTTTTTATTGAATTTTTTATATATCTTTTTTCTTTAAATGAGTTCATTCAATGAACTTTAGTTCAATAAATTTTAGTTCAACTAAAATAAAATGCATATTATTTTTTTTTGTCTACATTGTTTCATTAAAATGAGATTTTTGGCCATTTGTGTCGTCTGGCTGAATATATAGTGGAAAACAATGCATTTTGTGTGAAATTTAGTTTTTCATGAAATATATGAACTAAACGAAGATATACCAATAAATCTTAAAACCAAAAATAAATTAAAGCAATATTTGATTGGCAGAGTTTATTTTACAGCTGCCTTGCAACTATAATATACCATATACAGTTTGTCAAGTAAATGTTTGTACAGTAAAAAGACGTAAGTCTATGTACAGAAGAATGTGGGAACAGTGGTGGTTCGAAAAGAAAGTTGAGCCGTTCAACCTCTAGGACTAAAGATTATTTGAAAATAGTTCCAAAAATATATTTTTTAAATTTTTTGCCCCGCCCGTGGATACCACCCTTTTAATTTTTTCTACGCTGCGTCGCCGTTTGTAGTGCGATCATAACATAATGCATATCGTTGTTTATGGCTTGACTAAGGTTCCATTATTGTCTTGGTAAATTTTTAATCCAATATAAAATTCAGGGCGCTACTTAAGACATCTCGAATCCTTCCCCACAAATGAAAAATTTTTTGCACGTGCAAGAAAGCTCTCCTGAAACTTAGTATGTCTATTTTTTAATATTCTCACTTTTATGCCATGCCCTAAAGGTAAGCTCCTTTTTCTTTTTCAAATACATACTACATCAAAGCAGATCAAATAAAATAAAATAAAAAATTACATCGTAGAATGAAAGGTATATCAATGACGTTTCTATGACCGTTAACAAATATTCTTACCACGCCCAAAATATAGCACTTTTTGTGTTTTACATATAGCGCCGCCATTTAAAGTCCGACCTTATCATGTCTCATATCGTTGTTTATAGCTTGACTGTCACTTAATTTTTGGCTGTGGTGACTTTTTAGTCCGACATCGAATTCTGGGCCCCACTTATGGCATCACGGATCCTTCCCTTCTTATATCCACTTTATGCACGTGTTAGGAAAGTCATTCTAAAACTATACCTGTCTACCTTTTAACATACTTACTTTTAGAATGGCTTTCTTGCCAAGTTCAAAAAGTGGATATAGGAGGGGAAGGATCCCAGATAGCATAAGTGGCGTCAAAAATTTTATGTCGGATTAAAAATTCAGCGATAGTCAAGCCATGAATAACGATATGCAATATGTTATGATCAGCCTATAAATGGCAACGCAGTGTAGAAACAACTTAAAGGGCGGTATTTAGGGGCGTGGTAAAATAAATATTTCTGGATTTTTTTCAACGTTTTTAATTTGTATGGTGGCCGAACAACTTTAGGGAACACCTAAAAATTACATGATTTAGTAGATTCAGGAGTGGCCTAGAGGAGAAAGAAAAGGAACTTACATACAAAAGTTCGAGTTACGGCTTTTTTTAACCGATTTCAAAATAGAAGGAAGTTATCAATTCGTGTGTATTTTTTTCTTATATTTGTAGACGTATAACTCTGTCATTTGTTAACCGATTTTCGAAATTCTTTTTTGGTCTGAAAGGCTTTGCCTGCAGTTTGGTCGCATAATTTTTTTTCGAAAATCGGTGGAGAAATTTGCTGCCCTCTGCCAGTTTCAATCGTTCGAGCCTTCTTATTATGAAAAAAATTTCATTTCGTGCAGTGTTATTGATATGGTGACTAGCATTGCCCCTTGCTGTGTCTCATTTGTGCAAAAATTTTTCATATTCGCAAAAAACATTCTAAAAGTAAAGTCCTCATCTATTGACATTCCAACTTTCATATAATTCTGAGCAGTAGGTTAAAAATTATATATTTATAGCCAATTGTTTATAAATTGTTTCCGCACCACTGTGCACTATTTGAACTCATTTAATAGCGACTTTGAAATTGATTTATCACATGATGTATCACATGTACGTACACATGCTACGAAAACTACAAATATTTATTCACTAAATAGTTGGTGCTTGAGTTTCCATGTGCAGCAGTTTAGTTAAAAAAACAAAAGACAAACAGATTTGTATAAATAACCATTAATCGTAAGATTACACGTTAAAAAAATCAGCATAAACTTGAAATGTTTTTGAAATTTATGTAAATATTAGTTTGTGCGTGAATGGTATCCCCCGAAATTGAGGCAGGAATTAAGTTTGATTTTAATTGAAAATTGAGGCGCTATGCTCCTTATAGGAACGACGGGAACATATACATATATATTTAATTGAAAATCATAGATTTAATTGATTGATTGATCGTAGTCTACACGAAAATTCTTCACTGAAGTTTGTGCAAGCAAGATTGAACGTTTGTTGTACAACGATAAATTTCTGGACCGCCTAAGCTTAAGAGTTTGAATTCTGGCAAAAAAGATGTGTTCAAAAATGCATATTGAGCGGCCAGCTCTGGTTACAAGAACAGAAAATATGGTTAATGCTTTTGTGCGGTGCTAACATAGAAAATAGAGGCTTTTTTAAAATATATATGTACTTGGTGGATAGTTTTAATTATAAATAAATTCAGTAAAGTGCGCCTTTTACTTTTATACTACATATATTTTTCCTTTTTTCGTTTTGGCGGTTTTTGTTTGTTTTTGGAGACTTTTTAATTTTAGCGTATTTTTTTGTTTTGGTGTTTTTTGACGATTTTTTTTTTGATTTTTATAGTTTTGGCGATTTTTGTCGTTTATGTGCTTTTTTTGTTTTGGCGTTTTTGGTGACTTTTTTCGCTTTGGTTTTTTTTAAAATTTTAGTTTTTACGTTTTATTTTGTTATCACGATTTTTTGTCCTTTTTGGCGATTTTTTTATTTTTATAGATTTTTTGTCGTTTTTGTGCTTTTTCGTTTCATTTAGCTTTTTAATTTAGCGATTTTTTTCGTTTTGGTTATTTTTTATATAAAGTTTTTTATTTTTGGTTTTTTTTTGTTTGAGTGATTTTTTCGCTTTTGAGCTTTTTTGGTTTTACCGCTTTTTTTGAATTTTGTCGTTTTTTTTGTCTTCGCAAATTTTTTTTAGCGTTTTTTTTTGTTTTGGCGGTTCTTTGTAATTTCTTGGGAACTTTTTTAATTTTTGCGACTTATTTCGTTTAGGTGCTTTTTCGTTTTAGCTCTTTTTTCATTTTGCCGTTTTTTTTGTTGTTTTGGTGCTCTTTTCGTTTTAGCACTTTTTTTCATTTCAAGATATTTTCGTTTTGGCTATTTGATTTTATTAGGTTTTTTTAGTTTTCACGTTTTTTTGCGAATTTTTTCATTTTGGAGCTTTTTCGTTTTAGCGCTTTTTTCCATTTTGTCGATATTTTCGTCTTGGCCAATTTTTGTTTTTTTTGTTTTAGTGTTTTTTTGAGTGATTTTTTAAAATTTTTTGGAAACTTTTTTAGTTTTGGGGACTTTTTTGGTTATTGGCTTATTATTATTTTTTCATTTTAGCGATCTACTTTTCGGCGTGTTCCTTGCATTTAATGAATGGATATCCTTGAATTATTTATTTACCCTTTATTTATTAATTTTGTTTGTTTCAAGTGTGTAATTATTACGGTTCATAAGATACAGCTTAATTTCAAAATTACATTAACTGATAGAATAGCCTTTAATTTTTAGTTATTTTGTTTGTTAGGGGCTATTCACATATTAAGTAACGCTATTTTCGGAATTTTTATACCCTCCCGGTAGCGATTTTTACAAAATTTTTAGTATAACCTGGTGTAAAGAAACGTGCAAGTGCAAGTTCAAAAAACTCAATACACTCAAACTTTTCTACTAACACACTTTTGATTCAGCTATGAGAAAGACAGAGAAACGAATAAAAATTTCTCTTTCGTTGACAATACGTACACAGAACTTGCATGCAACTACTTGCATGTCTAAGCGCAGGGTAAATTATCTAATCCGTAACAAATCCTTAACCGCCCCTGCCCTGTAGCGTTACGTGGTATGTGAACAGCCCCTAAGTATTCTTTACTGTAGCCTTTAAAATGCTGCGGTAGCTGCACTCATAATATTATTAAAGTAACGGAATGTACTTCCTTGTGTCTGATCAGATGAGATCAGGTAGCAGATAACTTCTATCTTTTCTTGGCAAAAATTTCTTAGAATTGTTAGTAGATTGCGTTTCCGCTATACGATTTTTCGAAATATAAATTCACCTGCTCTAACATACAAACATGATTTTAAATTGTGTTTAATTTTTAAGAGGAACTATTACAAATATAGTACAAGCAAACGTTAGCCACAAAGTACAAGCAAACGAACAAATAACTCCAAAGTCGATTCAAAGTAACATTAAAAACTTTGTACAGCTTTAGGCGCCACTATAAACTGTTTTAAACATACAGGCTAATGTAGATTAAATTTGTTTTTTCGCTCCCAAAAGTATGCCCCACATTGTTTTAATACTTCGTTAATGTGTTATTAGTTATTGTACCGTTTATGTATATGATTTTTTAAAAAAGGAGTTTTAAGCCTAAAGTGTTTTGTAACTAGTTTATGCTTAAAACCTCAATTAAGATTTTTTTATGAATACGACCGATAAGTCTTTAGAGTGTCAAATCATAAAGCAACTAAAAATATTAATGGTAAATTTTTTTTTAGCAATTTTACTATTTACAATTTTCATAAGCATTTCAGCTTGTCATATACACATAGAAATTTAATATTTTAGCAAGTTTGAGATATTTTGGCAAACGTTCGATTTTTGCTGGAGTGCTTTAGGGCACAATATTTTGCGAAAACGCGGTATAAAAACTGTTGCATTTGGCACCGAATGAAAAAAGTTTAGTGGTTCTCGTGTAATTAAGTTTTCGATCGATATCATGGGACAAGCTGTTAAGCTTTAGCCATGCTATTTGTAACGCTTTCTAGTGTTTTTTTTGCTACCAAAGGGTTAACATCACTGTTTTATATGTAAAGAGCTGTTCGTTTAAAATTTGGACTGAGGATTCATTAAGCCTTTGATGACTTTTGATTAAGTTTTTCATTACTTTTCATTACGATTTAGGCCATATTTGTGGCATATTTCTTCCAATATTTTAAATTAATTTTAACAAAAGCCCGAAGCTTTACAATTGGGCGGAGTTAGTGACAATTAATACGTTTTGGTATAATAACAATATTATTTCATCTTTACACATTAATAGTGGACATTTATCAGACTCGCCAAAAATTTACAAGGGTATTGCGAGATTTACTGTGTAAAATAGTGCATCCAGTGTGTTCACCACCGACTCTGTGTGCCAATTCGACACCCAGATGGAAAGAGAGAGAGAATGCTCAGCTCAGAATGCCCTCTTTTGCCTCATACACTAGGATGCCACATCTCTACAGATAATATTGGACTACGTGATCCACTTTAGTTGAAATGGAGTATATTACAATATGGTGCTATGTAATGCAGTTATGGACCATGTCATTTGCAACCAATAGCTTCTAGTTAACCGAAAAGTGCTTTTGTTTTAACGAGTGGAATCGTTAAAACACGAACACTTGAGTGCTCCATAGAATAACGACATAGAGTAGTTTTAAGACTAGTCCGATGTAATGCAGACATTGATCAAGTCATTTGCAAACAATAGTTTCTAGTTAAAGTGGTGACATGAAGTAGTTTTGAGACTACTCCAATGTAGTGCAAAGTTGAGTTATATGGTCCAGCGCTAGAATATCATAATGTTAAAACGACCACGTTTTCTTCATACGTTTGTGTTGCTTTTGGACTAGTCCTAGTCCTCTATGGAGTATACTTCACATGCGTGTATGGACTAGTCATGTTATCTGCAGGGATTGCAAAGTACAGTGTAGCCAAATTTTAAACGAACAATTAATTCATTGTTGGTAAAACATTCTAATCTAAATAAAAGTGGGAGTTTATAAATATGTATTTTACATGTAATTTATTCATAAATTATTCTTATTTTTTGTTGCTGATTTTCATATTTTATTAAAGCCATAAATTTTACAGGCACAAGGTTGTATTTCTATATATTTCTTTTCAAACAAAAAGTATGGTTGCATGTCTATATGTGTATGTGTTCGTGAGTGTGAGTGTGTGCATAATTTAGCCTGTTTTATCATGCCACTTATTGTTATTTTTATTTTCTACAATTATTATCTAGGCGCACGGTAGTGCGCCAGGCCAAGTTCCGGCCACACAGTGTGTATATAACACGAAACCATTCGAGCTGTTTTTTCACCCCCTCATAACTTTGATGCACTTAATCATAATATAATGAAACTTGAAACATAAGGTCATTCTATAGAGGTAACCTCATAAGTGAAATTTAGGAAAGTTCTACCATAAAAGCTTCCCAATATGAAGGTGTAAATAGTGCATATTTTATTTTTGTATACAGATAGGTCTTGGTGAGCAATTAACTAGAAAAATTTGAAAACCTGGGGGAGGGGAGTAGGGTGCCCCTTCTTTATATGGGGCACTTCCAGTATAGCTAGAAAGCTGAAATTTGGTACACAGGTCTTAATGGGAAAGTACTAAGAAAAATTTAAAAACCGAAATTTTTATCTGGGGTGAGGGCGGTGGAAGGGCTAGGGCGCATATGAATTGTTTCTCTCAAATGAAAAAAACTCACCTACAAAAACCAAGAAGTACGTTTAAATCATCAAAATGACTTGAAACAAATAAGTCATATTTCTCATTCGTTTAGATTGTGTGGAAGCAAAAACAAATGCCGTTTTAAGGTTAATATGAAGAAAATATATTTAAAAAATAATCTTAAGAAACAGTATTTCATAGCAAACATATTTTTTTTTTACAAAAATTAATACTTAATATTACCTGGAAGATACTTAGGTGATACTTCTCAAAAATTTAGCCGAGACACCTGGTGTTTAGCCGAGGTGCCTTTACTAAGCAAGGTCACCATCGTTAGACACAAAACCGGTCTAAGAATTCCCCAAAACTGGGACAAACATCTCCCCGAAATCTCAGAAGTTCCTCGGATTCCCAAACGCTGGGACGAAAATCTCCTTAAAATGTCAGAAGCTCCCCGGATTTACTAAAACTTTTACCAAAATTCCCAAAATTTCAGAAGTTCCCCAGATTCCCAAAAACTTTTAATAAATCCTCAAAATGACAGATCCTTGGACTCCCAAAAACTTTAAAAAAATCCCAGAAATTCCCTGGATTCCCAAAACTTTTACAAAAACCCTAGAAGTTCCCCGGATTCCCAAAAACTTTTGAGAAATCAGAAGTTCCTCGGAAAACAACGGCAGCACTAAAAGCCGCAAAAATATTAAAACGGCTGCACTCAGTAAAGGTGTCTACCAAATTTCAGATAAATTGGTCAACAGGAAGGATGCAACTTTTTAATTACTAGATTTGACTCACTTGGTCAATTCACAACCTGTTGTATGTGTCGTAGATCATATAAATGTTGTTGGTAGTTTCCAAATAAACATTTGCTTAGAAACATGTTTATATGAAAATTGGCAACAACATTTTTACGATCTACAACACTAACAACAGGTTGTGAATTGAGCAATTGCCTTTTCTTGTTTATTGCTCTACATACATTTGACTTATCACTTACAACCCTATGATTTGTAAATCATTTCTGTCTTTGTATGGCGTGATGACTTAGCATGTAAATTTCAAGTCAAATCAAAGCACGATTTGGAAAAACATATGCTCAATTCACAACCTGTTGTAAGTGTTGTAGATCGTAAAAATGTTGTTGGTAATTTTCACATAAACATGTTTCTAAGCAAATGTTTATTTGGAAATTACCAACAACATTTATACGATCTACAACACATACAACAGGTCGTGAATTGGCCAATAGTGTGATTTAAAAGCCGTTTCAAATGCCAATTTGCAGACGTCTAGTACCTATCAAGAACTTGGTCCTTATTTTCATATTAGTACTTTTTACGGCCGAAATTTTTAGATAGGAACTTGGCCTTATTTTCACATTTATGTTTTTGTGCGGATAAACTTAATATGGTATATGTTTTGTAAAAAGAAAAAAAAACGTGTAAAAAAAATATATAAAAATCAATTCAAAATAGTTTAAATATGTATAATATTACGTTTTTACGTGTCAAAACTGCAACATGCAAACATTTCCCTTTTATTTTGTCGTTCATCTACTAACAATTGGCTTACAATTCCAATTCTACTTAAATGTACATTTAGTAGAGTAAATATTTGATTGTTTTTTTTTTCTTCAAACGTTTAAATATTTTTTTGCAATATTTTCTTAAAATCGACATCAAACCAAGTTAAACAGCATTTTTAAATGTTGTCACGTAGTAGAGTGACATATTGTTGATTCACGCCTAAATCAAAAAAGAATATCAACAAAAAGGAAACACATGTGGCTTTTCTTTTAAATGTTTCTCTTCAGTTTTTTTTTGTTACCATTCATTTTTGTTACATTTTACTTTTTTAAGTTTTCAAGTCAAACAAAAAATATTGAGAAAAGTTTTACACGCTTGTACTTGTGTATTGATATAAATTCAAACCAGTGAACATTTTTTGCCAACATGTTTGACGTCAGAAAAAATCTGCAACTTTACCAGACAATCAAGCGAGTTGTTTAAAAATCCCTCATATATTTATCAGAATATTCGGCATTTTTCGGGTATGTGCTGAAACATTTTCTGAAATATTATCCGATTAATATCAGACTATTCTGTGCATTATCTGACATTTAACAAAATACGCTGCATATTTTCTAACATGGACGGGCATTAGAGTGGTTGGCAAAAATCATATATGGATTTCTTCAAGTCCCATACCCCAACTCGATGGGTATTTATAAAAAATTATCAAAATCATTTTCAGATCAATCAGTTGAGATGAGGGCGTGTCGCACGCCCACTAAAGTTTGAGAAAATGCTCTTTTTCTGCATTTTTATCTCATTACTTAATATATGTAGTATTAACAAAAAAAGTTTCTTCTATTGCCTTAATATGTGATTTAGACAAAAGTCGGTAAGGCGAAAACTATTGGAAACAGTTTTTTCTAAATACCAAATTTATTAAGTTATGAGACATAAAACAAAGAAAAAGAGCTTTTGCGACATGCCCTAATCTTAACTGATTGAACTGATATTTTTTTATTCGTCTTTCTTCTTAAACCGCGTAAGCGCCAACAACTCCTTTTTTGAAAACGAAAAAAAGGTATTGACTTTTTAAATATGTGTTTTATAACAAAAATTTTTTTTACAAAACATGGCTTTACGACTCTCTGCAGGGTGTAGCATAATTTTTTTTTTAAATTTATTACTAACAAGTAACTGTATCCAAATTTGTCGCTTACGTGTTTTTGGCGCAAACAGCAATTCGCAAATTTGTTCGCTAACGAGGTTTTGTAAAATTAAAAAATTTCTGTGTGTAAATTAACATTTATTCTAATATTTTTCAAAGAAAATGTTTATTGTCTTAAAAAAAAGTAACGAAAGATATTATATAAAATGAATACAAAGAAACTTATTACATATTATTTATTTCACTCTTAAGCTCACGTTAAAAATTCAAAATATTGTGACGCTGAAAATATTTAACAAATAAACCGAAGATATAATATCAAAAAAAAAAAAAAAAAACATTCCATTGGTAAAACAAAAGGTTTCTTACGGCACTTTATATAATGAGTTAACGTGGACTTTAGCGACAAGTTTTGTATTTCGAACTTGGCGTTCAAGTCTACGTTAACTTTTAATCGTACATTATGAAAAGGGCCCATAGCTAATTAAACTTAAAAAAACACTTAAAAAATCTTACTACTATTTATTATTAATAACGAGTTGTTCAAAAAGCTGGTCAACTATTTGCCGGCACTACTTTTTCAAACTTATCAAATCTTCATATTTTCCTTTTTAATGCCAACGGAGCTTTTGTAAAGTGAAGGCAACGTTAAATTGAGACCAACATAATTTTTGTTATGGGGAGACAAAAGAAATTTATTTTCAAAATTCAATTTGTTCATTATATTGCGTAAAAAAATAATAGCTCAAATTCGATCAATTTCATGTATTTCCGTTCATTTTACGGTTTGTATGGGAGCTACTCTAAGGAGTACAGATAGCGCTTTGAGTCCTTTGAAATAAATGTTGGTTATATCAAAATAATTTGGGTCGGTCCTAGAAATTAACCCTCTATGGGCACGCGTTAGCCCCTTAGGGTCCGAAAACGAACTTCAGCTCAAACGGCTTTTTGTGCGGCAGCCATGTTTACATATCGAGATAAAGCTTTCGCATACAGAAAAAAGCTGCATTTTATTAAAATAATGGTGGTTCGAGGAACATTTGTGCTGTTTAGGATATATAGTTTTTGAGTTACTCGCCGAGAAGTATCGTTTTTACCAAAGTTACTGACTTTGAGAGCCTGACACTGTACCAAGAATGCTGCGATTGGCCTGAAACTTTGCAGATTTTTTTTTATCTCAAAAACAACGAATTTGGTGGGGGAGACTTAAACATTTCCAGCTTTAAATATAAAAATAATTCATTTTGCATGCAAATGTCATTATTTTGTATGACGCTTACGAGGTTTTTGAAACGGCTTTAATTTCTTTTTTTTCATACCAAGTTGTCAAGATAAGAATGCAATCGGGTGGCAAATGTTATTTTCTACCATAAAACCCAAAAAAGTCAATTTCGAAAAAATGGCGCTTACATGGTTTAAGAAGAAACGCGACGATATCTCAAATATACGATGTAAAAAAAACTGTCTGCATTGTTCATACGATGCCTTTTACAAGTAACCGTTGCATTAATGGGTAGCAAATTGGCAAAGGTTACATAAAAACCAAATTTTGATGATATCGTAATCAGCAGAAAATTTTCATTAAAAAATGTTGTAAGGACTAAACCAATATTTTATGTATTCGAGATAGGGATGCTAATCCCGATCCCGATAATCCCCCGGGATTATTTAGGATTGGCAAATTCCAAATACCGGGATTTCTCAAAAAAAATGCCAGAGAATCCCGAAATATTTATATTATGTTTTTTAAGTAAAATTCTTATACAAAAAACTGTAATGAAAAGAAACTATTGTAACACTAATTTATGAATTTAAATGTATTATGGATGTCAGAGGGTATCCTCCATCCCCACTCCCCTGGTCGGTGGTGATAGACGAACCTCTCCACGTTCGTAGTGAAAATGGGCATGAACTGACTGGATACGCCGATTATGGTAACTGGAAAATTCGGCCGTGTTCTCTCAGGCGTCATGAATGATGCTTGTGCTCTATCTACTTCACTCTTAGGTGAAAACTCGATTTTGATATAGCATCGTTAAATGTATACAATATCCCTCATTCTACGGATGTCAGGTATTTATGTGATTTTCTTGGCAGAAAGCTGGCTTGGAATATTATGTAGAATTTTTTTATACAAAAAGCCTATAGAGTAGTGCTGGATGCACCTGGAGGAAGTGGGAGCCCTAAAATTATCATAAGAATTTATGAAATTATACGGGTACGTTCTGTATTCCATGCGGAATGAAAATGTTCAGCAAATTATTGTTTATAACAACAATGCTATGACAATTCCGAACACTTTTATTCCACATGGAATATAGAAAATACCTGAATATCAGACCGACTATCACGTACGTCGCTATTGTCTACACTCTAACATATTACTTCAAATTTACGATCATATATTGTCTAAATTTGTGTTGAAAATTTCTCCTTGTCTAAAATTATATAGATTTTGTAGTTATTATATTATATTTTGTAGTTGTTATAAAATGTAACATAAAGTATAATACTGCTGTGGCTGAATGGTAGATACATCAGACTATTAGTCAGGAGGTCGCGGTTCAAACCTGCACGCAGCCAATCGATTTTTTTTTAGTACAAACATTTTGTTGAAAAATAATGCGTGTGTAATTTTAGGTCGATAATAATCTGTAAAGTGTTGCCTACCATTATCGACCTAATTTTCAACAAAAGTGTTTTAGAGTGTTGTGATCGAGAACTCGGCTGGTTGTAGAAACTACTAAGCTATGCAATGTCAAGATGTTGGCATATCTTCTTGCTACCGGTATAATGAGGATATGTCCAGCCTGTGCCATTCAGCCCTTAATTAGTCCAACGCCTATTCAGATCTTCATAAGGTCCTCTGTATCAGTGGCTGCTTACAGAATGGGTCTTGGAGACTCATTGTGTTGGCAATAAGCATTCATCGATCCTGAATATAATAACTTAAAGAGAACTGTAGGCTATGCCGAATGACATCATAAACCATGAACTGAGGTTCGGCAAAATATTATGTCACCTTTGCGCTTAGGGCGCCATGTGCCTTCATTATTTTAAATAAAAGTCGTAAGAGCTCACATAAAGCTATCTTTTCGGATAGCCCAACAGCTCTGAAATCTCTCCTTTCATGGAAATCATCATCCGAGCTTATGCTAGAGCGCTTTGACTAACTACAATAAATAAATCAATATAAATAGGTAACAAAATTTCGATTTACTGAATATCTGGTCGTAGTGGACTCAGAGCATTTTTGTGCCGTCGTTTGGCCAACGGATAGCTCAGTAATAGAGGGAAAGGCAATTTCGATCGCTAAGGCAGCAGTATAATTAAATATTGTTGTATCAGATTCATTTTCTAAGATTCTAGTTCAATGAATTAACTTTTAATTTTGTAACGTCCTCTTTCCCAAATTTATATTTCACTATTCAGTAAAATATAAGATTTGTATTAAAATACATTAAAATTTGCTTTTCTTTCTTAATTTTTTATAGTTGTTATTAAAAATACACATTATGAAGATATTTTGCTTTATAAATTTAGTATTTTATTAAAAAAGAATAATCCCGAAATCCCGATAAATCCCGGTATCTCGAAAAATCCCGGCATCACGAGATTTGAAATCCGGAAATTCCGAATTCCGGGATTTACAAACACCAGTCCGTTTGGCATCCCTAGTAGTAAGTCCCTTAATACACGATAGCGTATGAGTATCATTATTAAATATATTGATAAACTATTAAGTATACGCCAGGGTATGTAATTTGTCCTATAAAAAGGCGTCATAATTTGAAAACTAGGTCTAGGCCTCCAATTTTTTGGTCAAATGTTAGTTGAGTACGACTGAATTATCATAATAATCTATTCATAGGGGTCTGGCCCAATCACTGGTTGGTTTCATATATGAACCACTTACAACATATTTTGGAATTTTCGCAAGCTAGAAATTCATTTTAGATTAATCTGACCAGACATACCGCTTTAGGCGGGACTATCCCGCTTTTAAGAGGTCGATCCCGCCTAAAACTGTTATCCCGCTTTATCCCGCTTTTTCGAGTTTTAAAATTTATAGTTCTTTTTTTTAATTATTCCCAAATATATCGAAAATGTTTCAACTAAGCAAAATAGATATTTCTTGGGTTGATCGAATAAAAACTCATTGAGTTAAAGGAATTTAAAATTGAAAAAAGTGTGTTTTTAGACATTGCTTCAAAACTACTTAAAGATTTCTAGTCCAAAGATACTTAAATATTTAGGCTTAAGTTCGCTCAATTTAATTCTTCAAATAAATTATTTTTATTGAGAAAGCAATTTTAAATGCATGTAATACATAATTAAAAAGACAAAGACAAATTTTTTACTGTATAAGGGTCGAACTGAATACCATGATATTTTAAGATTAACCACGATCAGAGCTCTTGTTATACCATTCACAGTTTCAGAATGGAGAAGTCAAGTAGGGCACGTAGTAGTTGGTTGGTAGTTCCCTACTACTCATAGTATTAAAAATTATTGATTATTGCAAAAATCAAATTGAACGACTTAAAAACCATAGAATTCGATTAACATTGATATCTATTAAAATGAAATGAAAATCCAGAAATAGCCTTAAAAGCCCAAAGTTGAAACTAATTTGGTGAAGAACATATGATACATAAAATGCTTAAGAACCGACAAAATAGAATAAAGTAACAAGACGTTAAGTGAAAAAACAGAGCTTTTGATCAAAAATATTCTTTTGACTATAAACTGAATTTTATAAAAGATGACTGGATTTTTTCACTCACTGACTTACAACTTTCTTATTTTAGTCGGGTCTCAACCATTTCATGTTTCATGTGTTAAAGACAAAATTATCTTTAGGCTTGAAGTAATTTATAAAATTTTTGTTTCATAAAAATTATAAATTAAAAAAAAAACATCTAAAAATTCACTTTTTTAAATTTTAAGGCTTGTAACTCAATGAATTTTTCCTAAGAACATATCGTTAGCTGAAATGCAAAATTACATAACTACACTATTTTTAATTTTATAGGAAAGAAAAAAAGACTAAATAAAATACTTTAAGTGACTGAAATAAAGTCTCTTCATTTTCGTTTTTAATACGATGGATTTTTATGATAACAGTTTGAAAATTTGTAGGGAAAAGCGCTTCGATGTAGTAATCAATAATTGGAAATGCGACCTTAAATTTTTTACCAGTTACGTTATTTCGCATTTCAGCTAACGATATGGAACTGTGGAGTTGCATACATTTATAAAAAATCATATATTATCATCAATATGTATTAACAACATCCCGCTTTCATATTGTCTTCAGAATCCCGCTTTTCAATCGTTCTTATCCCGGTTTTGACAAAAACCTTCTGGTCACGTTATTTTATATCCATAGTTTCTAGGGCAAATTCGCTTAAATTACTTCGTATAAATATATCCACAGATACGAGCATTTGTAAAAAAAAAATTTACCCAGCCTAATATACATACAAATGTATGTACCGAATGTCGTCGAATTATCTTAGGCATTCCGCTTATTTCGTAAGAATACAATAAACTAATTGAGAAAAAAAATAGAAACTTTCGAATTTTTTAATTGTGAAAATGACATTAAAACTAATTAAAAAAGCATTAAATCCTGGCTGTCATTTTGGGTTTTTTCTATAATCATAATCTGATGGTTTGACAACAAAAAAAAAATCTGTGACAGGCTTTCGATGAGTTATTTGAAAATATAAAAAGACTTTTATTTTCTAAAGATATACACACACATACATACATAAATACATCATATAATGTCATATTTATATAATTTAGGTTTTTAGGTATTTTTGTTGTTGTTAGTTTTTGATAAAATTTTTAATGAAAACTGAATGATTCTTGATTTTTATCTAATAAATACTGGAAAAAAAGCAAAAAAGTATATAATTAATAACAATATGTTTTTGTACAACATATTTAAACACTTATACATATGCACACTTTTAAACATACACATTAGCATTAGCATTTATTGTACGAGTACCCTGCAGGAAATGTCGATAGTAAAATTGTACTGATTCAATAAACAGCCCAATTATGAATTCTCCCGGGGAGTTTTTTCTCTTCCCATTCATTTGTTCCCGGGGAAAAATCCTCCTATTCTAAAAAGCCGGGGAATAAACTAATAAGGGAGAGGGAAAAATCTGGATCGGCTGTTTAGTGTTTACATTTTACTTTGCACTAACGCAAGAGTTCAGTAATAGAAATTAATAAAAATTTTATGTTTTCATTGATAATAAGATTGTGTGTTAATATAAATATTTGGTTTTGCTTAAATAAAAAGTAAAAGAACTTAATGCTGAGGAAGTGAAGCGAAAACTGGGCCAGGGCCAGATTCATTAAATCCCCAATGATTGTGTGTAAAAAGGAAATTGTAAATTTTTTAAGCCGCAACAA
Source organism: Panzeria rudis (assembly GCA_956483635.1). NCBI lineage: Eukaryota > Metazoa > Arthropoda > Insecta > Diptera > Tachinidae > Panzeria > Panzeria rudis. The sequence goes on along the minus strand of OY101447.1, from coordinate 39,859,348 downwards.
ATCTCCCATTTATCTACTATGTGAACTTAAAGGAGGCGTGCAAAATTAAGTGTGTTTTAACACTTTCTTCCGAAGGCAGAAGTATTTCTTGTTTTTGAAGCGCATGTTTGCACGGCGTGGATAAAAATTCCTAAAAGAAGAAAGAAATATAACATTTCGGGGTTTACTTAAACTTGTTCTACTAAATAAATGTTCATACAATTGTTTCACAACATTTTTTAATTTTAATTTTAAATTTTTGCATTAGTTCCCTTCAAAATGTTTGGGGAAAAAACTCGCAAGAGTATCTCCCTCTCCCTCATATTTAGAATATTTGCATTTTTCCCTGGAAGTCTTTTCCCCGGGAAATTGTAATTTATAATAGGAGGAATGGGAAAAGAGAAAAATTTCCCGGGAGATTTTATTTAGGGTAGGGCAACAGGGAATAGGGAAAAAAATTCCCGGGGAATTGTTATTCATAATTGCTCTGAAAGACTTTGTCACCAGTACTACTACTGACTTAATCTACTACAGGCAATGTTCTATATGCTATATATATTTTACATGTGATTGTCATTGAAATTCCACTAGTGACTTTAGAGCTATTGACTACACTTTAAAACATTACCTAAAATTTAGGATCATATATTTTCTAAATTTGTGTTGAATATTTCTCGTTGTCTAAAATTTCATCAATTTGGTAGGTATTTGCAATAAAAAAAACATAATTTGTCTAATTTGACATCACAAATCAAACATAAATATTTAGTTCAAGTGGATAAAATGGCAGAAAAAGTACACTCTAAAACATTACTTCGAATTTACGATCGTGTATTGTCCGAATTTGTGTTGAAAATTTCTCATTGTCCAAAATTACATCGATTTTGTAGTTATTTTATTAAAGAAATAACCTTTCAAATTAAACATATTTAGTCCAAGTTGAAAAATGTAACATAAAGTATAATACGGCTATGGCTGAATGGTAGATACGTCAGACTATCAGTCAGGAGGTTGCGGTTCAAACCTGCACGCATCCAATCGCTTTTTTTAGTAAAAACATTTTGTTCTAAAATAATGCGTGTGTAATTTTAATTTAATTTAATCTGTAAAGTGTTGCCGACTATTATCGACCTAATTTTCAACGAAAGTGTGTAATTTTAGGTCGATAATGATCTGTAAAGTGTTGCCGACTATTATCGACCTAATTTTCAACAAAAGTGTTTTAGAGTGTATAATATGCCTATGGCTGATAGGTAGATACGCCAGACTATCAGGCAAGAGGTCGCGGTTCGATGGTGTTGGCAGCCAACCGCTTCGCCGCTAATTTTTTATTTGTTTAAGTAAACATATTTTGTTCAAAAATCAACAAAAATAATGCATGTCTTATTTTAGGTCGATAATAATGAGTAAAGTGTTGCCTACTATTATTGACCTGATTTTCACCAAAAGTGTTTTAGAGTGTATATAGTTCTTATGGGATCACACTGAGACATTGGCACCAGAGATTCACTACTGTCAGCACCTATGAAACTTTTTACTATATATAACGCAATTAAACTCGATTTTTTAGGAAAATTTTTATTTTTGTGTGCAGACGCATAAAAACCGTTTTGTTGTTCTCAAAAAACTCTTCTTCCATTAAAGGCAAAATAAAAAGTGTAGACAATTCGTTAACAATGTCACCAAAACCTCACCAAACTTGTCGACAAAAGTGGTGAGTTGGAGACACTTGACCCCTGGCTTCCTTCAGGGTTCCTTCAGGGTATGTATATGGTTGTGTACACATATAGACACTTTTATAAGAAGAAAACAGAAAAAGATGTTGCTGGAAATCGGAAATAGATGAATTAAGCAACATTTTGTTGACTGATAAAAGATGGAGGAAACCACAAATTAGACAGACCATTATGTTGAACTTTGTTGTAAGATTAGTTAAGTTTGTTGCTGTTTAATTTTTTGCTTATTTCTTTTTTAAAACTTATTTAATTGTCTTCTGTTGCAAACATTTGTTTAGATTGATATTTTTATTATACAAAAAAAAAAATAAGAGAAGAGAGATTAAACTGTATGTTTTAATAAATAAATTTATATACGAGGGTTATTACGTAATGTGTGTGTGGATTCAGATGGTTTTTAGGATTCCGTACACCAAAAGTGTAAAGGAACCCTATTGTTTTCGCTACGCTGTCCGTCTGTCTGTCTTTCCGTCTATCTGTCTGTCTGTCTATCTGTCTGTCTGCCTGTCTGTCCGTCTGTCTGTCTGTCACAGGCTGTTTTCTTGGGAATCGTAAGAGCTACGGACCTAAAATTTTCACAGAATATGAAAAACTTTGACCGCTTCAACAAGAAATATATGACAGTTAAAAATTAAAGGGTGTTCTAAGGCGAGCAACGAAATATGTTGAAATACTAATATAATATACAAACACTTATATGTAGACACTTATATGTAGACACTTAATTGGTGCTGTCTGTAGAATAGACTACACTGATATTTAAAACAATAATAATAATTAAAGGGGTTTCTATCAGTTAATGTAATTTTGGTCATGTAATATATGGCATTTTCTTTTCTACAAAATAAATGTTACATTCTTTGCACTTTTTAATGAAAATTTGCACTATAGTAATTTTTCGAGGGACTGAATTTATTAGAAACTATTGTATCATCCCTTACGAACATCAATTTTTGCTTTAAAGGAATGCTAAATGGCAATTTTTTTTAATAAAAAGTAAAAAAAATTTTACACTTCTTCTAGACAATTTTCTGTATATTGGAAACCGTAAGAGGCAAACTCTTGAAATTTTAAAAAACGCTAACACTAAAAAAATTCCAAAATTAAAAAATATGTCAAACCGAAAAATTGCCGAAATGTAAAAAGGAAAAAGCACCAAAATTGAAAAAATCGCTAAGACACAAAAAATCAACAAAACTAAAAACATCGCCAAAAACAGAAAAAAGTCGTCAAAACAAAAAAAAAAAAAAACACGGAAACCTTAAAAATCGCTAAAACTAAAAATATCGTAAAAAAGGAAAAAAAATCGCCAAAAATAGAAAAAAAAAATCAAAATAAAAAAGAAGTGCAAAAACTAAAAAAAATCGCCAAAAACCGAAAAAATCGCCAAAACGAAAAAAAGTGTCAAAACTAAAAAAAGCTTAAACTAAAAAAATCACCAAAAACCGAAAAAGCCCCAAAACCGAAAAAAGCGCCAAAACTAAAATATATCACAAAAACTAACAATATCGTCAAAAACCGAACAAACGTTGAAACAAAAGAAAGACCAAAGCCAAAAAATCACCAAAAACTAAAAAAATCGGCATAAAAAGAAAAAAATGCAAAAAACGAAAAATCGCTCGTCTTTTACCAAGAGATGTTTTCATACTTACGAGTATCTAGCATTGAAATCCTTTCATGCTTCCAAGTATATTTGATGGTGCTTTCTGTATAAGATAATTTGAAATTTCGTTGAGGAAGCCAGCGCTAGGCTTTTATATGGAAACAAGATGTGATACTTGATCCGACTGTCGAATTTTTTATTTACACTGCACAATAAAACTAATTTTTTTTTAAGTTACAAGTTTCTAATGACTTATTTAGGTAGAAGACACCAGAAAATCTATACGTGTATCGGGTACATACCGGTTCATAGTGGTTCGAATTGGAAAAATGCGTAATAAATCTGTATCTTTGAAACTTGCGATCCGATTACAAAACAATGTGTAATAAAATCATAGAGGAGGACCTAAGCTTTCAGAATTGTGAAATTTGGACCACCCTGTGGAAACAGATTTTGAGCTACAGGGTGTCAAAATTGACTACCTCGGACATGAAAACCTTGACAGCCTCATAGCTTTTACTAATACATATTATCCGATTTTAATAATTTTAAACTTGGTGTAAAGTTTATAAACAGATAAAGAAAGTGCAGTTATCCGCAAAAATTTTGCCATTTATCACTCTCATTTCAAAGACTTGATTTTATTTCTTTTTCACGACTACATGAATTGAGATAACTAAACATTTTTTTTACATGTTTTCAGGAATTGTGTTCAAAATATTAAAATATTTTTTTGAACATTTTGGCTATGCTATTACCGGAGATATTGGTGAAATAAAGAACAAAGTCGAGGTCAAAACCCAAAATTTTAAAATTCAAAGCTAAATATCTTTAAAAATATTTAAGATATCTTAATGAAATATACAAATTTTTTTAATACGTTTATAAACTTTACACCAAGTTTAAATTTATCAAAATCGGATAATATTTGTAAAAATTATGAGGCTGACAATGTTTTTCATGCCTGAGGTAAACAACTTTGACACCCTGTAGATCAACATGTATTTCCATAGGGTGGCCCTAGTTCCGACATTCTTAAGGCTCAGGTCCTCGTTTATGATTTTTATATACATCGTTTTATAAGCGGATCGCAAGTTTCAAAGATACAGATTTATTATCCTTTTTTTTCTCCAATTGGAACCACTGTGCGGTATAGTGTGAGTTAAGTTTCTTCCCATTTCAGTGACTTACGCTCAAGATATAAGATGTATTCAGCAGTTTCATGTAAAATACCACGAAAAACATTTTTGTAGAATATTTTACGGAGTTAGCCGAGCAGTAATTGTGAATAATTACGAAATTAGCCCTTAAGCAGATTATAGGTTTTGAAAGATTTTTGTTGTTCAAGCTAATTGTGGCACTGGGGTATCTTTGCAGGCTTATAATAAAATTGTATGGCAAATATTTTTGTAGAACATTTCAGCACTCTGTATCGTCGCTGAAGGCGAGTTTCTTGGTTTTTTTTTTGTTAGAAAGAGACAAAAATACCCATACAATGAAAAGATATAGGGTTAAAATGCTCTACAAAAATATTTTTTTTAAAGACAAATAACACAATCAGGCAATTAATGCCTACCAGTTAATTAATTAATGTGTTACCTTCTCTGGGAAATGGGTAGTATAGAGTGAACAGGTGGTGAAGTGGGAGAGAGATAGAAAGCTTAATTCATTTACAACCCTGCTATTGCGCGTTTTTTGTAGAGCAGTGTTGCAAGCCCCTTTGGTGTCAAGTAGACACCTATGTAGCCATTTTATTAGTTCTTTTACTTCGCCGACGGTTCTGCTACAATACCGACGAAGGAAGGTGCTGTGAAGTGCATTCGATATATTAGTATTATTCGCTGCCGGTACTGCCAAGGTGATCAGTGCTATTTCTTCATCACTTTAACAGTCCAACAACAACCAACACAATAACACACCAATGAACATGAGAAAAATGTATGATGTTGTTGGCTTCCCTGAAACTAGTCTTGAACTCAAGACCTCAGGGTTTGTAGTCAAACGCGCTAACTACTCAGCCAACAGCACCCTCATAAAAGTGATCACATCTTACGTCTTAAACTTAAGGCTTACAAGATCTCCTACGCCGAGTCAGTATAACTAGGTGCGAAAAGGGGGAAACTTAACTCGCCCTAAAATGAGTCCCAAATATAAACTTTGAAAACGCCAATACACGTATATATAATTTTTTAGTGCTCTTTACTAAAATCAGTCCTTAGGTTAAAAAAAAAAGATTTTGTCGTACAGTGTAATTTGTTCTGTTTGGATTATCCGCATTAATATTTCTTCAAACTGTGCAGCTAAACCTCGCATTTCCATTCATTAAATAAAATACATATAAACATAGCACACACTCACACACACACAACAAAATAAACATGTACAAAAATGTTATAAAAATTTTCCATTTAATTTCTTTGATAACCGCATCTGCCAAAAAAAAAGAATAAAAAATTAGGTTAATAGAGTGTAAAAAACACAAAAAATTTTATTAACAAAAAATAGACAGAAGAAACTACAAATACAGAATAATAAAGAAAAGAGAAAACAACCAACTCATTTGTAAGCCTTGAAGCAGAAGGAACGCCATGCAAAAAAAAAATTACAACAATTACAATAACAATAAAAAAGCAACAGCACAACAACAGCAACCGAAACAATAACAATGAGTATGAGAGATTATGTGCATTATGTAAACGTAAAGCTTACAAAAATATGCACATAAATACTCTACTACTGCATAGCAGGCAGGGTTGATTAATTAGGAACAGTTGTATGTGCTTTTCGTGTAATAAAAAAAGAAATGCACTCGTCTCTAAAAATTATGCTTTCCGATCAGCGTTCTCTTATAGTTGCTAATGATTTCTCTCTCACTGATCTTAATTAGTTGTTAATAAAAGAGGAATATCTTCAATGATATTATATCCTTCATCAGGACAAATAAAGGGTTCTAGCATTCAGCCATCAACTCTAGCGCTACATTTACTTCTTTGAAGCTTGTATAAATGTTTTGGTAGTGAGTTCCTTAGCAGAACTAACGATTATTACTGTTATTATTATTATAAAGCCAGCGTACAGTATTTTGTTCCCATATAACGATGGGACAAAAAGAGAAGGAGAAGCAAAAATATAAATTTCATACAAAAAGAAGACTCAAATTTCATTTTTTATTTTTGTCTATGGGACACAGCACTGTGCACCGTGACCCATAAAAACGTTTATATCTCCTATCTACTCCTAGGACATATTAAAGCTTCGAATAAAAACAATTGTCCAGTTCGGTGAGGGAGCATATTATATCTACCACGTCCAAATATCGAATGTGAAAATCGGTACTTTTTAGGCGAGCGCAAAAATAATCAATTGTGAACTCAAAATCAGCCCATTCCTAAAAGCATTTACTACGAGGCGAGTCATACTCAATAAATTTTTCGTAGACGATAGTTGGACAAGGTTCCGTTGGAGTAATAACATCCCCTTCAAAGAGTTTAATTCTAAGAGATTTTTGAACAAAACAACCACAAAGAACATGTTCCGGTGTTTGGTGAAACAATTCACAACTCTTAGCCTTCACAAAGCGGTACGAACTAGATAAGCTCCTCCACTTGTAACTTTCCGACTCTCTTTGGTTCCTTTAACTGGACCAATTAATCATTATGCCAATTTACCTCACAATTCATCGTTTTAACCGAAGGTGATTACTACTTCCCGTGGTCCCTTTTTGACCCTCTCATTTTATTGATCATTTTAGTGATTTTGGCTATCGTCTCTTAATAAACTTTAATAATTCTTCTCACTGAGTTGCAATTAATCACTGATACCTTCTTTACACTGATGTCCCCACATTCATAATGTGTTGGCAAGTGTTTTTCTGTGTAATGCTATTCAGGGCTGAACATTAACATACTTTCGGTTCTAAGGAAAGCCAAGAAATCTGAATGCTGATGAAGTGCATTACAGCACAACGAACTATTAGGGAAACTAGCCCTAATTACCTCATTCCCAGCGTGACTTTTAGTTCTGGTCGACAAAATGTTTTAGTAGGTCCTCCCAGGGCTACAGGCATGCATATAAATATCGCAAGGAAAAATGATGGTCAACGCTGGTCTGGTTATAGCTAAAAATGGTCTCCACCCTCAGAGCAAAGTCAACAGAAAGCTAACAGCTAGGGGTGTTCTTTCGCGGTCTTAGCAATAGTTCTGCAGATGACCTATCCTCAGAGATGGTTAAATAGATGATGCTCGCAACAAAGTTATACTATAATTTTAGGCGGAATGGATATGCTGGCGGACTTCGTCTTACCCTCAAGGTAAGGGAATATTCTGTGACCCCTTATTGATTGAGGTTTCTTTCGGGAGCACACGTGGTGGCTGTAGTTGAAACCTGAATCGTTGGGAGAGGATGGGTGTTAAATGGCTGATGTTCAGCCACGACTAGTTGAACTTCGGAGAGGCACATATATCCCTTTATGCTCTGTGATATGGTGTCACGAATGGTTAGTATAGCTGCCGTCTGGGTTGCTATTTATTTCTTGGTAATACTCGGCTGCATTGTGATAGCTCAAACACTATAGAAAATTGTTTATGTATGGTTAGGCAGACCATGTACAAGAAGTTGGAAACTGTGTATTTCATGCAGGACATACAGGTGCTTTTAACATTCTACAACTGCCGGTAGTGAGCTTTTAATTTCACAAGGTGCTTAGAGCTGCATAATATTAGGCCAAAATTGAGGTACTGGCGTTAATCTTAGATACTTCTCTCCAAAGTTTTGTGTTCCTTCCAGTCAAATCTATCTTTACGCAGGTTTCCCTTTCGAATCCCCATGACATGCATAGTCTCCGAGTAGTTTTTCTAACTAAAGTAACTAAGAGATTAAAGCCTCCACTCTTTGCTGGAGGACATCACTATTTATCCTAATTTGCATATTCTAGTTTTTTATAGCTCCGGTTTCTTTACTCAGCACTCCTGACCAGTCATAAATTTATCAGAAACTTTCTTCTAGCTGCACAATAAGAAAGGACAAGACGCACTAGGTATATGATAGCTGACATTTGGTATTTGCCTTAGCAATAATAAATTTGGGTCCTCTGAAACTTCAAGGTTCAGTAAACCATGCCATTAGTAGTTTAAAGTCTTTCTACTAGAGTAGAAATAGCTTTTAAGAGCTATTCTGAAAGAACTTAAGAAATCACTTTCTCTTGTCTAAGACTGAAAAAACCTACCAATGGCGAACAAATTCCTCTTAAACCAATAAACTTGTCATGTCCATGGCATATGGAGGCTATGTTAGCTATATAATAAGCTAACTCGCTTTCAGCATGGTGCAAGCTAACTAAGAGTTATAACACAGTCCATACTTTCCCTCAAATTAAAATTAAAGTTTGAGAGCTTGTTGGAGAACTGGCATCAAATTAATTATCATGTTTCTTACCCCTCGCCACCAATGTTTCTTAGTACAAACGAAAATAGTGCAGATTGTTGTCTGAAAGGATTTCAGGTATTTACCCATGGATACGACAATTCAGATATGATGATCTTAGGCACCTGTACTAGTTTCGTTCTTTTCCTGTTTGGAGCTATCGGTGAACCAAACCGATGCTGTTGGTTGAGTACTTAGGTCGTTTGACTACAAACTCTGAGGTCTTGAGTTCAAAACTAGTTTCAGGGAAGCCAACAACATCATGCATTTTTCTCATATGCATTGGTGTGTTATTGTGTTGGTTGTTGTTGGACTGTTAAAGTTATGAAGGCAAAGCACTGATCTTTTTGGCAGTACCGGGAGCGATTAATATCCCGTATCCGCCAGGAATCCAAACCAACTGTCGAGACTGTTGAATTTTTTCGCTACCCAAAATATATATAAATCATAGAGCCATCGTACCAAAATCTGCTCTGCCACCGGCGATAGTTTTTCTCGGCTTGTTTCTCTGATTGTTTGACAGATTTGAGTGTTGAGTCACAGAACTCGCCTTCGAACAGCGGCCACCTTTTATTAATTCGCCTTGATTATGATGATGAGAGAGCCAAAAGCTATAACAATAAATACTATTTACAAATAGAGATAATGTTAACTATTGAATGATTTCTTCCTGTTTTCACAGTGAAATAGAGGTAAGCTGAAACGAAATATTATACGTCGAAGAAAGCCGTTTGAAAATTACCTGCAACCAGATAGAATTATGTAAATTGTATATGTCTCCTCATTTAAATGATTTGACATTTATTACATAAACTTAAGCAGTAAGACGAAAAAGTTAAAGACGACGCGAGAAAAAAATATTTTAAGACAGCTCAGCTAATCTACAGAGTCCTTGAGTTGCATAAAGCTTAACGAAAGAAAACCAGTAAAAATAACAAGCATAAATAAAATAAAAATAAAAAATACTTTAAGATAAAGTTGTTAAAAAGCAAAAGAACTTGTACACTCATGCAAAAAAGAAAAAAAAAATAGCAACCAAAAGGAATAAGATGAAGAAAAAGTTAAAAGTAAAATGATGAAGTTCTAAGACAAAGAACAAAAACAAGCAAACAGAAGACAACAATTTATTGCAATCAGTGAATGAGTGCACTTCAAACAAGAATTCTTTTATCTTATCTTAGAGAGAGAGAGAGTGCGCGTGTGTGTGTGTGTAAGTTTTAGTGTGTGCATTTCTTTGTCAAGCTAAGACAAGAAGGAAGTGTAAATAACGGAATTATGCACTAGTAAATGTTTGTATATATTTAACTACATGTACGAGTATGTATATTTTTTCAATCCCATATATTTTTGCATTAAAAAATTTAATGTCTCCATGTAAAAGCGAACATGAGAATTTACACATACCTGAACTTAAGTAATAACTGTATTAATTTTTAATTACTTTAAAAACAACTGTGACATACAAAGATCATTCATTTATTTACACAAATACATTGTGTAGCAACGTCAGCCAGTTATTTGCTGTTTTTCAGTTCTTTTTGTTTTGTATGCACAATAAAATACGATATAGAAAAAGTAGTTAACTAGTATAAGAAAAAATGGTCAAGACTATTTTTATGTATACTTTGCAGTTGATTTTAGGTTATGTTCAATACGTTGTCCAGATGTAGCCTATACATTTTGATTACAGAGCTTATATTCTCATAAGTATATGGAAACTTCAGTTCCAGAGAACCACACAAAACTTTTCATAAAGACTACTAGGAAATTCCGTCATTGCCTCATATATGAAATGTTTCATGACTGAAACCAAAGTTCAAGGTAAAAGTTCATAAATTCTACGAATTGTTCATTGATTTTGATCTAATGTACAAGTACGTTAAATCAATGAACTTATTCCTTACTTTTTTCAAAGAATAACAACAATGAATGCTTTCAGAGAATCGTGCAGCATTGAACTTCAATGAATATTTTCATTGAAACAATGTATGCGTACATTGAATCAAAGTATTTTTGCAAAACAAATTATGAATCTAGGTCAATGAATGTTATTCGTTGAAATTAAGTAAAATAATTATTTCTGTGTAGGCAGTCCACAAAAGAAAAAAATTAAATTCTTTTAAAGACTGATTGTAGTAGAGGACATAAAGAAATGTATACGCGTATCGACGTTTTGAAAGTTTACATCTAGGAATCATTTTAGGGGCAGTTAAAGTCCCTCCTCATATTGTTATAGTGACATAGATAATCTTGTAAGCCTTACGTTTAAGGCATAAGATGTGTTTTGGCACCGTTATGTAAAACATTACGAGAAATAATTTTGTGAAACATTTTAACCCTCCAACTTTTCGCTGTATGGGTCTTTCTGTCCCTTTCTAAAAATAGGGGCAAAAAACTGCCTTTCAAAGGCGATATATCTGTCTAAAATATTCTATAAAAATATTTGCCATTGTACTATAGGTATTTAAAGACACCCAAGCTTAAAATATATTCAAGGGTTAATTTCGTACTTCTTTTCAATTAATACTCGGCATAGGAAATCTTGTAAGCCTCACGTTAAAGTTATTAGATGTTTTCAGCATTTCTATGTAAAACACCACGAGGGACATTTTTGTGGAACATTTTAACACCCTACCCCTTTTCTATATGGGTCTTTTTGTCCCTTTTTTTATGAAAGGGACAAAAATCTCCCCTTCAGCGGCGATACAGGGGTCTCCAATGTTCAACAAAAATATTTGCCATCATGTAGAACTATGGGTCTTTAAAAATAACCAAGCTCCAGACTCAACTTGAACACCAGAAATCATTCAAAACATGTTTAAGGCTTAATTTTGTACTTCTTCAATATTAATACTCGGTATGGGAAATCTTGTAAGTCTCACGTTTAAGGTATAAGGTATGCTCATCGTTTTTATATAAAACACCACGAGAAACACGTTTGTAGAGCAATGCAGCCCGCTATATTGCCACTGAAGGTGAGGTTTTTGTTTTTTTTAAGAAAAGGACAAAAAGAACCAAACAGCAAAGAGTAAGAGGGTTTAAATGTTCCACAAAAATGTTGCTCGTAGTGTTTTACATAAAAATGCTGAACAATTAAGTTATGAGTTTAGTCGAACTGTATGAGTTTATATCCAAAGAAATTTAATTATTTGCGTTTTAATTTAATTTTCCAATTAAATTATATTTTTATTTAGAGATAAATGTGAAGCATATAGACCAAGAACATTTTTGACTGCAGGGAGCGTACTCCACCGACATTGGTCGAGTGATCAAGCGGAAAAGAGTTCTGAAGAGATTAGCGGGAGCTATCGAAACGTGAGTTAAACCCTCCGTGCAGTAAAAAATTTTCTTTTATCTCTAAATAAAAAATATAATTTTATGGAAAAATCAAGCCAAAATAATTAAATTTCTTACAAGATTTCTTATACCGGGTCATTATAGCAATGTGCGAAATGGAGGAGCTTTAACTCCTCCTAAAGGCTCGCTGACGCGTACCCCGTAATCGTCGACGAAAACGAAATTCCATACATTAGAAACGAGAAAAAAGTTCGAAAACGAACGAATGTACGGAATTTAATTTTCGTCGACGATTACGGAGTATACGAAAAGGAGTATTACAAAGAGTCCCAGATGTAAACTTTCAAAACGCCTATACAGGCGTGGTGCCCTCTACCAGAATCAGCTGTTAGAACTTTGTTATTTTGAAAAAATTTAATTTTGTTGTACACTGTTATCAGAGATGGGAAGTTCGTACTTATCAAATTTGGTAAGACTGCAAATTATTATACTACACAGTTCGTTTGTATTTTTTTATAATTTCATAATTCGGTCAAATAGTTGATACTCCTGCTAACTAGTAATACAACAAAGAATGCCAATAATATAAATTAGCCATAATATAAATTATATATAAATAATTATTATTCTCACATTTATCTGTAATAATTGAAAGTTTATTTATTTTGTCATTGTTACTTACAAATGCAAGCAGAAATTGTATTTTATTTTTAAGCAGAGTCTTTGATGGAAATCGAACCGACGACTTCCAGAACCGCGTACTATCCATTCGACCACAGGGGCTCACATATTTCAAGATTATAAATACCAGTTATGTTGATTTTAATATCTAAGTATGGTTACGGAAATTGTTCCTGAGTGATATGGCGATCACATTGGAGGGGACAATTAACATTATTTAGATGCTATCTAAGAGATCAAGCTGCATATCCCTTTTATCACCTGTAGCAAAGGTTTTGGAAGCACTACATAGCACCACGATGGCATTGAATCTGATATCTACCCAGATAGCCAATAGCCTTAATCTGCACAGACCGTGTTATCGTACAATTTTGACTGCACTGAACTTGTCCAATGCATTTAATACGGTCGATCACTCGCTACTGATTAATGCCATCATGAACTCTAGCCTTCCCAACCACATGAAGCGCCGGATTGCCAACTACCTCATGGAAGGCAAGTGTTTGTTGAGTTCAGAGGCCAAAAATGAAGTTACCACAATATAAAAATGGGCATGCCACAAGGAGGAGTACTGTCACCCATACTTTTTAATATTCCTGCCTCCCTCAGAAAGTATCGCTGGTGTCATACTCCGATGACTGCACCATCATGCCATCTGGTGTAAATATCCCTGACATAAGTAGGCCAAAATAACTAACTATCTGGCCACCATTACAGACCATCTGAAGGAGCGTAGCTTAAAAATATCACCTTCGAAGTCATCAGTGTCAATTTTCAATTCTTGGACTAAGGAAGTAAGGAAGTAAGTAAGGCGCATACCTACTGTGCGTAAGCCTAAAATCCTAGGCGTAGTAATCGACAGCTTCATTCACTTCACGTCACACGCCACATACATCAACCAAAAAGTGAAATCCCGGAACAAGGTCTTCTCCTGGGGCATGAGTAAATAGGTACTTGTAGCAACATCTTAAGCTATCGGTCACCCCCATTTTGAATTACCCAATATGGACATCGTTCCTCAGCGACACCAAATGGCGAGTATTGCAAAGCACCCAGAACATTGGACTCCAAAAAGCTACAGGATGTGTAAAAAAGACCAATATTGATCACCTACATGATATGAGATTAATGCTGCCGGTTGGGCAGCATAATGTAGTGCTCACAAAGCACTTCCTGATGGCATGTTACGTGTCAACGTACCGTAATAATCAAATTCTGATGTACGACCCTCTCCCGAGGTACAGCCGAAAGGACTTCAGGCACTATCGCGAAGACATCAGAAACGCCATTCCATCCGACGTTTGCAGAATATCCATTGCGAACGTCCTCAACGAATTGCATGAAAATAATCACTATATACCCTGCGGGAAATGTTGTACCAATTATCTTGAGCGAACTTGTCCTATGACTGGTGAAAATGGGAACGGTACGAAATTTTCCTGACTGGTGACCGGTGAAAAGAATAATATCACAACATATCACAAAACTTGAACAAAAATTTTACACAAGCAGACTTTTTCCAAATTAAAAATATTTGTTTAAAGTACAGTATTAAATAAGCCAGTATTAAAGAAGCCATCACAGGACAAGTAGCCTTAGTTTGGGTCTAGAACCTATCACTGAGTATCTCAATTATGTCAATTGACCCCCTCCAATGACAACGCCATATAAAATTTACCAGTCCCTTTTATATAAAGAACCGGTTGCTAGTCCTTGGAAACCAGTCACGTGACCTGTCTTGTGACTAGCTCTTTTCCCACTAGGGTTATTACAGGAACGAGCTCCCGACAGCTACAGAGCTCTTACAACAACAAAAATTAATTGTAGATCAAGACGACACATCACGAAAATGGTTAACCATGGTAACCACGAAAAAAGGTATTTTTTTCACCATTCACTACTCTTTACTTTTGGTACCACTCCCATTTTCTCAAGTCACAGGACGAGTACGTTTGTATCATTTGTCACCAAATTTTCCGCAGGATTGTTAAACCATAATTTATTTATGAAATACATATTTTTTCTAAATACATAAATATTAATATAGTTTGAGCATTCAATGTATTGAGTTTTTTTGCATCCTTTTTTTTAATGATGTACATGCATACATACAGACAAAATCCTTTGAGTACAAGTGTTGGTGCGTATCGTCCGCCTTTCGTGAATTAACATCGTATCTGTGTGTTGGAGGAAGTAGTTGTCACTACTATGACGTTGTCGCATTTCTGTGTGTAGTTTTTCTTATTGTTGTAAATAGTTAAAAATTGTATGTTGATATTTCGTTGCTTTCGCAGCTCTGACTGACATAGTTAATGGTGCCAAGTACCACTCTTGTATGACAAATGCTAAAAATAGTTTCATTTCCACACAAAAATCAAAAAGATAGTGCTGACTGTTGATGACGGTGGGGACGGGTGAGGGAGACGGTGACGACGAAGAAACAGAAAGGCAAGAAAAAAACAAAGAAAAAAAAATAATGAAATAATATAAAATATTTGCTTTACTATTGTACAAAAAAAGTTATAAAAAATGTATAAAATGTATGTGTGTGCAATCTTTTTTGTGTATGCGTGTGTATAAAATTCGAGAGAGTGTACAAATGTAATGTTATTAATTTACAGTTACACAACATGTGGGCTATTAGAGAGAAAAAAAAACAATAAAGCAAAAATAAAACAAATAAAGCATTTCTTAAAGTTGCCAGACTGTAGCAAATAATGAGTTAACGCTAAAAGTTGGGATACCTCTGATACCGTTATATCGGTGATACTTCGGGCTAGCCGATACATCGGTATCGTCAATGCTAAGCAACGATATTTCGATTCCAATCTACTACTTCTATATCAAATAAGCATTTTGTTAATCGACCTTAATGTACTTATGTATATAGCTCTTTTTTTCGAACTATTGCAAACTATTACACCTTATATAAGTTCGGAGAAGTGGACTTCGTAGCGTTTGTGCAAAAATTATTAGAAAATCCGACAAAGATGACACCCTGTTCTTCCTGAGCTGTAAGCAGCGTTACCGTTGAAAAATTTAAAAAACGGGGCACAAATAGGGTATTTTGAAAATAAAAGGGACACAAAAAGGGGATTTCTGAGAAAAAAAATTGGCAACTTTAATAACAAGAAAAATGTTATTTAATTTTTAAAAAATTAAGGTTAGCAAACAAGGCATCACAAAGGGACCACAGGAACCAAGTGGGCCGATTTTTAGAAGCCGGCAGCCTGTTCAACCTAAGGTTAGCAAACATAAACTCTCGCTCATCTGATTAGATTTAACATTTTATCAATAATTTTTTGGCAGTTCTATCCCAAATTATTACTCAATCTACTAATAAAAATTGGACTTGTTAATAAATAATTATGCATTACGTGAAATCTATGCAAAAAAATTAACGGGAATATTGTAGCATTATTAAATAATTGCTGCAAAACAAATATTGCGTAAGAGCAGTGCCTAGTCAGAATAGATTTCTGATTAATTTTATATTATACATTATAACTTTCCCGCGAATTGTTAGTTTTTAATACATTTTTGATCTTTCTGAGCCGATAAAATAATTTGAAGTTTAAATGGATCGCGGATAATCTTTATCTAAAGCTGAAAGGTTCAAAATTAAATGTAATGCAGAAGACGAATAGTTGACTTTGATCGAATAAAAAATTACTGAGTTATAGGGGATCAAATTAAATTGTTTTTAAATATTTAACGTTTTTCACCAAATGTTGTCTATTCGGAAGCTGTGCTGTACCACAAATAATTTTAATTTTGAAGCCTTTAAAACAATATATTTAGTAGAGGGCTGCACGAATATACTCTCAAGTACTCGTATGTATGTTTGTGTGTGTATGTATGCATGTTTTTTCTGTATATGTATGTATATATGTATGTTTACATGTATATTTGGTCGTGGCTATGTACACACATCCACATGCATGTGTAAATAACAATATAAATAAGAACATACATCTATGCACATACAAAATTCATACGAGTACATTCTACACTTTGCAGCCCTCTAATATATAGATCACTTTAATCGAACCAGCTTTTGCCTCTAGGGAATGAAGTTATAAACATTTTTTAATGCATATTTCTAACTGAAAAAAAATTATATTACTGGCAACAGAGAGCTGTCCATTTCAATTGCTATTTACTGCCTTTTTGGCAACCATTAATTTGCAGTTGCCGACTGGCAACGCAACTAAAGTTCGGTTGCATTAAATAATATACCCAATTATGTTTGTTTTATGTTTTTTTTTCTCTAATATGTAACCATAAAAAATTAAAAAATATATTTTCATATTATTTTATTTTTGGTACTTTCTTCGTAGGTAAATGCATATTTTTGCGCATATTTTTCATTTTTAGGTGCATTTGTTAAGCGTTAAAATCAATTTTTAGTTGCATGAAAGTCCGAGCTCTGCTAATCACCCTAAAAAATGCATTAGAAACTTTATACATATTGCTTGTAAAGCACTGTAATGCAAAGCATTTCAAGATTGATATTTCAAAAATAAATAACACCACTTAGTTCATTCACTGCGTAAGAAAAATTGCCCCAAGTTTCTCTTTATTTAGTAAAAAGTATAAAAAAAGTGGCAAGAATTTCAAAAAATATCACATTTGGGTGCATTTTGTAAAAGTAGCAAAATAGTATTCATGCAGTATCCAAGAAGTGGCAAATTGCTACTTTAGTAGCACCAGCGGTAACGCTGGCTGAAAGTCTTCTATAGAAGAAGTCAAGAGATACTTAAGAGCTCCTCATACATATGTATGAGGCACAATGACATCATATAACCAAACTTGCAAACAATCACTCGGCGGTATTTTAAAGTCTTCAAATGACTTCTGCCGCATCTGAGAGACTATTTTCTGCTGCAGGTCTCGTTCAAACAGACTTGCGAAATCCCCTTTCGCCGCTAAATTGGATAAAACTTTGTTTTTCTAAACAAAAATCTTTAACAATATTGATTTTAAATATGAATAATTTTTTACACTATAATTTTGTATAATATTTAGCAAAACATTTACTCCAGTTGTGTTTTGTGTATTTTACATTCAATATAAATTCACTTAGCTTATCGATATCGTCGATATCTTACTTTGAGTATCGGTATCGTTATTGTATCGACAAAAGGCATACACAGGAAAAAATAAGCTGTTTTTTTTAATTTCCTGTGATAAAGAATTCCGCTATATTAATAACAAACCTTAAAAAAATTTGTTTCAAATTTAAGTAAGTTGTTTCATTAAAACTTGGGAGAATTTTGATAAAAAATTTATTTAAAATTAACTTAAAAAAAATATAAAAAAAATATTTGATATGACTGGGCTACGAACCCGCGCTCTTCGAACGTAAAGCACGCTACCTACAGCTGAGCCGTATCCCAGTTATTTTTTAACGAGATAAAACTTGTTTTAAAGTACTTAACCCTGGAAAGCATGTCTATGTATACATCGAATTAAGTACATACATATGTATTTGATTTAACGGCTATTTTTATTAAAAATTTGCAATTTTTCAATAACTT
The DNA here is from genome assembly GCA_956483635.1 of Panzeria rudis. Classification (NCBI taxonomy): domain Eukaryota; kingdom Metazoa; phylum Arthropoda; class Insecta; order Diptera; family Tachinidae; genus Panzeria; species Panzeria rudis. The sequence goes on along the minus strand of OY101447.1, from coordinate 39,841,091 downwards.
TTTTATCAAATACTTTTTATTAAGTAATTTTTAAAATGCGCGGTATTGATAAAAATTGTATTAAGTTAATGACAATATGTTATTGAAATTATTGTTTTTTTCAACAACATTATTTTATTGAACATAACTCTTATCTATTTTGTCTGTGTATCTATGCTTCCCTAATTATAACGTCTCCCTGTACATGACTCATAACTCATTCTGAAACAAACCGGATCGCTTCTATTGCGTTATATATGAGAAAAGCAAAATGTTACATACACGGAAAAAAGTAAAAATTTAACAACGTCAATTTTCGAAAACAGCATTAAAGTCAATAAAACCTGTATTTGATTCAAGTATAATGTTTGTTAAAAATACATTTTCTTAAATCATTAGAGAAAAATAAAAATATATTAATTTAAATAATTTAAATAATTTTTATTGAATCAACACACTTCCATAGAACAGTGTACAAATCACAGGAAATTTTCTTCTGTGTAAGAGGAGAAAATATACTTTGTGCGATATCTTTCCTACCATGTCCAACTACTTTTTCGCAAAAGTACCTTTTAAGAAGTATTTTTTTTTAACAAAAATACATTTTCCAAAGCAGCTCAGCCAAAAATCTGCTTTTTCGCTAAGTATCTATTCGAAAGAGCGGTATTTGCTAAAAATACCTTTTCCTAAAAGTAAATCTTTCTAAAAGTATCTTGCCATGAAAGTACCTTTACCTAAAATTACCTTTTCCTAAGACATCTTTTCCTAAAGAGCCTTTTCTAAAACTACCCTTCCCTAAAAGTATCTTTTCCTTTTGCTCAATGCGCATTGTGCAATTCGTACAAACATATTATTAGCGCCACTCTTTGCGCAATGCCCATTTTATATTTTTGTCTATCGCTTTGCTCTGCACATGGCGCATATTGAGCGGCACATTGCGCATGCTCTTTTTTATAGCAACGGTGCACGTTTGAACAGAATTAAAAAATTAGCAGACATAATTAATAACGTCGCTGTTTCTGACTTTAGGCTTGCCAAAATAAGAACTTTGGGGTTTTCGAGGGTGCTGAGTTGATTTTTGATATTATTTTGGCTAACGGGCAAAGAAGGGCTGAGGGGGCGGGGATTATGGGAGTATAATTAAACACAAAAACGTAATGGGTATCGTTTTGTATGCTTTTGGGTGCTCCCATTTCATTTTTGGTATTTTTTTCGTAGTAAAATTGAACACAAAAACTTAATGGGTATCGTTTTCTTTTTAATTATTTTTTTTTATTTTTTGTGAAAGAGAAGTACCACAATCAGGAAATTAATGCCTACCAGTTAATTAATTAATTGGAAAATGGATAGTGTAGAGAGAACAGGTGGTGAAGTGTGAGAGAGATAGAAAGCTTAATTCATTTACAACTCTGCTATTACGAACTTTTTTTGTAGAGCAGTGTTCCAGCCCCTCTGGTGTTAAGTAGAGGCATTAATTTGTTTAACCCTGCGTTTAGACGTGCAAGTACTTGCGTGCAAGTTCTGTGTACGTATTATCAACGAAAATTTCGAAAAAATGCCCAACTGTCTTGCAAGTTGCTTGAATGTTTACACGGGCAGGTAAAAGTTCATTTTAAAAATGTCGGCGAGAGCTGAACAACTAAAAAAAATTTCTTTATTATTGATATAATTTGCTGTTCATATCCCATAAAATGGGATAGGAACGGTACAAATTTATTAGCTTTATAATATTTTCTTTACTTAATTTTAAGTTTTAAAACTTCATTAACTGCTTGATTTATGTATATTTAAGGAAAATAATATTAAATTAACTTTTAAATTTACTTAAAATCAGTAAAAATACAATAACATTATATTGCAATCCAGTTAATGTGTACTAAACTGTTGATAGGGTAACACTGTTATTTAACTTGTCATTTTACTTGTTGCAAGTGTCAAAAAATCACTGTCTTGTAAAATCCCTTGCGAGTGAGCTGCAAGTTGGCTGCAAGTGCCAATAGTGTAGGTGTATTAGTAAAAAAGTAAGACTGTATTGAGTTTTTCGAACTTGCACCTGCACGTGTAAACGCTAATTAGTTCTTATTAGTTCTTTTACTTCGCCACCGGTTCTGCTACAATACCGACGAAGGAGGGTGGTGTGAAATGCATTGGGATATGTTAGTAATAATAATTCGCAGCCGGTACTGGCAAAGTGATCAGTGCTATGCTTTCATTACTTTAACAGTCCAACAATAATCAAGGTAATAACACACCAATGCACATCAGAAAAATTCATGATGTTGTTGGCTTGCCTCAAAACTATTCTTGAACTCAAGATCTCAGGGTTTGTTGTCAAAGGTGCTAGCCATTCAGCTAACAGCACGGGGCGAATTTCCGGTCCGGATGTAGAAGTATAAACCGCACTGCCGTCCCAACTGCCGGTCCCGACTGGAACCAGAAATATGAACCTCACTGCCGACCCAACTTCCGGTCCGAACTGGAATTGGAAATATGAACATATCGACCCAACTATCCACCCAAACCGGAAATATGAACCGCAATGCCGACCCAACTCCCGGAACCTGAAATATGAACCGCACTACCGACCCAGCTTCTGGTCCAGCTCCTGAAGCGGAATTGCGAACTGCACTACCAATGCATTTCAAGAGGAAGTCCGGAGCCGGTACTGTCATCCCACTGTTGCTATATCTGTTTTGAGATTTGTACTTGGACTAAGGCATACGGTGTGTTTGGAAAATTTTTGCAACAAACTACGATGGCATGCAATAACGTCCTTGGAAATAACGTCGATTGCATTCACTAACATTTTTTACTACTGCAAAAAAGCGCAACGGAAAACTCTCCTTTTTTGCGCTTGCTCCTTTTGCGCATCGAGAAAATAATGGCAAACGCAAAAAGAGCGGTGTTGCGCTACATTTTTTCATACTCTGCTTTTACATTACTTAATATCAATTAAATTTTGGTTGGCTTAAATAGCCTCTATTATAAATTTTATAAAAATTGTTTAGGTGAATTTTTTTGTATCTACCCCATTCTTGGTACATTTTTAGCGCTGTAAAAAACACGAAACTTGCTAAATTAGCTTTGTATGGTGAGAAAGGGATTCAATTGAAAATAATTTATTTAGTGCATAAAAGTATTTAAAACAAAGTTGTACATATAGAAAAAAGTACCAAAGAGAGTTACAATTTTTACCCTTTATTAATCGAATTTCGTAAAAGAACAAAAATGTATTCGAAAGCTTCCTAAAACGATAAGAATACATTGTAAATTTCATTCCTTCGCTTATCAATTTATTAATTTAGAAGATAAGAAAAAAACAACTACCTAGATTATATTAATTAAAAATCAAAACTGTAACTAACATTTATACGCTTATTTCTCGATTTGATAATGATTTATTTTGAACTTTACGGCTATGATAGTTTGGGTCCGGAGATAAGAGATTACCTAAAATTCCTTTTTATTGGATCTATACATCGAGCAGTAGGTAACATACATCTCTAATCTGGCAGCACAAACCTGTTTCATTTCAAAATATTCCTTTTGTAACGATTATACAGCATAACCTTAAAAGTTATGACATTTGAACTAAATAGATAGAGTGAAAGATAACACGCACATTAAGAACGAAATGTTAAATAAACTTAACATTAAAGGAGCACTTGATTTCTTCAAACACATGCGCACTTACGGCTACAAAATGTCAAACGATGTCAGTCTATGAAATAAGGATATTTTCTCTTAACTAGTTGACATTATGCCAGTATAAATAAAGAGTAAAACAAAATTAATTTAAAAAAAATATATGGTACATAATTTGAGTAAGTTTTATTAGAATAAAATTTGTGAAATAATTTTTTTCCTTTGGAAAATTTCTAATAGTCCGTGGGACACTTGCTAAAATGTGAGAGCGATTTATGAGCATATCATACTATTCTATTTAATGTGTCAAAATATGAATTGATGTTGCTCTCTTTATGTTTTCTACTTTTTCTATTCGTTCTATTTGTGCTGCTTTCTTAACGTAATTGTCATAAAAGCATGTATTGAAAAATTGTATGTATTTCTACTTGATACAGCAACTAGTGGTCAAAGTAAAGTGGAATAACTAGAGTGCAAAATGAATTGAATAGAAACGAAGATTTCAAAAATGACAAACGTTGTATTTCATAGTTATGAAAGTGAATGAAAAAAAGAAGTGCAAATATATATATATAACGTTTAGAGACTACAAAAAAAACCTACATACACATGTATGCACGTTAGTAAATGTTGGTGAATAACGGCTCTATATTGAGCGGTTATTGGGTATGCAAAAGTATGCGTGAGTATGTAATTGTTTAAATGAAGTTTGAAGCAAATAAAATGTCATAGTATACTTTTAGGCTGCAAAATTTTCTTTAGCAAACAGCAGTAAATTAATAATGCATATACATTGATTGGCTTGCTTTTTAGCTTAAATATAAAAATATTTATATTCTTGTTAGTGAAAATTAAAAAAAAGAAAAATAGTAGCGTTGAAATATTCTGCGCCTATCTATTGATATGTGCAATCAAAATTCATGGCTATAAAAATCTTGTATATATTTTAATTTAATAACTTCCGCAAAATCCTCATTTACAACATGTTGCTAAATCATTTTCAACTACAACTAAGATTTATTTTACCACCAACATTCAGCATTTCTTTTTATTTCACCCAACAATTGCCTCTGATTTATTCTCTTTGCTCTTTGATATTTATCTAAAATTATTAATTCAAATTGTTGTTGGCTTTTATTACTTTAATGGACATTAAATAAAATTCATATAGTTCTTTTTCATAAAAAAAAATTTCGTACAGCAGAACAAAGAGAGAGTAATAATATGTGTGTCTGCGTGCATTTTTATTCCCTGTTATCTGCTAAATGTCATACGTTTACTAACAGTTTTTTTCTTTTTATTTTACTTTTGTTGTTGTTGCTTAACAATATTTTGTTGTTTCTTTTGAAAGTGTCAGCATGCATTTATCCCACACAAAGTGTGCTGACACCACAAGTGCGTTTAAATTTCGATTAATCGATTTTTAGATGCAGCAATAAAGTGAATTTTATGATTTTTGCCAAAAGTGACAGACTATAAAATACTCTGGGTAACTTCAAAAATCTTACAAAGAAAGGGAGATGTGAGTCGCAATAGTATTTATGGTACATACGTTTTATTTGAGACATCATTAGCTAAACATTTAGTCTTTTTTATATTCTTGTTTTACATTTTATTTAGTGCAACTGTAATTCGAGTTTGAAAGCTCCAAGCACTCTACTACGAGGTACAATATAATATTCGAGTTATAGCTGTGAGGAAGAAATTCCCAATCCCATGGTAGGGCACCCCAAACATATAAAACTACAACTTCTCAATTTATAAATGCCGTAGTCCAGGTTCTGCGAAATATCGAACTCAGCTATATAGCGATTTTTCTCAAGTCCTTTCGGTTGATTAAACAGTAAAAAATACATATTAAGAAATTCAGAAAAGTGCGACTTTCACTCGCACACGTCCAAAAATACCATCTTCGTTTTGGCGATTTTTGTTTGTTTTGGGGACTTTCCATATGGGCGTATTTCGTTTTAGCGATTTTTTTCCTTTTGAACGAATTTTTTTGGGATTTTTTTTAGTTTTAGCGATTTTGTCGTTTTATCCTTTTTCATTTTGGCGATTTGTTTCGTTTGGATATATCTTTAATTTTGAAGTTTGTTTTAGTTTGGCGTTTTTCTTTTGTTATGGCGATTTTTTTTTCGTTCTAGCAGATTTCTTGTTCAACCGATTTTTTTTTTGTTTTTCCTGATGTTTTTAGTTTTGCCGATTTCTTTGGTTTTTGTGCTTTTTTCATATTGATGAGTTTTTTTTCGTTTTGGCTATTTTTTAATTTTGATGTTTTTTTTGCTTTGACGATTTTTTCGTTTTTTCTTTTTGGCGATTTACCTTTGGGCTTGTTTGTTGCATTATTTTAAGGGATACCCTTATATTATTAATTTAGCCTTTCTATTATTAATTTTGTTGGTTTCAAGAGTCTAATTATTACGGCTCAATTTACAGAAAGTACTACTTCATTAAGCGTAGGTAAAAATGTTGGGTCAATTCGGTTAACTATAACGTGCGACCTCTAGTAGTCAAAGTTAAAATTTTGCTAAATTTATAGAAATGAAACATAATTTCTAAAAAAAAACTTTGACTGGGTGTAGGTAAAAATTTGAGCCGAATTGGAGAACTCGAAGGAGTCCCTTTTTAGGGTTCGGTACAACAAATGTGAAAAGGAACCCTGTTGTTTCGCTGCACTGTCCTTCCGTCTGTTCGTCCGCTTGAAATTTTCACATAATATGTGTAACTATGGCCGCTACAACAAATACTAAAAATTTATGAAATTTAAATATAAAAGGGTGTTCTAAAGCGAGCAACGAAACAAGTTTAAATCTTAATGTAATATACAGACATTTCATATATAAACACTTGATATTTTCAAAGTTAGTGTATTATACAGACTATACCAATATATATTGAAATTTAAACAAAAAAAAAATTAAAGGGTATTCTATCAGTTAATGTAATTATGATTATGTAATTTTGCCAATTAGCTGTATCTTGGAAACCGTAAAAATTTGCATAGCTAGCATAGCATTTTAAAGGCAATAGTAACGAATACTAACAAACAACCTAACTAAAAATTAAAGGGTATTCTATCATTTAATGTAATTTTTACTATGTAATTTTGAAAATTAGCTGTATCTCGGAGACCGTAAGAGACAAACTCTTGAAATTTTACTAAAAAACAAACAAACTAAAAAATAAAGGGTATCCCAACATAAAATGTAATTTTGAAATTAAGCTGTATCTTATGAACCATAATAATTACACGCTTGAAACATACAAAATTAATACTTCTAAAAGGGTAAATAAATAAATAAAGCATATCTATTCATGTAATGCAAGGAACTTAACAAAAAGTAAATCGCCAAAAGTAAAAAAAATCGCCATAGCAAAAAAAGAACCGCTGAAAGGGCTGAAGCGAAAAATCACCTAAACGAAAATTCGCCAAAAGTAAAAAAATGCCCAAAAGCGAAAAAATCGCAAAAAAGAAATAAAAAAAAAACAAAAATAGCTAATACGAAAAAAGTGCCCAAAATGGAAAAAAGCGTAAAAACGAAAAAAAAACTCATAAACGAAATAAATCGTGAAAACAAAAAAAAAAAAAAAACTAGAAAAATATTCAAAAAGGAAAAACCGCGAAATGAAAAAAGTGCTGAAACGAAAAAAACACCAAAGCGATAAAAATCCCCAAAACTAAAAACCGCAAAAAATCGCCAAAATGGAAAAAAATCGTTATAACAAAATAAAACATAAGAACTAAAAAAACCCAAAATAGAAAACCAAAACGAAAAAATAATATAATAATCGAAAAAAAAAATTCGTCAATAAAAAACCCAAAAACAAACAAAAATCGCAATTACGAAAAAAGGGATACATATATGCAGCATATGTTATTCGTACGGAACCCTTCGTGTACGAATCAAAGTTGTACTCAGCGTTACTGTTGAAAATTTTCAGAAACGGGCTAAAAAGGGGATTTTGAAAATAAAAGGGGCACAAAAAGGGGATTTCTGAGAAAAAAGGGGCAACTTTAATAACAAGAAAAATGTAAAAAAAAGTTATTTAATTTTCAAAAAATTAACGCCACTAAACATAAACTGCCGGTCATCTGATTAGATTTAACATTTTTTGGCAATTTTATCAAAAACTATTGCTCAAACTACAAATAAAATGGGACTTATTAATAAATAATATGCATTACTTGAAATCTATGCAAAAAATTAAAGGGGATATTGTACCATTATCAACTAATTGCTGCAATACTAATTTTGTCCAAGAGAAGTACCTAATGAAAATAGGTTTCTGATTAATTTTATAGTTTACATTATAACTTGCCCGCGAATTGTTAGTTTTTAATACATTTTTGATCTTTCTAAGCCGATAAAACAATTTGAAGTTTAAGTGGGTCGAGGATAATCTTTCTCTGAAGCTGAAAGGGCCAAAGTTAAATGTTATGATAAAGAAGGTCTTACTCATGATCAAATTTGGAGAAAAAAAATATTGAAAGACGAAATTGTGTGAGTAATTTCTTATTAACTGCCATTTTTTGTAAAATAAAACGAAAATTTTGTGTGAGAAATTATATTGCCAATAAAGACAAATTGTCGTATTTTATTGCTGTTTTGAACATAAATTCTCACACGAAATTTTTGTTTTATTTTACAGAAACTGGCAGTAAATGGGACTAACATTAAAGGAGACAACTCAGCAACTGAAATAAAGCAGCAAAAATAAAGAAAAAAGTTGGAAATAAATCTAGTTTGACGGCTGTAGAACGCGTAATACATAACACTACTTTACATATTTTTATTTTTCGCAAGTATAACGCTTCTAGTGCATTTCTTTAGGGAAACTAGAATATGTTAAACACAATAAAAATAAAATATAAATTTTCATTTCGGTCATTGTCCATATAATGATACCTTTGTGTTTTTCGATGTATACTTCCCGTCAAAGCGCTATTCACAGGCAAAGGCTGGCTTAATTAAAGTGCTCTTATTTGAAAGGCTACAAAATTATGCGTCGTCGTTGATTATGATCGGATAAAAAAATTACAGAGTTATAGGGCATCGAACTAAAAATTTTTTTTAAATATTTACGAACGTATGCATAACGAAAAATTATCATGCAGTTAGCATAAATGACAATGTTGAACAGGAGTTTAACGAGTTTCGATATAAAATTATAATTTAAAAATTACTGTAGATTGCAGCCGAGACTCATGGCTATATTCTGTAATGATTTCTAATATCAAAATATATGGAAAAACTCAGCAAGATCCAGTTCAATTTCGACACTCATGCTAACTTCATGCATGCATGAACCTTAACGTTTTTCACCAAGTGTTGTCTATTCGGGAGCTGTTTTGTACCACAAAGAATAAAAAAAAAATCCCTAGCTAAAAAATTTTATTGAATAGTTTATTCGATTTCAAAAGTTTTAAGCAGTAATGGAACGAAATCGTATAAAAACTAAAACTGCTAGAAGGAAAAAACGAAAACGCTAGCATTTCAATTTACTAGCTAATCCTTTATTCAATAGTTTTATTTTATTTTGTTTTTTACTAGTGCATTTTTAGTAAATTTATATGTTGGTGGTTTGGTTGTTTTAATATAGCATTTTTAGTTTTTATCTCATTTCGGTCCATTATGTCTTAAATTTTTTTAAATGGAATAGACTATTCAATGAAAATTTATAACTATGGATTTTATTATTATTTGTGATACAAAACAGCTTTGACAACACTTGGTGAAAAACGTTAAACATTTTAACTTTTACCACTTATAACTCAGTAATTTTTTATCTGATCAAATGCAGTTATACACTATTGGACGCGTTATTTTAAAGCCTTTCAAATAATATATAGATCACATCGAACCAGCTTTTAAATCTGGGAAGTATACATCGAAAAAACACAAATGTACCGTTATCTGGAAATGGCCGAAATGAAATTTTTTTCTTTCCTTTTCCATGTTAAGCATATCCTAATCACCCTAAAAATGCATTAGAAACTTTATACATTTTGCTTGTAAAGCAGTGTAGTGTAAACCATTTCAAAAGATTAATTTTGCAAAAAAAAAAAACACTCAGCTCACTGCGTAAGGAAAATTATCTCAAGTATCTCTTCATTTCAAAAAGTGGCAAGAATTACAAAAAGTATCACATTTGGGTGCGTTTTGTAAAAGTAGCAAAATAGTATCCAAGCAGTCGAAAAAGTGGCAAATTGCTACTTTAGTAGCACCAACGGTAACGCTGGTTGCACTTTACTGAATTTATTTCTGCTTGATTTTGATAAATTTCACAACATTTTAGCTTTGAACTCAATGAGGCACGCGTGAAAGTTATCTTATTTAGTATACTTTTTTTTAATTTTTATTTAGTATACTTTTAAGATGGCTGTCAGTTTTCAGGAATATTAACTATTTAGCTGACTTAAAAAATATATATTTTTTGTGATCACTCAGAAAAATTATACAGATTTTTTTTGATTTAAAGGAAATATTAACTAAATATTATTTCCATATCAGTCAAAGAGCAACAATTAATATTCTTCCTCATCTAATAAAATCCAATTGATTTAATCGTTAGCTTGCAAACAACTATAAAATATTTATGTACTATTTAAATATGTATGTACTTCACAAAACTACATATACAATGCAAAAGGTCATAGTCCAACTTGATCCAGCAGCATTTACAAGCCCACAAGTATAGTGAGTGACTCCCATGATGTTACAATAAATACGATTGACTTGAAGCTCCTACAACAAAACTGCACACACGCATAAATCTATCCATAACTGTTTAAAGTTTACAGTATGTATTCTATTATTAAATTTGCATAGAAGAAATATTTTATAATATGTATGAATTAATTTAAATGTTAAACACTAGTTGTTATTTAAATTTAAAATTGATAAAAATTAATTATATAATTTCAAATCGTTTATAAAACAAATTTCAATTGTACACAAACCCATACAAAAACATTCCCTCTTGCAAATGAATTCCTTGTGCGTATTAAGCATGAAAATAAATAAATAATGAATCTTTTTAGAGCATACTTCTTGGGTTTATTTAATATATTATGTATACGTCACTCGAATAGTGGCAACTTTTGAACATTGTACTATGGCTCAGACTATGGAAGGGCAAGTGAAAAATATATATCGATATATGTATATCGATATCGATATATTTTTAAATATCGATCGGCATCGATAGAAATATCGATATATCGAAATATCGATATTTTTCAACAATGATAATTCATACGTAGTCTCCAAATTTTTACTAAAAATAAAACGAAAATAGTACCTTTCTTATAAATAACTAAGCTGGAAAGAGTTAATTTCCAAGATCCTTACTGTTCCACCAATATTTCATGGAACATACATGAACAAAATTACACTCAAGGAATGATCATTTTTCGAATACACAAAATATTATAAATAAAACAAAAGATTTTGTTAGTAATATTCTATTTGATGAAGACTATGTCGAAATATTTTTAAAAATTGCACGAAAAGCAAAACCAAAGCTAAAAATATTTCGAATTTGATATTGTCGATATATTTGGGGAAAAATATCGATATATCGAAATTAAAAATATCGACGATATATATAGATATATTTTAGAATATATCGATATATCGATATATTTTGCCCATCCCTAACACAAACCCATACAAGCATTCGCTCTTGCACATAAATTCCTTGTGCGTATTAAGCATGAAAATAAATTAATTATGATTCTTTTTAGAGCGTACTTCTTGGGTTTAATTATTATATTACGTATACGTCACTTGAATACTGGAGTCTTTGCAAAATATGAATGCAACTTTTGAACATTGTACTATGGTTCAGACTAGAGATCAGCGCGTGACGTGTTTTTTCGTAACACGAACACAAACGACTCTACACGAAGTGTTCGTGACAGAAAGTTTGATTTCGTGCGTGTTCGTGTCGCATTGTTGTTGTTGAAAAAAATTAGATACATTTATTACGGAAGAAAAAAAGTAATGGAGGGACTACTATGAATGGGAGTGGCACTGCCCACTTTTATCGTCATAATATTTGACTTTCAGCGGATCTTAATGTTTTTGTCAAGTTTCATAAGATTCGTCTAAGTGGATCTAGCTGAAAAAGAATAATTCATTTGAATGGGTGTGGCACTGCCTGCTTTTTCAATCATAACATTTCATTTATGCTGGAGCTTAATGTGTATGCCAAGTTTCATTAGATTTGATTAAGAATAAGTAGTTTAAAACTATATTTACTTTGAATGGGCGTGGCACTGCCCACTTTTCTAATTATAATATTGCATTTATAGCGGAGCTTAATGTGTGTGCCAAGTTTCATATGACTGATTAAGTAGAAGTAGTTTAAAAATAATATTTACTTTGAATGGGCGTGGCACTGCCCATTTTTCTCGTCATAATAGTGGACTTTCAGCGGATCTTAATGTTTTTCTCATGTTTCATAATATTCGGCTGAGTAGAACTAGCTGAAAAATAATAATTCATTTGAATGGGCGTGGCACTGCCCACTTTTCTAATCATAATATTTCATTTATGTTGGAACTTAATGTGTATGCCAAGTTTCTTTAGATTTGATTAAGTAGAAGTAGTTTAAAACTAATATTTACTTTGAATGGGCGTGGCACTGCCCATTTTTCTTGTCATAATAGTGGACTTTCAGCGGATCTTAATGTTTTTGTCATGTTTCATAATATTCGGCTGAGTAGAACTAGCTGAAAAAAAATAATTCATTTGAATGGGCGTGGCACTGTCTACTTTTCTATTCATATCATTTCATTTATACTGGAGCTTAATGTGCATGCCAAGTTTCATTAGATTTGGCTAAGAAGAAGTAGTTTATAAATAATATTTACTTTGAATGGGCGTGGTACTGCCCACTTTTTCGTCACTATATTGTGTTGTTACAGGAAGGGAATGTTTCTACAAAGTTTCACAAGAATCGACAAAGAACTTCGCCCTAAAATAGTTTTGGCCAAACAAAGTGGTCGTCTGAGCCATAGTGCATTAGAACAAGATAGAGAACAAGATAGACTTTATGGGCACTACTTTCAAAGTGGAACAGCTTAAAGAGGAACAGTGCAACAGTAAGATAAATTTAAGTATTTGGGATGTGAAAAATCTTTAACATCTTCTAGCATATAAAATCATAGCAGATTTTAATATTAAAGCAGCTCTTTGATTTAAAAAGTAATTCCTTTTGAAAATATAAATTTTTTCGTTTCGGATTACATTTTCTCGATGAAGTTTCATAAATAAATGTTCATAAATTTTTTTTGGAACGAAGTTCCTTATGGCACGTTATGGATATGATATGCAGCACATAAATATTTTCTATGCTGGTGGGTACAACAATTTTTTATCTTAAATGAAGAAATACGTATAACAAATACGTGTAAAGATTACTGGTAAGAAATATGTGTAACCACAATTCAAAACACAATTCGTGGTTCTCGGTGTTGCTGTTATTTTCCGGAGAAGTTCTGCAATTTCGGGGAGATTTTCATCCCGGTTTTTGGGGATCCGGGGAACTTCTGAAATTTTGGGGAGATTTTTGTTTTAGTTTTTGAGAATCCGGGAAACTTCTGGGAAAAAAATCATAGAGGAGAATCTAAGCTTTAAGCATGTTGAAACTTGGACCACACACGTTGAACTACAGGTTGTCAAAGTTGACTACCTCTGCCATGTCGGCCTCATAACTTTTACAAACATTAACCGATTTTAATAAATTTAAACTTGGTGTAAAGTTTATAAATGGGCAAAGCAAATACAGTTTATTTTATTAAAATATCTTTAATATTTTCAAAGATATTTGGCTTTGAGTTTTAAAATTTTAACTTTTGGCCTCGACTTTGTTCTCTATTTCGTCAATATCTCCGGTAATAATATAGCTAACATTTGTAAAAACTATTTTATGAATTTAAACACAATCCTTCTTAATATGCAGACAAAATTTTTTAGTTATCTCAATTCATACTGTCGTGAAGAGCAATCAAAATGAAGATTTTGAAATGAGAGTGAAAAATTGCTTGACTTTTACATAAATAAAAACATTTTTTAAAAGCACTTGAAAGGTCCTTGAAAACTCCCATTAGTTTTTTGCGTAACATTCAATACATTTTTATACAAACTTCATATATTTTCCAAGCACACAATAATAATTTAAATAACAACAATTGGCTTGTATAATATTCGATGAGTTTTAGTAAAAACTCTCGTTAATTATACGCAAAATATCTTTCAATTAATTTCTTAACCTATGGGTAACGGTCAATACTTATTTGAGGATGCAAGCCATGATGTTTGATTTTTTTAATGCCATTTCCATAATAAAAAGGACGATGGAGCTTACAAAAAGTCTCCTACGACTACTTTCATTCTTGTTTTAAATACAAGAATCATTTAAAGAGTTTTGCTTTTATTTTGTTGTCGAAAGAGATTTGTCTGTCTGCTTGCTCCCTCCTTCAACCTCCATAATTTTTAACTGGGACAGTTTTAGCCATTTGTTAAACCATATCAACCCTTCAATCTATTTTAATATTATGCATTTTTCAAATACTTTTTCTATATTTATGACCACATGCCCACGCATGTAATGTGTGTAATAAAATGGGTTTTTGTTTGCATTTGCCTTAACATTTATTATCTAGTTTTATTATTAATTTCTTTATGAAGTTGTTTAACACCTACAATGTATGCAATATATGCGTATATACATAAATTTAATAATAAAATTATACATTTGCCCTTTTAAAATTGTTTTAAAAAATAAAAAATAAATGCTTTTGAATTTTTGTGATAAAACAACTCTCCGTATAACAATTTAATTTAATTATTTTTGTCACAAAAAAAAAATTGGTGGTTTGGAGTTTTGCATTAATTTCGACACCGAAAAATAATCGTGTAGAATTCTGTACAGAGTTTTGCAAGTTTCGTCCGATGCTGGATGTATTGTGGATGATTTAACTGATTTAAAATTTCATCAGTAGTCGTTTTTGAAGCGGATTGCTTAGAAATATTAAAAACGAAAATTTGAAAATTTTTTGAGAAAAATGACAAAATGGAGCAGTTTTTGACTCTGATTTCAAAATCTTAGCTTTGATAGTTAAAAAATTGCAATGGGATTTATAAAAAAAAGTTTTGCAAAATAGTTATATATATTTTGTTACATAAGACCAATTTTACCGATAAAATTCTTTAGTCGTCGGAAAGCTTATATCGTCCAAACTAATAGTCTGATCCATAAAAAACTATGCCTGGATAGGCTATATGCTACAAGGTCTGCAAATAAGTTATTTTTAACACAGTGGGCGTTATATGTTGCTATATACGACCAATTATAAAAATTCAAAATGCATTAAAAAAAATTCCAAGTACATTCAAATTTCAAAATGCATTAAAAATGTATCTTAAAAATGAAAAGGCCTATTTAATTGGTATTTCAATTTAATAACAAGTGGTTTCGGAAGCAAATTACAACAAAATCATATATTTAGGCCCAGATTCACAGTCATTAGTTAACTAATGACAAGAGTTTTGTCAATGATATTTTATTCACAGTTCTTTGTTTACCATTACGAGCCCTTAGAATAAAAGGGTTCCAACTAACATTTTGATCAAAGTACCTTTTTCAGTTAAAAATGGTCCCAACTACATTCATCACAACTTTCGCGAACAAGCAGTTCCATATGCTATCCTAGAATGAAAGTACTAGCTAGTTCTAGCTGGTTCTAGCTCAGAGATTTGGTTAATTTATGGATTGGAATATGTTCTTTTTGGTAGTTAGAACTTTGTTTTACTCTATTTTACATAGAACATTTTTATTCTAAGAGCTCGATTAGTTAAGCCGTCAAAACTCAGTGGTTAACAGTTACTTAGATGCTTTGAAAATTGTTATTTGCGTTTGTTAAATAATAATAGAATTTTTAGGCATACTTTTAGGAGCAACAAAGAATAAAGAAGAAAAACTCAAGTTTACAGTTTAAGTCAACTCTTGGACTGGAGCAAATAACAGTTGTGACATGGCTTCCATTCTCAAGAATGTATTTGCCCAAGGTTTTTTTTATTATAAAATTTGTATTGTAAATGCAATTTATGGTGTGTGTTTGGAAAAAATATGAAATTCAGATGAATATGTATTGAACGTTATTTTGACCAAAAATTTTTAACATGATATCGCTTTGAATTTCAAGTATTTTTCCTTAAAATCGATCAACAAGTTTTGATTTAGTTCACAAGTAAGTGACAGCACTTCATTGACAAAAATTGGATTTCCATATAATAGTAGTGGCACACTCCGCCCACCAACCAGACTCACGCGCACACACACGCACACGCACAAGTACAAATGCAAGAATATTATTTCACATGTATTTAAAAATTGATTCCAAAAAGTTACTCAAAAAAATAAAATCATATTTGTCGACCGATGTAATAAATAAGTAAAAGGTGCAGAAAATTTAACTTCTTAAACTACACTGTACCACAAAATCAATTTTTTTAAAATTGTTTTAGTACAATATAGCCTTATGCTCAAGATATAAGATGTGCTCTGCATTTTTATGTAAAAGACTACGAAAAACATTTTTGTAAAATATGTTAACCCCTCTAACTCTTCGCTGTATGGGATTTTGTTGTCCCTTTTTTAAATAAGAGTAAAAAAAACTCCCCTTCAGCAGCGATATAGCGGCCTGAAATGTTTGACATAAATGGTGAACACATCTGATACCTTAAATGTAAGGCTTAAAAGATTTCTTATGGCGAGTACTAATTGTGAATAAGTACGAAATTAACCCTTAAAGACATTAAGTCTTCATGATTTCTGGAGTTCACGTTGAGTCTGGAGCTTTAGTGTGTTCGGAAGGCATTTAGTAGAATTTTATGGCAAATATTTTTGGAAAACATATTAGCCCATTGTTAAGCCGGTGAAGGGGACTTTTTGTGCCTGTTTTTTGTTGAAAAAGATAAAAAGACTCATACAGCGATGAGTTAGAGGGTTAAAATATTCTGCAAAAATATTCCTCGTGGTGTTTTACATAAAAGTACTAAACTTATTTTATATCTTAAATGTAAGGGTTACAACATTTTCTCTGCCCAGTGCTAATTGTGGAGAAGTACAAAATTACCACTTAAGACATTTTGAGTTTTAAATTGTTTCTGGTGTTCCAAGTCTGCAGCTTCGTCTGCTTAAGTCTGCAGCTTCGAGACCTGTAGTAGAATTTTATGGCGAATATTTTTCTAGAGCATTTAAGCCTACTAGAAGGCCGCTGAAGTGAAGTTATTTGTCCCTTTTTGAGAAAGAGACAAAATTATTCATACTACAAAAAGAGTTAAAGGGTTAAAAATGGTTTTGTTGTACAGTGTTGTTTTTAATTTTTCGAAGAAGAGGCGAAAGAAAAGAGCTACAAAATCATACTATTTTGAAAATTTCTGGATGTTATAAAAACTTTTTTTTTGCATTTAAATTCGTTACATTTGACTTTTATTGTCTTTGTATTTTCTATAGAATTTTTGGTCTGTTTTAAACTTTCAAGAAACCGCGTGTTTCAGTTGTCATTTGATTTTTGTTTTTTGTTTTCCACATCTTTTCCCCCTTCTTTTGCTCATTTTACCATTAAAACTTGACTGTCTAAATTTGTTTGTGTGTGTGTGTGTGTGCATGTGCGTGTGTGCTGACTACAGTAAATGTGTCCATGTATTTGTGCAAATTATGTTTGTAACTGTTTCTCTGTGTAGTCGGGAGCCAGTATATTGAGTATGAGATCATATGAGTAATCAGTTGTTTTTTAACTGTGTTTGACTTGATTTTCAAACTTCTTCTATTCGTGTATGAAAATGTTGCGTCAGTATTTATTTCGAGTTTCATTAAACATCTTCTTGTCTAGAATAAAATATTTATAAATATTTTTTCCCCTAAAAATCTAAAAACTTTTCTTTTATATTTGTTTGTGTGTGTGTGCTTTTATTAAATATAATAAAAGTTCAATAAACTTGTTGTCAAGCGGAATTGAACAAGAGCTCTAGAGTTTGCCAAAAACAAAAAAAAAACTGAAAATCATAAATAAGTTCTTTTAAGTGTTTAACTTTGCAATAAAATTTTAGTTGTTTTTATTCTTTCTAAAGAAAATATAGTGGAAAATGTAATAAAATAAAAATAAATGTACAACATTTAATTTGAAAGTTAAATAAAAAGGAAATATGAATTTATTAAAAAAAAATGTTTTTTATGTGTGCCGGGAAATAAAATTAAAAATGCTGGATGAACAAATAAGATCATGTGAAGAAGATGAAAGAGGGATATAAATAAATGTATGTATACAATTTTATCATCATGAAAATGAATTAGAAAGTCATGGCAAATTATTTAAAGAACTGAGTGTTTTAAAGCAAAATAACTATTGAAGAATATTAAATTAGTTCAAATTATCGAACAGATTTCTTTGAATATACCAGGCGCGGATCCAGCTTAAGCTGGTGGGATGGGAGCTTTTATATGAAACATGCCATTTTGTACAATTTCTTTTAGAAACTCAATAGAAATGAGATAAATTTTAGTGCGTTTTGTTGGGAGGGGATATCCCTTTTATACCGTTGTATGGGTTTTTTGTTCCTTTCTTAAAAAATAGTCAACAACTACTGGTCAGCGGCGATATAGTGGTCTGAAAAGGTCTATAAAAATATTCCCCATAAAACTCTACTCAAGCTCCAGACTCAACTTAAACGTCAGAAAGCGTTCAAAACTTAAAAAATTTTTAAGAATTAATTTCGTAATTATTCATAATTAGTACTCGGCATAGGAAATCGTGTAAGTCATACGTTTAAGGTACAAAATGTGTTTAGAAATTCTATGTAAAACATCACGAGAATCATTTTTATGGAGCACTTTAGCTCTCTAAATTTCGTGAACAAAAGGCGCCGCGCAGTGCTGATATTGTGGGTTGGAATCAGGGATTTAACCGATACAGATATATTTCGATACATTGGTATCGGCGATATTTTACTGTCGATACGACGATACTTTAAAAAAAATTTTCAAGAGTGTTTATATAACAAATAATTTATTTTGTGTTAATTTTACCATGAATTAAATTCATTTACTCGTTTCTTAAATCTTATTAATATCAATTTTAAATATTAACTAGTTGGACCACGGACGACACAAACATCCGTATTCTAGATATGAGTGATTCCAGGTAAAACGGCCTAATGCAAGGAAAAAATGATTTTCTTATTTTGAATACAAATCTCTCAATTGATGTTTTTTAGATCATGACAATTATAGAAAAAATAAAAAATAAATTATTTAATATTTTTTAAGCAATTTGATCATCCACGAAACATTTTGCTCTCCCTCTTTGTATGTTTAATATATATTTCAGATTTTCGTTTCTTCCCTTTCTCATTATTAATAAAAACCCTAAAAGAATATACTTTTTCGCTTTTTATTGAATTAAAGAAAAAAAAACTCAGCTAGAGTATTCTGCTGTCTCTAATAGAACGGATAGCAAATAATTTAATGTGTTATTATTTTCTTATGCTTTATTTTTATATTATTTATATTAATGAAATCAAGAAAAAGTTTTATTTCTTCGAATTTTTAAAATTTCCGTATTAGGTCACACCCGTCGGTCACACCCATCTCATTTTAAAAATGGGTTTTTGTTAAGAAAACTGGTTTTTGCCAAACAGTAAGGACTTAATACAGCTAAAAACACTTTGAACAGACAGCTATACCAAAATTATTGTGTACGTTATAATAAACATTTTACAGAATTTATGCTGAAAGTCATAATTCTTTAAAAATAAGATTTGTAAGGCCACACCCGTCGCAGCTTTCTGACGACCATTCTGAGCAGGAATCGCGTTCTTTCAGTGTCTACCCGTTATTCAACGACTTTAAGCTTAATGGCCTTGAGAGTCGCAACCTTTTTTTATTTATATCAAAAAATATGTGTAAAGTGGCCACACCCGGCTAAATGGAATTACTCATATACTAAATGATTTCATTAAAGATCACAAAAACAATTATCCATAAATATCTCTTAAGAAGCAGCAACACAATATATAATGCATATACTGATCATAGTAACTTTCCTATACTAAAATTAAAATATAATAGCAAAATACAAAAACAAAATTCCTTCAATTACGCTAATTCTCAATTCATTAAAGTCCCTTCCCTTTTAGTCTTACACCATTCCAATAACAACATGAAGCAGAGAAAAATTTTGGTATTGTTATTATATGAACCGATTTTAGCAAAATATAATGTATACACCTCTCTGAAAAAAATATGTTTAAAGTTATACTAAAATCGGTTCAGTATTACGGGCATAAAAGGGATCTAAAAAAACGCGTTTGCCTATTAATTATAGAGATAATATTTTACGCTGTTATTTAAAAAGAATTGAATTTTTTAATTTTACCATTAACTCAAATTCAAATCGTTATTTTTTAAATGTTATTTCCATCAAAAAAATACATTCCAAAGAAGTCATGAAAAGTAGAATTTGCGATCCGGTAGAAGTGCAAATTTGGATAATTTCTAATGAGTTTTATATATGCTTGTCATTGCAAGATACCGGTATCGTCGATATTTCTTTTTGAGTATCGGTACCGGTATCGTATCAGCAAAAAGGTGTATCGTTACATTCCTAGTTGAAATGTTCTACAAAAATATTTGCCATGATCTTCTACTATACTCGTAGGTCTGCAAAGACACCCAAGCTTTAGGCTCAACGTGAACGCCAGGAACCATATAAAACTTAAAATGTGTTTAAGGGCTAATTTTGTACTTAATCGCAATTAGCACTGGGCATAGGAAATCTTTGCAAGCCTTACGTGTAAGGTATAAGATGTTTAAAGCGCTTTTATGGGAAACATTTTTGCAGAATATTTTAACCCTGTAACTTTTCGCTTTATGGTCCTTTTTGTCTCTTTCTTAAAATAGGGGCGAAAAACTGCCCTTCAGCGGCGATATAGCTGGCTACAGTGTTCTACAAAAATATTTGCCATCGAATTCTACTAAAAGTCTATAAAGACAGCTTAGCTCTAAACTTAATTTGAACACTAGAAATCATTTAAAAATGAAATTCGTTTATTCCGGCTTAAGGTCATTTTCTAAAAATTTTCAAAAAAGTTGTGTTTTTCATTTAAAAATTTAAAATGTGTTTTAGAGATAATTTTGCACTTATTCAGTCGGCATAATAAATGTTTCAAGTCTTACGTTTAAGGTACACGATAAGTTCAGCACCACGAGAAATATTTTAACCGTCCTACTCTTCGTTGTATGGGTGTTTTTGTCCCTTTCGTTAAACAGAGAAAACAATTTTTCTTCAGCGGCGCACAGTGGGGACTGTCGCAAAATAAATGGTAATAAATCTGGAACTTGTAAACAGCTAATTGGATTAAGCTGAAACTGAAAATATCTTCAGAGGACGAGTCAGGCTTTTTAAAGCATTTATTGCGGCCTTCTGGCTTAAGTGCGAGAGGAAGTACAGTGGGCGAAAGTTTACCACCTGTGACCAAAAAAAAAAAATAAGATTCTGAGGCTTTTAAAAAATTAAAGCGCTTTTAGTTAAGCTAAAAATTAAAACAAATAATGTCTTAACATGTGTTTCCGTATCTCTCATAGCTTAGAAGATATTTGACTTTAAAGAAAAAATTTTTTTTTTGTGTTTACTTTTTTTTGTGTTTTGCCTATAACTTTTTAGTTTACAGTTCGATTTTAATTTAAAAGACAAAATTCGATTCTTGACACAAATCTAAATGAAACGACATAAAAGTAGTTTTTATTTTTTGCATTTTTGAAGTCAGAAAAAGGCTGAAAATTCAAAACTGAGCTGAAAAAATCATGTTTCTTCAAAAAATTATCTTCATTACTTTAAATTTTTTAAGAAAGCTTTGTTTAGGGCATATTCACATATTACGTAACGCTATTTTTGGAGGTTTTATACCCCCCCTCCTTCCTAACGCTTCTTACAAAATTTTCAGTATAAAGTGTCTAATCCGTAGATTTTCTGAAAGAAGTCAAAGTTTAGGAAAAATAATGCTTTGTAACGTAAAAAATATATAATGAACTACTTTTATTTTTTCAAATTACCATTTTTGACTTCTATATGAATTCCTTTACTACGCCTGAAAAATTTATTCGAATATCTTTTACTGATTTCTAGATATTCCGATTGTAGGGCATGCAATTCAAAGAATATAAATAATTCTCGTAACATCTTTCCTTTCTTTCAAAACTCTATCTAAACCTCTACCTAAACCGCATAAAAACAACAAAACTATAATTGTAATATTATACAATACGTCTATGTACGCTTTTCATAATAAAAATAATTTTTGCAAAAAGTCGACAACTAAAGAGTCGTGGCGGCACTGCCCATAATATTTATCATAATGCTGTACTTTCACAAGAACTAATTGTGTGCAAAGTTTTAGAAGAATTGGTTAAGTAGAAGTAGTTTAAATGAATATTTACTTTTCATGGGCGTGGCACTGCCCACTTTTCTAACCATAATGCTGTATTGTAACAATAACTAAATGTGTATGCAAAGTTTCGTAAGAATCGGTTTAGTAGAAGTTCTTGAAAAATAATATTTACTTTGCATGGGCGTGGCACTGCCCACTTGTTTAATCAAGACGTAGTATTCAAACAGAAGGTTAGTTTGTGTGCAAAGTTTCATAGGAATTGGTTGAGTAGAAACTGTTGAAAAAGCATGTGCATTTACCCCGCCCACTTTTCAATGGGAACAATCTGTAAGTACATCCTTTTCAATAAGGAAAAAAAATCCGAAATCGGTTTATAAATGGCCGACTTTTGAGGAAACATCCATAAAATAAAATACATGACGAATTTCTCCTTTATTTTGAAGTCGGCTAAAAATACTCATCGTTATTATACAATCTGTTTTTCATATAAGATTACTTAGTACTAATAACACTAGACGGTTACGCTAATATATTTCATCATTACTCGCGAACAGTTCGTCCGATTTCAATAATTAAACCAGCAGAATATGCGAAATAAAATTATCTTTAAGTCATTTATATGTAATTTTTTTATATATCCAACTCTTTCGGAGCTATTCAGAAATTAGCGGTGAAAAATTAGGATTTTCATATAAATTTAAGCCTATTTTTATATGAAATTTTTATCCTTTATTGGAAAGGAATAAAATAAGTAAAAAATCATGAAAGTCGATGGTCAAATGTCAATTATATTTGCAATTAAGTGAAGGAACACAGTTGATAAAAATCACAATTTCCATACAACAGAAAACTTAATTTGTGCATACGTATGTGTCTCATATCGGTCCATGGCATAGTTATGATAGAATCAATATTTGGGGCGGCAAATGGCCCGACTGATTTTAGAAAAAAAACGAGGTCAAACTGCAAGCAAATCTTTTCAAACAAAAACTAATGTGGAAAATCGGTCCATAAATGAAGCAGCTATGCGACAATCAATACTTGGAACGGGCAGATCGGCCATCTGATTTTCGAAAAAAATTATGGCATCAAACTGCAAGAAAACCGTTAAAAAAAGAACATTGGAAATTGGTCCATAAATGGACTAGTTATGCGGTAATCAAATTTTTCTAAAAAATAATTATGAAACCATACTGCAAGCAAAAACTTTCAAATAAAAAATAATTTTGAAAATCGACTCATAAATGGGGAAATTATACGTGCACAAACATTAAAAAAAAAAAAAAAAAAAATACACTCGAATTGATAACCTCCTCCTTTTTCGAAGCCGGCTAAAAAATACCAACCAACGCACAGTGGTTCCAAAGGGAAAGTAGGGTAATAATAAGTCTGTATCTTTGAAACTTGCGATCCAATTACAAAACGATGTGTGTGACAATCATAGGGCAAGACCTAAGCTTTAAGAATAATGAAATTTGAACCACCCTGTTGAAATACACGGTGAGCTACAGGGTGTCAAAGTTGCCTACCTCGCTCATGAAAAATACTCGTATCATCCGCTTTTAATGAATTTAAACTTGTTGTAAGGGCTATAAATATGCAAAGAAAATACATTTTATTTCTTTAAGACATCCTTAATATTTTCAAGGATATTAAGCTTTGAATTTAAAAATTTTGGTTTTTGGCCTCTACTTTGTTGCTTGTTTCGTAAATATCTCCGTTAAAACAAAGGCAAAATTTTCAAAAAAAAAATATTTGATGATTTTTCCCAAAATTCTTCATAATATTTAGAAGAAATTTTTAAGAAATCAAAGTCAAGACTTTGAATTAAGGGTAAAAAATAGGTAAATTTTTCCAAAAATATAGCTTAATTGTTGGACGTTTTTCTCCAAAAGTTTTCAGAACTAAACATTTTCTTTGTCAACTAAAAACTCATAAAAATTACTTGTCAAGCTTGAGACTATTTTTATGAGTTTTTAACTTAACAAAAAAGGCTGAACAACATATGCTGTCGAAATTTCTTTGTTCATATTTCAAAAGAATAGACTTCAAAAACTACTTCAGTCGAAATTTCAAATCGATTAAAACAGGCACGCTACATCCAGCATTAAACGAATATAGTGAATTTTTCCTTACAAATTATATTAGATACAATTAATACAATTAATCTGGATTTTAATTGTTAGCCGCCTGCTAAAAATGTGGCCAGGAGGCTAATTACGGTATTCGATATCGATCAAAATTTTAATACAATCTATACATATAATGAAACTGTAAAAGGGGCGTGTCTGTACATGAAATATTTCTTGAAAATTTTTGTCTGCTTGTTTGTCTGCCTGTCTGTCCGAACACGCTTCGCTCAAAAACCACCAAAGGGATTTTTATGAAATTTCGTATGGAGGTACTTTAGAGTCCTTATTTAAACAAAGGGTACGTACTTTTTACTACGATTAAATATTCCATATCTAAGTTAAAATAGAAAAAAAAAGAAAATATACCCAATTTTACTAATGAGTGATTCCACGTAAAACGGCCCTATGCAAGGAAAAAATAATTTTATAATTTTTAATAAAAAATCTCTCAATTGATGTTTTTATAGAATCACAATTATAGAAAAAATAAAAAAAACCTCTATTTAATATTTTTTAATCGATTTGAGGCACTTTTAAATGATGATGCAAGAAACATGTTGCTCTCCCTCTTTGTATGTTTAAAATTTTTTCAGATTTTCTTTTCCTCCCTTTCTCATTATTAATAAAACCGTTATCTCTGAAAAGAATATACTTTTTTTGTTGCTATTTATTGAATTTAAAAAGTATTCAGCTAGAGTATTCAGCTGTGTACACTCTAAAACATTACTTCAAATTTACGATCATATATTGTCTAAATTTGTGTAGAAAATTTCACTTTGTCTAAAATTACATCGATTTTGTAGTTATTTTATTAAAGAAAAAACCTTTCAAATTAAACATATTTAGTACAAGTGGAAAAAATTTATCATTAAGTATAATACGGCTATGGCTGAATGGTAGATACGTCAGACTATCGGTCAGGAGGTCGCGGTTCAAACCTGCACGCAGCTAATCGCTTTTTTTAGTAAAAACATTTTGTTCAAAAATAATGCGTGTGTAATTTTAGGTCGATAATAATCTGTAAAGTGTTGCCGACTATTATCGACCTAATTTTCAACAAAAGTGTTTTATAGTGTTAATAGAACGAATAGCAAATAATTTAATGTCTTGTTATTTTCTTATGTTATTTTCTTATTATATATATTAATTAAGTCAATAAGAAGTTTTATTTCTTCGAATTTTTTAAGTTTTCGTACTAGGTCACACTCGTCGGTCACACACGTCTCATTTTAAAAATAGTTTTTTTGATAAGAAAAATAATTTTTTGTCAAACAGTAAATACACAATACAATTAAAATTTTTTATTCTTGATTTATAGCAAAAAAGTTGCGTAAAATGGTTACACAAGGCTAATTGGAATTACTCTAATACAAATGTTGTTGAAAATTAGAAAGATGTTTTTGTTTTTTTAACGTTGGTAGAACTGTTTATTTTCTTTAGCGTGAACTTTAAACAATATCTTAAGAACGTTATATTATTATATTTCACAGACACCTTATAGTCATAAAGCGAACTTTAAGCGCGAGCACATCTAGTTGAAATACAAATTTCGATCGTTATCGAATGCCATAATTTTATCCCAGGAGAGCAGATTTTCTAAAAATAGTCACAGTTTTCAAAACATTTAATTGTAGACGTATGAGTAATATGATAGTACATACTATCATATTAATCATACTCATTATTCTTAAAGCTTAAGTCCTCCTCTATGATTTTTACCCAACTGCGCGACGCAAAGAAGGGTATTGTGTTTATCAACCTATGTATGTATGTATGTGTGTTCCTTTGTGTTCCTTTATCAACCTATGCATGTATATATGTATGTGTGTTCCTTTGCGGCAATATATAAACCGAACGCGTAGGCCGATTTTGACTATTCTTACGTCAATCGATTCGTCTTAATCCGGGGAGTGTCTCTAAAGATATGACAATAGTCAAAATTCAATATGGCCAACAGACGCCATTTTGTTTATACGAAAAAAATAAAAAGGCGGCGAATATATCAAAATGGGTATCAATCGACAGGTATTTGAAAGTCATCTCTTATGATTTTTAATTTCGAATTACCATTTAGGATCTGTAACGGTTTAAAGTTGTTTTCTTTTATTTTTTTACGCAGTCGGGTTTTTTGATTTTTTAAATGTATGTCTTGCTAAATTTATGTCTTGTTATATACATACATCGTTTTGTAATCGGATCACAAGTTTCAAAGATGCTTATTTATAAACCTTATTTTTCAAATTGGAGCCACTGTCGACCGGTAATAGGAATCGTGTAGGGAACTAGGGGATTGCTACGGGCTGTTCAATATATTTTTGTACGAGCTCAATATATTTTCCAAACACTCAGCAAAATGGAATTAACAACAATTGATGTGAGTAATTTAGCTCGAAAAAGTCTCATTAAATAAAGAAAAAATGTTTAAAAGATTGAATAAATCCTTAATAAATTTATTTAAAATTGACTTAATATTTTCACCATTTTCCCACCACATCAAATAAAAGAACGAAAATTTTGCAATTGTTTATTTATTGCATCATTTCAAAAAAACTTCCATTCGACTACTGGCACCCAAAAGCATCCCATTAAATTGGCAAAGCTGTACTACTGCAACATTTTGAACGTTTTAATGCGAACAAAGATGCATAAAATTTCATTTAATCCCAGAATTCGCATGTCATATCAATAACGATTAAATGTAATTTTTAAATATCTTTACACACACTACTATACATGTACATGTATATGTATGTGTAAGTGTGTAAAGATATACAACATCCTTAACAGTTACATACATACAACATACCCTTGATAAAGAAAGTATAAGAAAAAAACTTAAAGATAATTAAAAGAAATGTTTGCAAGTTTTGAATTTGGCACAATTGACTTTTGTTAAATTTCCTATTTGGCCTTAAAAAAATGTACACACTTCAACTACGCTCGTAAAAACTGTGAAGATTATTTACTCATGCTGCTAGAGGGAAAATAATTGCTCAAGTATGAGAAGGCAACGAATAAGCCAAACAAATACTCAGTCACAGTTGCAGCAAATACTCAACGTTGGCGTACTAGTTCATAGCAATTGCAGCACGTTTGTAGTTTTTTGTGGCATTAAAGAAAATATAATGATTTGCATAACAATTAACACAAAAGTTCAAAGGTCAAACGCACAATTTTCTTTTATAGATCTATAAAAACACACAATGCATTAGAATAATGAAACCACTTTGGAGAGTATGTATACAGTTGGAGCAAAATTTTCAAGAGAAATTTTTTGTTATCATAAATCTTTTTAAAATATTTTCTTTGTCAGCCTCGTTGAACAGCGCTGGAATTCTTAAGAAAAGGCAGAAAAAATGTATCTATTGCTTGATAGCCTCAAAATACGTTTAGTTCTTTCGACGTGGAATTTATATCGGAAAATATTTGATAAGATCTCAACTCTGAAAAACTCCTAACAATTCTGGATTACTATTCCCTCTTTATTCTCAATTGAAAAAAGTTGGGTACAACTGGATATAAATTTTGTAAAGTAAAATTTAAAGTAAATTTTTTTTAAATGCTTAAATTACTTAAAATCACAGCGCGAATTTAAATCTCTATAAATCTCCTGAGGATTCTTGTAGTCGCAATCAAAACCGCTTTCTGCATTTTCTGCCACAGGTGTCCTGGCATCTCAAGCTCTTGCAGACCATCCTACATTCAAAAGCTGAAAATTTGTTGAGTAGTGTTATCTAAGTTTGAGCAAATTTTGGAAAAAAAAAATATTTATGTAAGTAAATATTAAATTACAAATTTTTTATGCAATAACTAAAATTCGTAAGGAAGCCATGTCTTTGTGCAAAAGAAATTAAATTTGCCACGGCGATTAAAATATAGTTTTATGATCTTGACACTATAATTTCGATTCTTGACGAATTTGTTGACCAATTTTTTTTAGGCCTCCAAGGTTTTTGAAAATCAGTGAACCATCACAAAAAAGTTGTCATGACACTAATGTAGCTAAGACTCCGCTAACAAATTTTATTACCATTGTATACCAAAAAAATAAGCTATTCGTGCACTTTTTTTTGAAAAAAAAAATATAGAAAAAAATTTAGTTTAGTTTTTTTCAAAATAACTTATAGGGACTAGTAATTAAGAAAAATTATATATGGGAGCTATTCATGTCCTTGCACCGAATAAAACAAAATTTACAATAGGGCACAAACGTATAATTTTTGTAACATGTATGAATTTTTAGTGCATTCTAATCATAAATTTAGCTAAAATTAAGTTTTTGAGCAAAGGATATCTGCGAGGTAGTCGTGGCCTTACACCGAATTGAATGACATTTACAACAGAGCTAAAACGCAAAATTTTAAAAACATTTTTCAATTTTTAGTGCATTCTAATCATAAATATAGCTATAATTTAGTTTTTGCGAAAAAGGATATATGGGAGGTAGTCATGTCCTTGCACAGAATTAAACACAATTTCTAGCAGAGCTAAAACGCATAATTTAAAAAACATTTATTAATTTTTAGTGCATTCTAGTCATAAATGTAGCTAAAATTTTGTTTTTGTGAAAAACGATGTGTGGGAGGTAGGCATATGTGCTCGCACAGAATTAAACACAATTTCGAACAGAGTTAATACGCATAACTTTAGAAACATTTGTTAGTTTTTAGTGCATTCCAATCATAAATGTAGCTAAAATTTAGTTTTTGAGAAAAACGATATGTGGGAAGTAGTCATGTCCTTGCACAAAATTAAACACAATTTCCAGCAGATCTAAGACGCACAATTTTTGAAAGATTTATTAATTTTTAGTGCTTTCTAATCATAAATGTAGCTAAAATTTGGTTTTTGGAAAAAAGGATATGTGGCAGGTAGTCGTGTCCTTGCACCGAATGAAAAAAAATTTCCAGCAGAGCTAAGATGCATAATTTGAGTTACATTTATTAATTTTTAGTGCATTCTAATCATAAATGTAGCCACAAATTTAGTTTTTGTGAAAAAAGATATGTGGGAGGTAGTCATGTCCTTGCACAGAATGAAACACAATTTCAAACGGAGTTATTACGCATAACTTTAGAAATATTTATTAATTTTTAGTGCATTCTAATCATAAATTTAGCTAAAATTTAGTTTTTGAGAAAAAGGATATGTGGGAGGTAGTCATGTTCTTGCACAGAGCTAAACACAATTTTCAACATAGCTAAGACGCATAATTTTAGAAATATTTATTAGTTTTTAGTGCTTTCTAATCATAAATGTATCTAAAATTTGGTTTTTGGAAAAAAGGATATGTGGCAGGTAGTCATGTCCTTACACCGAATGAAACAAAATTTCCAGCAGAGCTAAGACGCATAATTTAGGATAGTTTTATTAATTTAATTTAATCATAAATGTAGCTAAAATTTAGTTTTTTTGAAAAAAAGATATGTGGGAGGTAGTCATGTCCTTGCACAGAATGAAACACAATTTCAAACGGAGTTATTACGCATAACTTTAGAAATATTTATTAATTTTTAGTGCATTCTAATCATAAATTTAGCTAAAATTTAGTTTTTGAAAAAAAGGATATGTGGGAGGTAGTCATGTTCTTGCACAGAATTAAACAGAATTGCAAACAGAGTTAATACGCATTAGCTTAAAAACATTTATTAGTTTTTAGCGCTTTCTAATCATAAATGTAGCTAAAATGTTGTTTTTGTAAAAAGGATATGTGGGAGGTAGTCATGTCCTTGCACATAATTAAACACAATTTCCAGCAGAGCTAAGACGGATAATTTTAGAATCATTTATTAGTTTTTAGTGCATTCCAATCATAAATGTAGCTAAAATTTAGTTTTTGAGAAAAACGATATGTGGAAAGTAGTCATGTCCTTACACCGAATTGAAGAAAATTTACAACAGAGTCAAAACGCATAAGCTTAGAAACATTTATTAATTTTTAGTACATTCCAATCATAAATGTATCTAAAATATAGTTTTTGTGAAAAAGGACGTGTGGGAGGTAGTCATGTCCTTACACGAAATTGAAGAAAATTTACAACAGAGTAAAAATGCATAAGTTTAGAAAATTGTTGCTATTTTTATTGCATTTTAATCATTAATGCAGCTAAAGTTTAGTTTTTACGAAAAAGGATATATGGGAATTTTTATTAGTTTTGTCATTAAGTACCAGAATACGAGATTTCATCTTTCTACTATACCTACTCTAGTTTTGCCGGTTCGCTATATCGGTACAAAGCACTGTGCGCTGTGATGTACATTAATTAGCATAGAACAGTATCAATCGCGGAAGGTACTGCTTAGTGACCATTACTATGCCTTCATCATTTTAACAGTCCAACAAAAACCACAAGGACACACCATTGCACATCAAGAAAAATCATGATGTTGATTACTTGCCTGAAACTAATCTCGAACCCAAGACTTCGGGCATCATTATACTTTGTATTCAACGCGCTAACTATTTGAGCCAACAGTACCCTAATTACTTCAGTCCATTTTATGCACTGTCTTAGCAGGCCTGTATTGGTGATCGTTGGTTGGTTTTCCGCCCAACATAACCCCATTTAAAAATATCATGTAGAAAAAGGTTTATATCTTTAAATTTAAATATTTATTGCCAAGCCCACTATGTCGACACGATTCTTTCTTTCACTCAATTACATTTAAAACAAAAAGAGATTATAAAATTTTGTTTTTGCTATTCATGTAATTGTACGAAAGAAAGAATCGTGTCGAAATAGAGGGTCTAGCAGTTAGTGTTAGCGTACTTTGTATATTCTTGAAATCTGTGATACATGCTTTCAAATCACATAGCACTTCTTGGTGCTCAAATAAGTTGTACTATTGTTGATATCTGTTCCTTGTGGACCGATAAACAAGGATTTAAAGATCACGGCGTCGGTCTAATGTTTCAGGCGCCATAAAATGTCTTTCATTCATTCAACTTTAAGGCCAAGAAAATGAAATATAGTTTGAATTCAAAAGTTAAAGAAATAGGCAATATAAGAAAGATGTTGCCCAATTAAATCAGTGCAATAGACATGATACATTGTAAGAACATGAACAGGAAACACAAAACCCCAAGCAAAAGAATTGGCACATTTATTAAGTCATCCTTGTAGTTTGCTTATGTTTGAATTTAGGCCATTATGTATATATAAATGTATCTATACAGATCCTGGTACATTTCTTATAAAAATGCCAAATTTATGTTCACTTGCAATACTGGTTTCTTCTTTTTTTTCCATTTTAATTTACGAGTAATAAAATTGTGCGTTTTTTATTTCATTGCAGCCTTTGGAATAAAACAAGTATAGCAGCTTCAAAAACAAACAGCCAATAAAATAGTAAAACAGACAGACACACTGACAGAAATATTTTACGATGCCATACGAAACAATGCACCATTCACAGCAACATCACCATCATCAAACATCTAGCACAGCTAACGGTATGTTCGACTCCTTAAGTTTACAGTTACGCGATGCTGAAACACGTCGCTCCGAAATCGAACGAGCACATCAAGTAAGTGGAAAACATGAATAAATATTCTCACCTAAATTTGCTATTTCCTCCCCCCTCTCTCTCTCTCTCTCTCACACACACACACTCTTACAAACATTCTGCTCAGCTGTTTATAGATTTCTTTAATTGCATTTAATGCAATTGAATTAAATTAATAAGAAATTTCTAGCAGAGATAACTGTGACACTAATTTTTTTTTTACTATTATTATTATTGTTGTTCTTGTTGTATGCATTTAATAACTGTTTTTGTATTACAAACAGGAAACCTTGGCACAAATTCGTAATCTTAGCAGTTCTGGCGGTCGTCAAGATATAGAAGCCATTGAAAATTTGCAATCTCGCGCTAGAGAACTAGAGAAAAAGGTTGGTGGTTCGTTAGTTATTTTATCTTGTTTGTAATTGAAAACAAAAAAAAAAGAATATATATATTTAATCAAGTTTGTAGGCTTTTACATAAATATTTCAATTTATTTCTTTTCTTTCTTTCTTTCTTTCATGTTTATCATTTAGGCTGCATTGGAAAATGTGCGTTGCGAAGAATTACAAATTGAATTATCTGCTGCCATGAAAACAAAATCATCTCGTTCGAGCGGTGCAACGAGTGGTGCATCACAGAATATTGCTTCGAGTGGTACAGCTACATCGGGTACCAGTACATCGGTTACCTGGGCGCCAACAATAGGCCATCATGACGACCAGGGTTCCGAAATTGATATCATAATGGCCAAAATAGAACAGGCACGTTTATCTCTAGCTAATGTATGTTATTTTCTTGTTACGTTGTTTTTTACTCTTCTTCATCGACAATCGACTCGATTTGCATCATTAGTGGTCATCTGTGAATGCTATTTTGTATAATTCTTGTAAATGTTCATTACCACAATCCCTCACGCATAAAAATATAAAGAATATAGAAGAGAAGAGACACTAGAGGATGTTTACCATTTAGGTCCGACTACACTAGACAAAAAAATCAATTTTTTTTATTATAAAGATTGTAGAGAGTGATTCTGGTAAAAGCCTATCGAAAGTTTTTATATCGAGCCTTTGCTGCAATAGAGTCATAACTCAAAAATCCTTGTTTTATAGAAAACAAAGTTTTGAATTTACTTAATGGTAAAAGAACATTTTATTCTTCTCTCAAGAGTTGAGTATACAAGATATTTGTATGAAATTTTTGCACAATATGAAGAATGACACGATGATTAATTCTGCATTATTAGCTCAAAAATAACGTTTTTTGAGTTATGACTTTATTGCAGCAAAGGCTCGGTATGGTATTCATATTATGAGGAGTTAAAATTCTCCCCTTTTGCACATAGTTACAATGATTCAGTATAGGAAATCTAAGATGTGTTCAGCATTTTTAGGGTTCCGTATACCAAAGGTGAAAAGGACTCTATTGCTTTCGCTACGCTGTTCGTCTGTCTGTCACAGGCTTCTATCTCGAGAGCCGTAAGAGATACTGAAAGGTTATGAAAGTTACAAATTAAAGGGTGTTTTAAAGCGAGCAACGAATCATGTTGAAATCTTAATGTAATATACACACACTTGATATTTTCAAAGTTAATGTATTATTATACAGACTACACCAATAAATACCGAAATATCATAAAATAAAAATTAGAGGGTATTCTATCAGTTAATGTAATTTTTACTATGTTGTTTTGACAATTAGCTGTATCTTGGAAACAATAAGAGGCAAACTCTTGAAATATTCACAGCTAGTGTAGAATTCTAGAGGCAACATTAAGGAATGATAAAAAACAAGCTAATCTAATTAAAGGGTATTCTATCAAGTTATGTAATTTGGAAATTAAGCTGAATCCTATGAAACATAATAATTAGACAATTAAAGCGAACAAAATTAATTATTAATGGATAAATTAAAAATTAAAGGGTATCCCTTCAAATAATGCAAGGCACGCAAATAAAAACCGCCAAAATAAAAAAATCTCAAACAAAAACAAAATCGGAAAAATCCCGAAAACAAAAAAAGCTTCAAAACTAAAAAACACAAAATAAAAAAAATTTTCAAAGCAAAAAAAATGCCAAAATAAAAAAAACTAAAACGGAAAAAGCAGCAAAACGAAAAAATCGAAAAAAAAACACCAAAACTGAAAAAAACTAAAAATTACAAAAAACCCAAAATGGGGAATAATCGCCAAAATAAAAAAAAGAGTTGAAACGAAAAAAGCACCGAAAGCACTAAAAAATCTCCCATAAATCGAAAAAATCGCCAACACAAAAAAGCCAAAGTAAAAAAACCAAAATTAAAATTTCACAAAACGAAAGAAAACTCCCACAAATAAAAAAATGCTTTAACGAAAAAAAACACCAAAACGCAAAAATCGCCAAAAAAAACGTATATAATTAAAGGGTATTCTATCAAGTTATGTAATTTTTAAATTAAGCTGAATCTTATGAACCATAATAATTAGACAATTAAAGCGAATAAAACTAATTATTAAAGGATAAATTAATCATTCAAGGGCATGCCTTCAAGTAATTCAAGGTACGTAAACAAAAATCGCCAAAATAAAAAACTCAAAAAAAAAATGGCAACACGAAATTTCAAAAACAAAAAAAGCTTCTACACTAAAAAACACATAATGAAAAAAATTGTCAAAACCAAAAAAAAAGCTAAAGTAAAAAAAACGCTAAAACGGAAAAAGCACCAAAACGCAAAAATTGCAAAAAAAAAAACGCCAAAACTGAAAAAAAAAATAAAAATTACAAAAAAAGCCGAAATGGGGAAAAATCGCTACAATAAAAAAAATCGTCGAAACGAAAAAAGCACTAAACACACTAAGAAATGACCCATAAATCCAAAAAAATCGCCGAAACTTAAAAAAAAAACTAAAATTTACAAGAAAAACCCAAAATATGGAAAAATCGCCTAAATAAAAATAGCGTGGAAACGAAAAAAGCACTAAAAAATCACCCATAAATCGAAAAAAGTCGCCAACACAAAATAAGCCAAAATAAAAAACCCCAAATTAAAAAAAAATACAGAAAACGAAAGAAAACTCCCAGAAATAAAAAAACGCTTTAACGAAAAAATAACACCAAAATGAAAAAAATCGCCAAAAAAATGGGGAAAAATTGTAAAACAAAAAAACCTAAAGCGAACAAATACGCTTAAATTAAAAAGTGCCCAAAAACAAGCAAAATTCGTCAAAAGGAAAAAGGGGATATGTGTTCATAGGATTCGCACGGAGTCCTCCGTATGCGAGCCAAAGTCGCACTTTAATGAATTTATTATGTAAAACACCACAAAAGACTGTTTTGTGGAATATTTAACCCTATAACTTTTCGCTTCAAGTGTCTCTTTCTTAAGAAAAAAAAATCCCCTTCAGCGGCGGTATAGCTTGCTGAAATGATCCACAAAAATATTCGCTATAAAACTATTAAAAGACACTTAAGCTGCAGGCTTAACTTGAACGCAGGAAATTATTCAAAGTTTATCATGTGTTTAAAGGTTAATTTCGTACTTATTCATAATTAGTAAGCACTCGGTAGGAAATCTTGTAAGCCTTACGTGTAAAGTATAAGATTTCTTCAGATCTTTAATATAAAAATCGACCACAAACCTTTTTTTTTGAAGATTTTAACCTTCTAGCTGTTTGTTGTATGGGTTTTTGTTCTTTTATTAAAAAATGATCTTCAGCGGCGTTTTAGCGGCCTGAAATATTCTACAAAAATATTTTCCATAAGACTCTACTGCAGAACTTCAAAGATACCCAAGCTTTAGGCTCAACTGGAACGTCAGAAATCATTCAAAACTTCGAATATACTTAAGGGTTAATATCGTTCGTATTTATTTACAATTAGCACCCGGCATAGAAAATTTTGTAAGCCTTAAGAAGTGTTTATCAATTTTATGTAGAAGACTACGAGAAACATTTTGGAACGAAGTTCCCTATGGCATGTTTTGCATATCTATCTTGTCTATGCTTATCCCCAAGCAAACATGTTTTTAAATGAAAAAAATAAGTGTAACAAACATGCACGTGTAACGAATACTGGTAACAAATACGTATATCGAATACTGGTAACGATAATTCAAAACGAAGGCAACAGGCCGGTGCAAGGGTTAAATTCCTTAAAAACTTTGTATAGCCGATTTGAAAATTTCGAAGTTTTCGGTGCTGCCATTGTTTCCGCGAATATTCTGAAATTTCGGGGAGAATTTTGTATTAGTTTTTGGGAATACGGAAAAATTCTGGATATTTAGGTAGACAGATTTCTGTCCAAGTTTTTGGAAATCTGGGGAACTTCTGGGATTTTGGGGAGATTTTCGTTCTAGTTTTTGGGAGTCCTTAAACCATATTTGTGTCTTGGCTAATGGTTGGTTTCCTTGCTAAGTAAAGCTGTCTCGGCTAAGCACCAGGTGTTCTGCTAAATTCTTACGAAGTATTGCATAAGAATCTTCCAGGCGATAACGGTTTTTTTGTGGAATCACAGCTGTAAACTTTAAAAGGCCGATACATGTACATATATATTTTTTCGTGCCCTCTACCAGAATCAGTCGATAGAACCTTGTTATTAAAAAAAATTGCTGTACAGTGTTATATAGAATAATGCTTAGAAACTAGTCGTCTCTAAAAATGACAGATAGTGTGCTAGACTATTAATCGGGGTTCACAGGTTGGATTCCTGCCAAAATCCTGGGTGTTTCTGCAGAAAAACCAAAACAACCTTAATTAAGCAGTATATGTGTTTGCTTTTTCTTGAAATTAAAAAAATAATTAAAAAAATACCTAAACGAAAAGTAGCCAAAATGAAAAAAGCGCTTAAAGAAAAAAAGCACCATAGGTAGAAAAGTCACTAAAATGCAAAAGCTCACCAAAACTAAAAAGATAAGAAATTAAAAAATCTCCTAAAAACTGAAAAAAATGCCAAAAGGAGAAAAACGCCAAAACTAAACAAATCGTTAAAACTTAAAATATCGTCAAAAAACTAATAAAATCTCATAAAACCAAAAAAATCACCAAAAACGAAAAAAGTGCTTAAAACTAAAAAAAGCGCCAATACTAAAATACATTGCCTAAAACCGATAAAATCGCCAAAAACAAAAAAAGTAGCGAAAATAAAAATAGATGGATAAAACTAAATAAAGCCTAAAAACCAACAAAAAAAAAATCGGCAAAACGAAAAAAGCAGCAAAGCTAAAAAAACTGGAAATAAAAAAATCGCTAAAACTAAAAAATCTCCAAAAACAAAAAATATCGCCTAAGAACGAAAAATATAGCAAAAAAAATCACCAAAGCCAAAATAATCGCAAAAACGAAAAAGAGGCCAAAAAAAAAATCGAAGAAACTAAAAACACCATAAAAAATTGCAAAAAATCGCTAAAACGAAAAAATCGCCAAAACCCAAAAAAAGGCCAAAACGAAATAAGTCGTCAAAATTAACAAAAATCGCCAAAAAAAACAAAAAAAGCGCAAAAATGCCAAAACTAGGAAAAAACAAATAAAAAAATCGTTAAAAAAGCCAATACTAAAGAAAAACGCCACAATGAAAAAAGCCAAAGCTAAAGAAATTGCCAAAACTAAAAATATCGTAAAAAAATGGAAAAACGAGATAAATCGCCAAAACTAACAAAAATCACAAACAACGAAAAAGATCGCCAAAACAAAAATAAATGACGATAAAATTAAAGTCCCAAAAAAATCGCTAAAACAAAAAAGGGATATACGAATGCATATGGTATTCATACGGAACCCTTCGTGTGTGAGTGAAAGTCGTACATTACCGAATTTATTCTTGTTTTATGGAGTAGGGAAAAGCAGTTATAGCTGTAACTAAGTACCGAGTTTTCTTCATTTCATACATAAAAATATTGCAGTTCACAAATAATACACTCATTATCTTTCACTAATCACAAACAATATTCTGCACTTCGAGTAAAATAAGGAAGCAATGAAAAAAAATTATGATTCAAAAGCATTAAATTGCTGCTAAGAATGATCGATTTCCCCTCATGGCACTCATTCCAGCAACTGCAAGATCAACAATGTCGCCTTATTCTTTAAAAAATTTCAGTAGAAAAGACATAAATTTCATTAAAGGAACATGAACATATGAAATTTACTTAAAACGTTTTTAGTTCATATAATTATTTTTATTATTCTTTAGGACAATCGAGTTTTGGCCGAGTTGGAAAATCCCAGAACATCAGCTGGTTACTCATCCATGCCCACAAGTTCCATATTGAATACCACAAATAGTGAATTTAAAACCATATCAAAAACAGGTAATTTTACTCTAATTTAAATTGTTTAATTTTTTGCTTATCAACTTTTCTAATTTACAGAACTTGAAGAAGAACTGAATCGTTATAAGAGAGCAGTACTCGGTGGCAGTAGTGGGATATCGAGTGGACCGGTGGGTAGTAGTTCCTACACTGGTTACTCGTCCGCTTTAACTTCCACCTTACCAAATGGTGGCGGTGGTGGTGGTGGTGGTGGAGTTGGTGGCAGCTGTACCGGTAATACCGGTGTGGTTTCAAGTCATACGGGTTCAACATCAACCGGGCATGGTCCTGGTTTAACATCCATATCGGCCTTCGTGCCAAATTCAATCGGTGGCATTTCCTCAAGTCTTAGTAGTCATGCAATAACGGCTGCATCTGCATATGGAGCAGCTGGAAGTGGTGCTGGCACATCAGCCGTTGATAAGCTGTTGAGTGGAACAAGTGGAATCACTGGCATTCCACCATTGCCGGTAAATATTCATACGATGAAGTCTATGCCATCAGCATTAAGTCAGGTAAACTACAAGAATTCTTTGCGCATTCCCAAACAAACAAAACAAGCTTTTAGACATTGAAAAACAGACATTGGAAAAATAATCACATAACAGTTACAAAATTTTTCGAATTGCAATCATTAGTTAAAAAAAAAGAGAATATCTAAAAGAAAATGATTTGTGTTATTTGGCTTATTTCTGTAATTTGTGAAAGGATTTTAGAATTTTAAAATTGAACTCTGTAAATGGTAAAGTGCAGTTCGATTAAATTGCCTGCACTCAAAGGAGTCCCAAAATTCACGCAAGACGAAGTTGTAGAGGATAAAATATGAAATAATGCAAACTATCTGGTCCAAAAAATGCTACTGACACGCCTAATTGATATTTTTCGGCACTACACAGAAAAATATGGACAAGAATTATGTTCAATAAAACCATGTTATTGAAAAAAGTATGAATTTCAATAACATTTGTCATTAACTTAATACAATATTTCGTTGTATGTATTTCTTTCCCGTGCCGGTTATTTCTTTTCTTTTCTTTTATAAGTACTTAAAACAAGTTTTATCTCATAAAAAAATAACTGTGATATGGTTTGGCTGTATAGAGCATGCTTAACGTCCGAGAAGCATGGGTTCATATCCCAGCCATGTCAAAAAATTTTTTAATATATATTTTTTTCTTTTGTAATAATTATGTTATCAATATAGCATAATCCTTTCTATCACATGAAATTTGAAAAAAAAATTATTGAATACGGGGATTTTTGTTATAAAAAACGAAACTTATTTTTTCTGTGTAGTTAATACAAGCTCTCTATGACACTCCTTATGAAAGTCAATGCAGAGGCTGGAGAAGCCCGCCTAATATCATCTGAACAGAGAACTCCAGAGTGCAAGACCGGCCTCCTATTATTACGCAAAACTATACACGCAAAGAAAAAACATGGTTGAGGCTACCATAATCGAAGAGCAACATACTATGATGGAATATATGGTTGCAGTCAAACCATACTATTTTGAAACTAAATTTGTTTTAAACATAATAATGTTGTCTAAGTTAAGAATAACATTGTTATGTAACCATGCATATGGTTCCTTTTATCCATACATAAGGCTCCATTAATCATCAACATAGTTCCATTTAACCATACATATTGTTCTATTAAACATACATATGATTCCATTTAACCATACAGATGGTTCCATTTAACCATACGTAGGTTCCATTTAACCAAACATATGGTTCCATTAACCATACATATGGTTCCAATTAAGCACATATATGGTTAACCACAGATATGGTCACATTAACCATACATATGATTCCGTTAATCATACATATTATTCTATTAACCATACATATGTTTCCATTTAACCATGCATATGGTTCCAGTTAGCCACACATATGGTTCCGTTGACCATACATATGGCTCCATTAACCATACATATGGTTCCATTAACCATACATATGTTTCCATTTAATCATGCATATGGTTCCATTTAACAATACATATGGTTCCATTAATCATACATATGGTTCCATTAACCATACACATGGTTCCAATTAAGCACATATATGGTTCCAATTAACCACAGATATGGTTCCATTAACAATACAAATGGTTCTATTACCCATAAATATAGTTCCATTAACCATATATAGGGTTCCAATTAGCTATACATATGGTTCCAATTAACCACACATATGGTTACATTAACAATACATTTGGTTCCAATAACCATACATATTATTCTATTAACCATATATATGGTTCCATTTAACCATACATATGGTTTTATTAACCATACATATGGTTTCATTTAACCATACATATGGTTCTATTAAACATACATATGGTTCCATTTAACCATACATATGGTTCTATTAACCATACATATGGTTCCATTTAACCATATATATGGTTCCAATTAACCATACATATGGTTCCATCTAATCATACATAAAGTTCCAATTAACTATACATACGTATTTTTCTAATCATATTAGTGCAATAAATTTCTTAATATAAAAGGCGGATTTCTATTCTTTTATTAATTGACATAGGAAAACTAGCCTAAACAATACCAAACAATATAAATAATAGACATTTAGTAATAGAAATTCAGTCTTCAGTTCGAAAATAAATTTTTTTAACAATTGCTTTTTTTAGTAAAAATATTCTGTTCAAAAATAATGCGTGTGTAATTTCAGGTCGATAATAATCGGTTAAATGTTGCCGACTATTATCGACCTAGTTTTCAACAAGAGTGTCTTAGAGTGTATTTATATTGACTCGGGATAGGAAATCTTTTAAGCTTTACGTTTAAAGTATTAAATATGTTCTGCACTTCTATTTGATACGCCACCAGGAACATTTTTGTAAAATATTTTATCTCTCTCTAGCTCTTCTTAATCGACTTTAAACGAAGACTGTAATTATAATCAAAACTTGCGTGAATTTTGGTACAAACTTAAAAAAAAATTCTGTGGTATTATAATGTCACTATTAAATATAACATTGATTTTTTATTTCATGCCTTAATACAGAAATTAGTTGTAAAATACAATCATCATAAGCTTGACATTAACATAACCATTGACATAACAGCTAATATTCGTACTAACATGTTTTTTTGTTCTCGTGCAGATTAGTTTCAAAGTTCCATGAATTTCATTTGTAAATTTGTAAACATTTTGATTTTCAGACTTGTATTGGAATTTGAAATAAGGTTTTTGTTAAAATGTTTGCTTAAATTAATTGTTCATTTTACTTGATTGTTGCTAAATTTTAAACTACATTTTCATTTTGGCTTTTTGCACGTTTTGTTAATATATATAATTTTTTTCATTCCTATTTGGCATTTTTTAAAGCTTAACCAAAGTGTACAAAAGTCTACAATTTTTTCTTTTCAATGAATTGTATTTTGTGATTTGGGAACAGGTTAATTAATTCTCGCAATAGTTTTTATTTCTTCTTAATACACAATTGGCCAATTCACAACCTGTTGTATGTGTTGTAGATCGTACAAATGTTGTTGGTAATTTCCATATAAGCATTTGCTTAGAAACATGTTTATGTGGAAATTACCAACAACATTTATACGATCCACAACACATACAACGGGTTGTGAATTGAGCAAATGTATACTAGCTGTTGTATCGGCTGTATGCGCTAAAGTTTAACAAAATTTATACAATTATTGCTGACATTCTCCATAAACCTATACAGCAGTTCATACACTCTAGTTAATTAATTTAACCCTTTCCACACCACTTTGCGGTACAGTGTATAGTATACATTGGGTACATCTTTAACTTGATGATATAACAATATTAGCCTATATTTTTGGAACATGTGTATCCTTATTTGTTTCTACTAATTATATAATTCGAGAATTTGTTATAATAATTTGAAAAAATATCGGCATTAAAAGGGTTAATAAATCTTCGATAAGATGTACTGAATTGAATATTAGTTAATGTACAAAACTCCATTTAACCTGCATCTTTTCAACCATAAACAAAAGTAATACATATTACTTTTGTTTACTAAAAATAGATCGATCACCAAAAATTGAAAGGATCTACATAAGTTCGTCATTCCGTTTTTACTTTCTTTCTAAATAGAGAAGTCGAAATAACCATGACTGTCTATCCGTCTGTCCATCTGTCTGTCTGTCGAATGTTGAAATGTATTTCATGGAGGCTTTAGACAACATACTGTCTTAAATTATAGATTAATCAGCCATGTCACAGAATACCATTCCGAAGTGGTTTCAATTCCGTAAGTTGCTTCTTCAGAAAACGAAAAACGAAAATTTTCTTTTAAATTTCAAAGTGGAATTGAAAAACACTTTTCTACAGACTTCATTTGCAGTAAATATTAAAAAACGTGCATACTTTTAGGAGCGTCAAATAAATATTTGGCCATGAGCTTTCCATGTTAATAAAAAGCTTAATGTGAGCTTTGCATCTAAAAACAAGAGTAAACAAAAACCGCCTCAAGGTATAAAAACTTTATCATGGTAAAAACGAAATGCAAAACAAACGGAATGACAACTACGGAATCAAAACCAGTCCGATTAGAGTCTGTGACATGGCTGAATATGTTAGAATATGCCCGAAGAAGTATGCTATTGGGAATCAGCGAAATGGATTCATGAATTACTGAGATATATCAAAAAATCTACTTTTTCTTATGTTTGCTCGTGTTTTGTTATGAACTTGAACGTCTGACGGGCCTCTATATTAAAATAATCGGTCAAGTATAGTTTTATGAAGCCTTGTGGTAAAAATCGCCAGAACGCAAAAAACAGTAAAACAAGAAAAAATCGCGATTAGATAATTTATACTGAAAATTTAGTAAAAAGGGTTAAAAATTAAAAAAGTTGCTTAAACGGAAAAAATCGTTAAAAATCGACAAAAAACACAAAACGGCAAAACGGCTAGTAAATGCTAAAACAAAAAATAAATAACAGAATTGTAAGTCACCTAAACGAAAAAAATCACCTACGCAAAAAAAAAAACACTAAAGAAGAAGAAAATCGCAAAAACAAAAACAAAGTTACCAGAACGGGAAAACATCGGTGAAACGAAAAAAGTAACCAAAACGAAAAAGACGACAAAACTGTACAAAAGCGCCGAAAAGAAAGAAAAATAAATCCTCAAAACGGAAAAAATCGTCAAAACGTGAACAAATGGCCGAAAAAAAGAAAACACATTTGGAATCAGACGCTGCTACGGCAAAACATAAGAAATAATCGCTAAAATGGAAAAAATCACAGAAACTAAAAAAACGCTAAGACGGAAAATATTGCCAAAAAGGAAAAAATTTCAAAAATAAAAACTAAAATATTTTTGAAAAAATCGTCAACACGAAGAAAATTCGTCAATATGTACTAAAAAAAATCCTTGAAAAAGAAGAATGTCTTCAAAGAGAGAAAAGAATCGCTACAACTCGAAATGAAAAAAAAAAAAACAAATCAGAAAAACTGAAAAAATCAATACAAAAAAGAAAATAAAAAAAAACACGGAAAATATCGGGTAAAAATGAAAATTTGTGACATGAAAACAAGGGCTTGGAATTTTCACCTCTCCGATTTAAATGAAAATCGATACATATCTTCTTCTCCTCTGTGAGCGTAAAATCAATGACTAGACCTTAAATTTTACTGTTTAATCGTGTTTTTACTAGATTTCCATTAAGCATATGCAGTAACTTCATTCATAATTTATTTT
Source organism: Panzeria rudis (assembly GCA_956483635.1). Taxonomy (NCBI): domain Eukaryota; kingdom Metazoa; phylum Arthropoda; class Insecta; order Diptera; family Tachinidae; genus Panzeria; species Panzeria rudis. The sequence goes on along the minus strand of OY101447.1, from coordinate 39,797,354 downwards.
GCCTTAAATACTTTCCACTTAATTTTAGTTTACACATAATTTTTTTCTTTATCTGTTTTTACTTTTAATCTTTTAAAGCAATTTTCATGCCTTTTTTCAACTGGTTTCAAGCACTCTTTTTAATCAGTTTTTAAATCTTTTTTTCACAATAATGACGCTTAACGTGGACTTTAATGACAGTCTTTATATGCCGAATTTGCCGTTAAAGTTCACGTTAACTCTTAATCGTACACTGTGAAATGGGCCATATATAACATTAAAACTGTGATTTATTAAATGTTTCGTGTGTGTGCTTTCGCTTTTAATACTTTTAGAAGTGCAATTTTGTTTAAATATTTCATGTTTGCATGTTGTCAAGAAGTTAAAGTTCCATTTGAGTATTTTCAATGACTTCTCTATTAATAAAATAATTATGGATTGTTTAAAAATTTTCCCACATCATTCTGAATACGTAAAAAGGCGCCATGAATTTAAATATTTATTTATAGATTTTGAAAACTTTGTTAGGTGTAGCTAAATGCAAAGCAATAAAATAAGTAACTTATTTAAAGCGAAGCTAATTTTTTATGATTAGTCTCCTCTTATTGCTCAAATTTTTAAATGTATTATAGCAGGAGCATACATATATCCTTCTAAGAGAGTTCAATGAGAATGTTTGTCAGACTGGATACCCCCTAGTGTATTCAATTAATCGGAGTTCTGTTTTAATCAGTTAAGCGTTCCATCAGTTAATAAGTATTCAGATTTGCAAACAAATTTGACTGGTTTAAAGAAATAATATCACAAAAATAATTTATTGTTTTAAAATTAGTTTTTTTGAGCCGCCATTAAAACTTCGATGTGATCTTGCAAAATGCCAATACATACGTGTATATATATATATATATATATATATATATATATATATATATATATATATATATATATATATATATATATATATATATATATATATATATATATATATATATATATATATATATATATATATATATATATATATATATATATATATATATATATATATATATATATATATATATATATATATATATATATATATATATATATATATATATATATATATATATATATATATATATATATATATATATATATATATATATATATATATATATATATATATATATATATATATATATATATATATATATATATATGTTTTGGTCTCCTCTATCAGAATCGGTTTAATCCGTATTTTCTTCGTGTTGTACAGTGATATTTTAACCCTCTAACTCTTCACGGTAGGGTTTTTCGATCCTTTTTTAAATAAGGGACAAAACACTCGCTTTCAGTGGCAATAAAGCGAGTTCAGTTCTTTCAGAAAAATATTGCTCATGGTGTTTTACATGAAAATGTTTAACACATCTTATACCTGAAACGTAGGCCCTACAAGATATCCGAAGTAGTATAATATGTGCAAAAAGAAGGAGGAGGGATCGGGTAGGGAGGTGGTGGAATTTAATCGGTATTTCGATATATCGATATTTTTTATTCGATATATATCGATGCCGATCGATATTTAGAAATATATCGATATCGATATATATCAATATATATATTTCACTTGCCCATCCCTAGTGCTGATCAAATTTTGATGCATAATGTAATTTATCAGCCATGTCATAGAATACCATTCCGACCGGAAGTGGTGTCATTTCCGTAAGTTGCTTCTTCAGGAAACGAAAACCGAAAATTTTCTCCGTAATCAAATCACTTTTAAATTTCAAAGTGGAATTGAAAAACACTTTGCTACTGACTTCATTTGCAGTAAACACAAAGAAACGTGCATACTTTTGGGAGCGTCAAATAAATATTTGGTCATGAGCTTTCCATGTTAATAAAAAGTTTAACGTGAGCTTTGCATCTAAAAACAAGAGTAAACAAACGCCTCAAGGTATAAAAACTTTATTATTGTAAAAACGAAATACAAAATAAACGGAATCTAAAGCACCAAATATGTACTTTTTCGGAATAACAACTATGGAATCAAAACCAATCCGAACGGAATCTGTGACACGGTTGTATGGGTCGGCGTATGATTGCTTTATTTGTTAAATAAGTTGTTACTCATACGTGTTGTAAAACGTAATATGTAATTGATACTCATCGTCCCAACTAAGTATGCTATACTTTCTAACGTTGCCTTATAAGCAATATGTATTAGTGATGTTACGAATATCAATTTTTAATATTCGCGAATACGAATATTTAATCTAAATAATTAGTACCACTTAATATTTAAAATTTAATAAAAAAAATCTACCCTTTGGGCCAATAAGTATAAATTGAGAAAAACTGTCACAAAATATAGGTTTTTAACATTATTATGATATTTCGATGACGGAATTTGAAATTATTAACTTAGCACCTGAATGCCACTTTTTACCCGACTGCACGACGCAAAGAAGGGTATTGTGTTTATCAGCCTATGTATGTATATATGTATGTATGTGTGTTCCTTTGCGGCACTATATAAACCGAACGCGTAGACCGATTTTGACGATTCTTACGTCAATCGCTTCGTCTTAATTCGGGGAGTGTCATCAAAGATATGACAGTAGTCAAAATTCACTATGACGGCCAACAAACGACATTTTGTTTATCCGAAAAATATAAAAAGTCGGCGACCTTTAGCAAAATAGGTATCAATCGACAGGTATTTGAAAATCATCTTTAGGATTTTCTTATGATTTTTAGTTTCGAATGACCATTTAGGATCTGTGACGGTTTAAAGTTGTTTTCATTTATTTTTTTGCGCAGTCGGGTTTTTTGATTTTTTAAATTTATGTCTTGTTTAAATATTTGGTGGCAAACTAATAAGGAAAAATACGACCTTCTTTTACCTATACCCAGGCAATATTTAGTTACACCAGCGGCGAGTGTTCCGAGCGAGCGCATGTTTAGTGGTGCGGGGCTTATTTACACACCGCGCAATACGCTTGATGGAGAAAAGACTTCAAAACTTTTATTTTTGAAGTTCAACATTCCTCTACTGAGCTTTGAGTATTACTTTAACATGAATAATAAATTAATTTAACAGGACTTTACTTTTTTAATACCATGTCGTTGTGAAATATATTTTGTTTCTTTTTTTCTTTACTAAAAGAAGGTTATTGTTTAGCGTTATAAACAAATTTTTTTTAGTAAAAATTAAAATATTTTTTTTTAATTTTCAGTATTTTTTATGTATTATTTTTTGGAACGTATTCACAAAATATTCGTGATATATTCGCTTGAATTTGGTGAATATGAATACGAATATCATGAAAGAGGCGAATATTTGGCGATTCGAATACGAATATTCGTAACATCACTAATATGTATATGATTACCACGGCTCGGACTTTCATTCAACTAAAAATTGATTTTAAGCGCTTAACAAATGCACCTAAAATGAAAAATGTGCCCAAAAATATGCATTTACCTACGAACAAAGTAACAAAATTAAAATAATATGAAAATATTTTTTTTAAGTTTTGTATTATTATTTAGAGAAAAACAAACATAAAACAAACATAATTGGGCCTATTATTTAATGCAACCGAAGTTTAGTTGCGTTGCCAAACCGCAACTGAAAATTTTCAGACCTGGTAACCAGACTGAGACTCGGTTGCCATCCATAATATTAATACTTTTTTAAAAAATTAAGAAATATGCATTAAATATGCATCATTTTGTTACTAAAAAACTATGCACTTATTGCCAAAATATGTAAAAATATGCTTTTACCACCAAAATATGCAAAAACATTCAACTACAAATCGATGCCAAACTACTTAAAATTTGCTGATTCGCATAGATAATTATTAGTCAATACCTTTTTATCTATCACCACAAAAAACATGCATTTGCATGAAAGTCCGAGCCCTGAGGATTAAATATCTTGTACAGTGAAACTTCGATATAACGAACTTAAATATAGCGTTAAACTCAATATAAAGATTTTTTTCTGAGTCCCCTGAAAAAACGTCTTAATTGCAAAGTTTTTCATACAAAAATGCACTATAGTTATTAGAGATGAGCAGGCGCAGATTCAAGGGGGGGGGGAGGGAAAGGGGATATTTCCCCCCAAAAAACGAGTAAATTTCTATAGAGTTGCTAAAATAAGTTTGGAAAAATAGTATGTTTTACTTAAGGCCATTTCACATTGTAATACAAGCTTTGAGATTTTTATTAGATTTTGTAAGACGAAAATCAATTCGAAATCAGTCTGACTGTCAAAAAATCTTAAAGAAAAATTTCTCATTACATTTTGCTTCTACACTATCACATTCCAAATAAAACGTAACATAAATAATTTGCAAAAACTCGAATTTTTTCGTTCCTCTCTTTCTTTATTTATGCCGGCACACAAATACACAACTGTTTTTGTTATTCCTATGGTTGTTTGCGCAATAGACAACCCTGATAAAATGAAAAATGTGATTGCTTAGAAAATTTCCTAAAAATGACGAATACCATAATACTGTCAAGTTTCTTTACGTATTTTTTGACAAATCATAGCAATTTGTTTTCACACTGTTGGATTTTTACTTAGGCTTTGAGTTTTTGACAAGTATTAATACTAAATCTAATAGTCTGAAGGCCGCTATAGAAGTTCTCCCCCGAAAGCTCAAGCTGGATCCGCGCCTGGAGATGAGCGATATTTCTATACCTGTGATTTAATCACTGTTACTCAAAAATCACGAATCACAGTTATGACAAAATTTGTCAAGTAACTGCTACCTGCAAAGTCGCTCTTTTCTATTTCTTACATACACAATATTATGATATTTCGCTGTTTGTGTGGGTATTAACGTTTTTTTCGTACAATAACAATAAACGTATAGTGCTGCTATTTCTTGTGTTCTCTGGTTCCTTATTAGTATTTCTTTTTAAAATTCAAAGTATACTTTATGGTGTATTTAAATCTTCTTCAGAAAGAAAAACAAAAGAGAGCCAAAGTTTTTGTTGTAGAGATGCATATGTGTACTTGATAATTACATTGCTATAAGAAACTGAATGCAATGATTACAGTCACAGTTTTAACTAACAGTGATTTTTAAATCACGTTCACTGTTCATGATGTTTTTGAGAAACAACGGGATCGCTCATCTCTAATAGCTATAACGAAAAATTTCTAAGCTATTAATTCTCTATATAACGAAGTATTAATACAAAAGCCTTTATACAGTGAAGTCACAATAAAGCAATATTTTAAAGTCCCGTTGTCAAATTAACGAAGCCTAAATGTGTTTCAAAGTGTATATGCCTGTCATAATTTTAAAAAAAATTTCAGGAGAGATAAAAAACTTAATCAAAATCAAACTATTGTGATTCCAAAAACAGGGGTTTTTTCGGGATATTATCATTAATTCACACTTTCTTAATAATACTAACAACAAAAATCGCTTTTATAATCACAATAGTTTGCCATTTGTTAAGTTTTTTTTATCACTCCTGAAAATTTTTTAAAAACGATGATTGCCCCTTTTGCATTATATAAAGCATCTATATAGTGAAGTAATCATTCAAAATCCTCTATACAAATAAATCCGTATAAAGCAAAATGGTAAAGTCTCGTTGCTAAAAACTATAGTTATAAAGATTATTTTTTTTCGTATTTCTTCAAATTTCGTTATATCGAGGTTTCACTGATATGTGTATACAACGAAAATACTTCATAATAATAATTTTCGATCCCAATCAGATTAATTAAATCGAAGTTTCATTGTATTTGAAAATCGAGATATGTATGCTATCTCCCCCACATTTTGTTGTTCTCCATAGCAATTGTTTATAAATGGCGTGCAAAAATTCTAGCACTGTAAGCATGAAAGAGTTTTGAAATGTATATTTTAAAATTTTTTATGTGTCTTTTCCCTGAGATGCTTTCTTTTGAAACATATAAATCTTTTCAATGTAAAAAGCTTATTGCATGTGAAATTTTTTCTTTATACGATCATCCCAAAGCCAACAACTTTGTTCTATTAATTTACTGTTTTGCATTTGAGATTTGAAAGTTTGTGTTTTATTTGATTGATATTCGTTTAAACGATTTCATCCATTTTATTCAAAATCATAAGCTTTGTATTGCCATTAAAAAAAGCTTATCTGTTGTCATATGCTTCTCTGGAACAGAATTGTCAAAACAACAATAAAAAACAACTACATTTATTTAAGAGAAAATAATATGTAATTTACATTAGTTTTCATAAAATTTGTTTAAACTAATCTTACAAATAAGTTCATTATAAATATTGCAAAAAAATAAAATAAAATAAAAAAGTCAAAGAAGCCATAAAAAATTAAAAAAGAATTTCAATTTGATTTCTCTTTTTTCCATTTGTTTTTTATCTATATATTATATATACATATGTGCTGTGATTTTGTTCTCTCTTTTTCTCTCCCTCTCTTTACTCTATCACTATCTCTTTGTAATTTTATTTACAAAAAAAAAACGTGTATGATTGGGGTGGAACCACAAAAAAATCTCATACTCGTTACCTTTTAAACTTTTTCAACTAAAAACTGTTGTAAAAAAAACATTTAATTTTTCTTGACAAACATTAAAATTTTGTATATATATTAAACAAAATTTAATTAATAACAACAACAACAACACATATTAAATCAAAAATCATTTTTCTCCAACTTTTTCTCTAAATGTATATAAACTTATAAATATATAAATATTTATTTGTGTGCGTGTGTATATTTGTCTATATTTATTATATAAATAAATCAAATATAATTAACTTAACAACCAAATACCATTAACTTTTGTGTGTCTGTGTATGTATGCGTGTCTACTAAAAAAAACATTTATAACAATAACAAACACTGCAAACAACTGCAAAAATCAATTAAACAATTAAATTAAAACTTTTCCAACAAACCAAACAAAACAAAATATATGAAATTTTAAAAATGTGTTAAAAATCATTATTAACCTCCTAAAAATATGCAACGTTTAATGTATGCTAACACATAATTAAATGTATGATGATGAATAATAGCGTGGCACAATACAACTATACAATTTACAGAGCACAACTATGCCTATACTCTCGCTGAACTCGCATAATATACCAACGGGCACCAGCAGCTATTCGGCCCTTGGCCTTAGTGGCACAGCCGGAGGTGTTGGCGTACCACCATTGGGTGCTGCTTTAAATCATCCCACCTTAGGTCTGGATACCGGCGCCCTGTTGGGTACTAGTGGCTTAACTGGTCTAGGCACCGGTTTGGCGGGTACAGCCTCTTTTTACGGTTTGGGTTCCGGTGTTGGTGGCATTGGCGCAGGTTTGCCAAGCACCTACGGTCCTCCTCCTCCCTCGTATCTGGATATTGGCTCAACTGTCTCGTATCCATTCACATCGGCGGCCATACGTAATGCCACAAAAATGAAAATGTTAGATGAAATCGATATACCCTTGACGCGTTATGGTAATCGCAGTTCACCTTGCTCACCGATTCCACCCAGTACATGGGGTCTAGATGAATTTCCCGATAGTATGAGCGCATCAATGATGCACAGTCGTGGTGGCTTAGCTTTAGGACCAATGGACATGGAATGTAAGTATTTGAAATTTATTGATTAGCTATTTGTTACAATAATCTGCTCCTTCTATTCTTTAGCCCGCAATCACAACTTGAATGGCGTAAGTGAGCCACAAGTTGATATGTTGGATATACCAGGCAAAGGTCGTTGTTGTGTATTTATCGCCCGCTTTCCTTACGATCCACCAGAGTAAGTATGTTTCAATTTAATACTTGTGATAAAATTAATGAAGAGGTAAAAGGGGTTCCAATAAATGGTGGGGTGATGTGGAATAACACGAAGCTATGTTGTAGATATTATTGGCTCGGTACCCTGCTGTGTTCGTCTGTTAATTTTACAAATACGTGTAATTGTATGTGATTACAATTATTTAAATGTAATTAAAAAATTCACACACAGTTACATGTAATTGTAATTGAAAAAAAAACAACTACAGTTAGATGTAACTTGTAATTGAAGTATCTCCAATTACAATTACAAGTAATTAAAATTGCAATTCAAGGTTTTTCAGTTAAAATTACATTTTGTAATTGCAATTGAGATTTTTTCAATTAAAATTACAAAAATATAATTATAATTAAAGAATTTTTAATTACAATTACAAAAACTTAATGTTAATTGAAAAACCTGCAATTACAGTTACTTGTAATTGTAATTGGAAAGACTTCAATTACAAACTACTTCAAATTAATTATTTTTTCAAATACAATTACTTATATTTGCAGTTAAATTTTTTAATTACAATTAAATAATTGTAATCACGATTTTTTCCATCACAACTCTTTTTAATGTAATTGATATTTTTTTCAATTTTCAATTACAACAAATTGTAATTGTAGTTGACAAATTCCAATTACAAATAATTATGTAGTGGACTCTGTAATGTAATTATTACTGCTCATGTCTGGCATGTAAATACGGCCGCCGCATAAATACTAAAGCTAAGTAAAAGTCAAGAATTAAATGGTGCACAGTAGTTCCAGTTTAAAAAAAGGGTAATAAATCTGTATCTTTGAAACTTGCGATTCGATAACAAAACGAAGTATAGTAAAATCATAGGGGAGAACCTATGCTTTAAGAATATTGAAATTTGGACCACCCTGTTGAAACACAATGTGTGCTACAGGGTGCCAAATTGTTTACCTCGGGCATGAAAAACTTTTTGGCCTTATAAGTCTTACAAATATTTGGCCATGTCACTGAGTTAAATTCCGTTCGGAAATGAAATTCAATCCACCGTAATATGTCAAGCCCCAGCTGGAGCATACCGCAGCATAGTAGCGCCGCCAACAGTCTGGACACACCTGACAAATTTGCGTATTATAGTTTTCCTTTTTAGACACCAGGTGCTACAAAAATGGGGTAAGTTGAATTCCGTTTCCGAACGCAATTGAACTCTGTGACATGGCCGATTATCCGATTTTAATGAATTTAAACTTGTTTTAAAGCCTATGAATAGATAAAGATAACACACTTTATTTCATTAGGTATGGATAATATGATAATACATACTATCACATTACTCATACGTATAAAAGTCTGATTAATTATATGAAATATATCTAATATAATTTATAAAGAAATTTGAAAAACTCGATGTGCATTTTTTTTCTTAAGCGATGAATTTAGAATTGCATTGAAAAATTCACTATTTTCGTCCAATGCTGGATGGATCGTGCATGCTTTAATCGATTTAAAATTTCAACTGCAGTCATTTTTGAAGTCTATTCTTTTGAAATATTAAAAAGAAAAAATTTTAGTTTTGAGAAATTTTTGAGGAAAACATCGAAGAATTAAGCTCTATTTTTTTTTTGGCAAAATCTAGACATTTTTCACTCTCATTTCAAAGTCTTGAATTTGATTATTTTTCACGACTACATGAATTGAGATAACAAAAAATTTTTTCTGTATATATTATACAAAACAAATGCAAGAATTTACATGCAAAAGTCTTGTATTCTATTTCGTGGTAAAAATTAGTTAAATAGCTGATGTTTCCTTGTAAAAAGCATCCACCTTCATAAGTGGTAAAAGTGAACAAGAACGCTGATGAGACGGTGTAGCGTCCTGTCGAAATCAGTAGTACTGATCCGTTCTGCTTATCTGATTTGAATATTCGAACACTCCACTCCACTCTTAATAAAATAATTTGAATTTACATAATAAAATTTCAGACTTATATTTTTTTAATTTTGGCTATAGGGAACAAAGTCGAGGCCAAAAAGCAAAATTTTAAACTCAAAGCCAAATATCTTTAAAAAATACTAAAAATATCCTAATAAAATTAAATGTGTTGTCTTTATCTATTCATAGGCTTTACAACAAGTTTAAATTTATTAAAATCGGATAGTATTTGTAAAAGTTATGAGGTCAACAAAGTTTTTCATGCCCTAGGTAGCTAATTTTGACATCCTGTAATTCACCGTGTGTTTCAACAGGTTGGACCAAATTTCAATTTTCTTAAAGGTTAGGTCCGTCTTCTATGATTTTTAGATACATCGTTTTGTAATCGGATCGCAAGTTTCAATGATACACATTTATTAAAATTTGTTCTAATTGGAACCACTGTGCGGTGTCCCTAAGCAACTAGCGCAATCTGTACATTGTGAAGTTGTTATGGAGACTACTACAGCAAGTACTTAAAATAAGAGAATTTTAAAATTATAAAAGGTGTCCGAAGACATAGTGTAATTTCGACATTCATTTGTGTTGGGCTGAAAGTTTTATAAGAACTGTAATATTATGGCCACTACAACAATAAATACTAACAATAAAAGAAGTTAATAATTAAAAGGTGTCCGAATACGTTGTGTAATTTTAGTGTTGAGTTGTATTTTGCTGAAATTTTTATAGGGAGTGTTTTACTATGACAGCTACTACAACAAGTACTAAAAACTAAAAAAGTTAAATATTAAAGGGTGTTCGAATAAATAGTGTTATTTTAGTGTTGAGTTGTATTTTGCTGAAATTTTTATAGGGAGTGTTTTACTATGACAGCTACTACAACAAGTACTAAAAACCAAAAAAGTTAAATATTAAAGGGTGTTGAGTTGTATTTTGCTGAAATTTTTATAGGGAGTGTTTTACTACGACAGCTACACAATAAGTACTAAAAATTAGAAAATTTAAATATTAAAGGGTGTTCGAATAAATAGTGTAATTTTGGTGTTGAGTTGTATTTTGCAGAAATTTTTATAGGAAGTGTTTTATTTTGGCAGCTAATACAACAAGTACTAAGAATTAAAAAAGTTAAAAACTAAAGGGTGTCCGAATAAATTGTGTGATTTTGGTGTTGAATTGTATTTTGCTGAAATTTTTATAGGGAGTGTATGTAATATTATGGCAGCAACCACAACAAGTACTAACAAATAAATAATTTAAATTTTAAAGGGTATCTGAATATGTGGTGTATTTTTGATGTTGTTTTGAATTTTATTGAAATTTTTGTAGGGAGTGATCCATTATGGTCACTAAAACAGCAAATGCAAAAATAAAAGAAGTTAATATCGGCATGGATTATACTGTACAACAAATTCATATGTTTAGGTTCCAACGAGTGATTCTGGCACTCCAGAATCGGCGCTTTGAAAGTTTACATCCGGGACTCATTTTAAAGAGAGTTAATTTTTTTCCGGAGCTTGGCTGTCTTTAAGAACTTTTGGTATAATTTTTTGGCAAATATTGTTGTAGAGCATTTCAGCCCGCTATATGGCAGCTGAAGGGGAGTTGTGTGCCCCTATTTTAACAAAGAGACAAAAAGACCCACAGAACGAACAGCTAGAGGGTTAAAATATTCTACTAAAATGTTCATTGTGGTGTTTTACATAAAAGTGCTGAGCCCACCTTATACCTTAAACGTAAGGCTCACAAGATTTCCTATGCCGACTCAGCTCTATTTTGTGCAAAAAGGTGTAATGTAGCCTCCCCTAAAGTGCTGTAAACATTCAAAACGCCGATGCACGCACGTATATAATTTGCTGGTGATCTCTACCTGAAGCAGTTGCTTGCGCTGATTATTTTTTTTGTTGTACAGTGTTATCGTCGATAGTAATTAATGCGCATCGTGGGCTTGGCAACACCGGATTCTCCTCCACAGTCTTGCGCAAAGTGTGGCAGTTCTTTTTGACATTTCTTTTATTTTGTAAACTAGTTTGGTATTTAAAATTTGTCTAATCGACTGGGAAGAGCGAACATTTCTACTATAAAGTTTTCTCATTTGCACCTGTTGTTCGAGATCTTAAATTGGCACGATAATTTTATGTCTTTTGCTGCCGGTAAGTAAAACCGAAGAAATTTTACTTAACATAAATGATTGGAATCATAATGAACTCAGACTAGCTATCCTTCCCTATTCAAGAGTTCATAAGTTATGGTTCTAGTTGAACGACTCAAACTGTTTGTAAAAAAATCGAAAGTTTATTTGCAAGTGCTTCACCACAACTAAGTGAACTATTAAAAATTTAACGTTAACATTGCAATTGTAATTTTTTACAGAGATGCTGAAGGAGAGTTGTCATTATGTGCGGGCGATTATCTCTTAGTATGGACCAGTGGTGAACCACAAGGCGGCTATTTAGATGCCGAGTTATTAGATGGTAGACGTGGCCTGGTGCCAGCTTCATTTGTACAGCGTTTAATAGGTTAAGTATTTTTTTGAAGATAAATAAATGAACTATTTGATAATGCTTAGTGCTACAGGTGATGATCTATTGGAGTTTCATCAAGCCGTTTTATCCACCTTGCGTGATGCCGAAGATGGTTCCATGCAATGCGATTCAACGTCATTGCCCTCATTGCCACCGCACAATCCATTGCTCACCCATACCCAAGAAGATTTAGCTAGATTAAGTGAAACACATACAGATTTGGAGCACGATCAAGATGATATTAGTGATAATGGTGAGTATTTTATATATTTCTTAACACATTTTTATAAAATTTTAATTTCTTTCATTAATTTTTTTGTCAAGTTAACTCTTTTTATTATAAAAGTAAGCATGATCTTTGTTTTTTGAGATTTGTTTTAAATCGTGACTGAACGTTAAACTTGTAAGATGTTAGAGCTGTCTATATAAAGTGTTGCCAAAGTGGTGATTTTTCCACTAGATCTGGAGTTATTTTAACAGTAGAAACCGCTAGATTTTTGCCTAAATTATATAATGTTTGAACAAAATTATGTAGGCCGTTTGCTAATTAAATTTGTTTCTTAAGTGGTTTTTGGGAAATATTTGTAACCGTTTTTGGCAACACTAATTTTTCTTAAAAAACACTGTACAACAAAATCAAATTTTTGCAATATAACAAGGTTATAATGACTTATTCTGAAAGAGGGCACTTTGAAAGTTTACATGTGGGACTCATTTTATGGTGGAGTTAAATTTCTCCCCTTTTTGCAAATGGCTGATTCTCATTCAAATCGTACATTCTATGTTTTTGTTTGTTTGTTTACTAAAATGCACTATGGCCGGAAATCGCAAAGTTGCGGCAAAAAATATTTGCCGACAACGTGGCGTCACGAAACTTGATATGCAGACTTCACTGCCACAATATAGAATTAAAAAAAAAAGTGGGTTGCTTACATCCCTTTTTGCAGTGGAGCATCTGTAGAGGGGATTTTGCACATATTTACAGTGACTTGGCATAAGAAATTTTGTCTGCCTTATGTTTGTGGTATAAAATATGCTGAGTACGTTTATGTAAAACACAACGAGAAACATTTTTGTGGAACATTTTAACACTCTACCTCTACGTTGTGTGGTTCTTTTTGCCCCTTTCTGAAAAAAGGGGCAAAACAATACCCTTTAGCGTCAATATAGCTGGCTAAAATGTTTTACAAAAATAATTGCCATAAAATTCTACCATAGGTCTCTAAGGAAGCTCAAGCTCCAAATTCTACCGGAACGCTAGAAATCATTGAAAACTTACACTGTGTTTAAGGGTTAATTTCATACTTATTCACGATTAGTACTCTGCAGAGCAAATCTTGTAAGCCTCACGTTTAAGTTATAAGATGTATTCAACGATTTTATGTCAAACTTCAAGAGAAAAATTTTTGTAGAATATTTTAGCCTGCTATATTGCCACTGAAGGGGAGTTTTTCGCCCTTTTTTTAAGAAAGGGACAAAAAGGCCAACACAGCGAAGAGTTAGAGGGTTAAAATGTTTCACTAAAATGTTCCCCGTAGTGTTTTAGATAAAAGCTCGGAACTTATTTTATACCTGAAACCTAAGGCTTACAAGATTTCCTATGCCCAGTCACTCTAAGTATGTGCAAAAGTGTATAATTTTAGAGTTTTCCACTTTAAATCAGAGTGTAAAAATAAACAAAACTTTTCGCAAATATTTCATGCGAAGACACAAACTATTAAAATATTTTTAATCGTTTTGTATATGAGTCAAACCAAAATAAATACTTTTGCAATGCCCAGAATTGCAAGCAATACAATTGGCTTTTCACTCATCTGCTTGCTTTAATATCCCGTTTCAATCGTACAATTGCAAACAAAACAAAAACAGAAATGTATTTTGTTGAATGGTTCATTGTATTTAGCATAAAGCATAAATACACTAACACATTCTCTAGTATGATGAGCAAATCAATCGGGAAACGTTTGCAAATGTATTTTCTTAAAACTTTTCAATTTTGTTCTCATTCTTTTCATTTCTAGCTGCATTCATTTAAGTTAATGTACATTTAGTGTACACAAGCACAAACAATACAAAACTAATGGGACACTATCATTCTCGTTGTTTTTGTTTTGTTTTTGTTTTACACATTGAAAAATACAAAGCAAAACGAAAGCAAACGTTTCGTTTAGTTTATTGTTCTACTCTGCCTTGAATGTTTCTAAAGAAATATCAAATTCTCGTTAGTTTGCAGTTGTTTGCAAAAAATTTCAACACGACATAAAAACTTGATTTTCCCTAGAATAACTACATGTAGGAGTCCCCTTTGGATTCCATGGAAGTAGTACCAAAAATAAACATTTATCAATTATGTTTTACAACACTTAAAAATACACGCCTCGAGTATTAGAAGCCATATTCACAGATTTTTTTAAATAGAAATACTTTTTGAAAAAAAAATGATTTCATTTCGTAAAAAATTGTTTGTATCACAGCTGATAGTACGTATGTATTATAAAAAAGGTGAACATTGGCCGCTTTGTATGCACAAGCAGAGCTATCAACTGTCATATTTGTTTTAAATTTTTTCTTTCCAATATATTGGCAATTAAACCCTATAAAAATTTTTTTAAATCTAAAGTTGAAAAATTTACGTTTTGCCGCAAATTTTTGAAATGCGGTCATAGTGCAATGTAAATAAATGAAATATGAGAAGGTAGAATTCCTATTATAGTTTTCGCCGCATTTAATAGATCCTGAAATAAAATTATATTTTTAGATTTTTCAAAATTTGTGTGTATTGAGCATTAAATTTGCTTTCGCGGTTGTTCTGGGAATGATATTTTTGCGAGAAAAAAAAATACGGCAAAAAATGATTATAGGTTTTGAAAGCACTATAGATCTACTCTCTAAAACCAAAAACTTATATTAATCGCAGGACGAAGTTAAAAGTTATGACTACTTTTTCAACTTTAAGTTGGGTTCACATGAAAAAGTAAATTTTTAAAATCTTTTAACACAATAATTTGCAAACCTTTATACATGACCGAAAAGTAAGCTAACTCTTTTTTCAAATAAGACTAATTTTAATAAAATCGATTAGCAATGTTAAAAGTTATGTCACTTGCAAATAATTATTCGTATTTAAATACGACCTACCTATTAAATTGTTCGAAAATATAACAACGCACAGTGCGGTAAACAGATAATGTTCTTTACATCATTTCTACCCTTCAGCTGCTGTTAACTTTTTAACGTCCTAAAATTTATAGATAAATTATATATAAAAGTTTTTTTTTTAGGTAACGCTCAATACATTTTTATACGAATTTAATATTTTTTTTCAATACACACACTACATTTTCGATATTCGATGTAGTTTAACATAAACTGCTTAATTGTGTACTAAAAAATATCAATTAAATTAAAAAAATATGGTAACACTCAATGCATTTTTTTTGGTTTTTTGATTGATTGATTAAACTTTTTTGCAATATAATACTGTTTAACAAAGTTCACAAAACTTTTAAATATTTAGAAGTGTATATTGTTAATGCAATTTTAATAATTAAACTCAGTAATGAAGTGTACTAAAAACACGTAACGCTCAATACACAAGATTAAAAAAAATTTTGATTTCTAAAATTTAAAAAAAATTATTTTGTGTGAAATAAGAGAAGCGAATGAAATCATGCTAAAACCGTTATAAATTTAATCTCCATTGTGGAAAAACTTTCTTAATGGGGAAAATCTACAGCATGCAATACGGACACGCCATTTTATATAAAGAGAATATAAACAGTATTTTCGTTCTTCGTTTTTAACACATAATGGGCAGTCTTATACAAAAAAAGCTTATGTACATGTTATGTATCTGTTCTTTAAGAGAGTCAGCCGTTAGAACCTTATTATTTTGAAAAAAAAAAATGATTTTGTCGTACCGTGTTATATGTAAACGTTTTTGGCAACACTGATCTGTCTTAAATTGCTACAATAGTACTCGTAGTTTGGCATTGAATTGGCAATATGTTAACTTTATTAAAACTTAATTTCTCTCTCCCTCTTTATCCCTCTCTCTTTCTCTGAGAACAGTTCCAGCACCTAAGCATTTGACATTGGAGCGACAATTAAATAAAAGCGTTTTAATTGGTTGGTCGCCACCCGAACCCTGTGGCTACAATTTAATCGACAGTTATCATGTTTATGTCGATGGAGTGCTCAAAGTTACCGTTAAAGCAAATGAACGCACACGTGCTCTTATTGAGGGCGTTGACTCCAATAGGGTGAGTAAAATTTTAAAGTTAGCCCAAGAAATAATTCAAGTCTAAATAAATTGAATCATGCTTATTGGAAAACATTAGCCTCATCGCATTAGCGTTCGTAGCGTTTCACAAAATCGCCAACAATCTCGAGATGCTGCTTGTACCATGATAATTGGTCGCGACACTTCACACTTGGGTCCATCTTCAGTACGTGCTACACATATAACGTGTTCATCGGCTGTCATCACCTGGCTGCCAGCAAATTCCAATCATCAGCATGTAGTTTGTGTAAATAATGTCGAAGTACGCACCGTAAAGCCGGGTGTCTATCGCCACACTATAACCGGTTTGGCTCCCAGCACTCAATACAGAGTAACTGTGAGAGCCAAACATTTGCGAGCACCTGGTGGTCACCAGACACCAGGTCGTCCGCAAGAAGAGGCGCCTGGAGCGTATGCTGATTTCCGTACCCTCACAAAAGGGTTGCCTGATCCTCCACAGGTTGGTTGGTTTAAATGAATTAATTTGTTTTCTTTTATTTAATAAAAAATTTATTTAGGATATACAACTTGAGGCTGGTCCTCAGGATGGTACCATTCTTGTAACATGGCAGCCAGTTAATAGGCCCACCTCATCAGGGCCTGTAACCGGCTATGCTGTGTACGCGGATGGTAAAAAGGTAACCGATATCAATTCACCTACGGGAGATCATGCGCTCATCGATATTGGTAAATTGGGTACATTCAATCCCAGGGCCGTAACTATACGTACTAAATCACGAGAAGCACAATCGGCCGACAGTGCACCCATATTAATACCAAGTAATTTATGCTCTATGGCTCTTTATTTCTTAAAAAAACTATATATATATTTTTTTGTTTTTTGTTTGCCTAGATTCTGTTCGTAGTGCCGTAGGTAGAAGGGGACCAAATCAAATGGGCATGGGCATGGGCTCACATTTACCCCAAGGACCTCATGGTCCTATGGGTATGCAACAACAGCATATGATGGGCCACCAAGATCCCAATCAATATGATCCAAATCAAATGCAACAACAACAGCAGCCAGGCATGCAGCAACAACCCGGCATGCAGCAGCAACAAACCGGTCAACAGCAACAAGGTCAGCAGGGCCAACAGGTATGTGTCGTATCACCCAATAAACAAATATTTCTTAATTAGAAAACCAAAAAAGAAGAAAAAAAAATTAACATACATTTCTATACCAGTTCAAAATATTCAAGTCAAATTTTTTTTTAATTTTGGATTTTTGTTTCAAAGTGTTCATTCAATACACACTGTAAAATATTCTCTCTACTAACTTTTAACAGTCTCTAACAAAAACAATACAAAAATTGTATCTTTTGTTAGCATTTCTTTACTAACTTACTTTCATTCTGGCAACTTTGTACATATTAAAATTACACTGAAAGAAAAAAAAACACAAAAAGTTTTTTATCTCATGTCAATAAAACAAACTGACAATCAAGATACACAAAAAAAAAACACCAGCCACTTCTATACAACAACAAATGTTTATTTATTTTGCTTGCACTTTCTTAAAACGAATTCTTAACGATTTAACAAAAAATATATAAAAACACACAATTTATTTCTGTCAATGTTTCAGTTCAAAATGCAATCGTATTTTGTTTTCTATTTTATTTAATTCACAACATCGCAAATCCTACTACTTTTTCTCTAATACTATGCTTATCACTCTACTCTTCTCTATTTTACTCTTTGCAAGTATCCTTTCGAATGTTAGTTACATGTTTTAAAAGGAAAAAAAAATGTAAAGAAGTTTTGGAAGTTTTTCGAACAACTGTGATATTTTAAAGAAATTGAAATTTAATTGAAGAGAAATCTTATGAATGTTTTGAGCAAATTATGCATTTAAAAAATTCGTAATTGCGAAACTTAAAGCTTTTGAACAGACTATTTGGAATTAATTGTATTTTTACCTTGTATAAATAGAAAAGCATTTTAGAATTTGTTGACAAAAAAGTTGAAAATTTTTTTCAAAGCAACTTTGATTTCATAAATTTATTTATTGAAAGCTAAATTTATACTGGGAATAAAAAAATTCCTGTATTTTATGTATAAATTACTAAAATATATGAACAACAGATTATGAACTTTTTTCATACTATTTATGTTCAAACTTTTTTCTGTGTTATTGTTGTGCGTTTTCTTATTAGTATACACTCATAAGCAATTAAATAATTTAATTACAGTAATGAAATAGTTTCTTTAAAGTAACCAATTTCATTAAAACGATAAAATAATTTCGCTAAAATAATGAAATAGTGGTAAGCTAATGAGGATACTAGGTAATGTAATAATTTCATTAAAACAATCAAATAATTTCATCACAATAATGACAGAGCATCATTAAAATAATGCCATTATTTTATTAAAATGATGAAATAGTTTCATTAAAATAATGAAACAATTTCATTAAAACGATGAATTAATTTTACCAACATAATGAAATATGTTCCTTAGCCTAGTGAAATTATTACAATGGATTAATGAAACTAGTTCATAAATTTAATGAAATTTTCATTAAAATAATTTTAACGAAACTTGTTTCACTAATCCAACGAAGCGTGGTGTTGGTTGAGTTTTAATGGATTAATGTCGAAATTAACAGAATTTATGAGCAAAATTCTTTCTATGTGGGACTGTTAATAAGTTAAAATAGTTAATAATAGTGATAAGCTAATAAGGCTACTAGGTAATGTAATAATTTCATTAAAATAATGAAATAATTTCATTACAATAATGAAGGATTATCATTAAAATAATGACAGAATTTCATGAAAATGATGAAGTAATTTCATTAAAATAATAAAACAATTTCATTAAAACGTTGTAATAATTTCGCCAACATAATGATATATGTATGTTGCTTAGCGTAGTGAACTTATTACAATGGATTAGTGAAATTATATGGTTTATAAATACAATGAAATTTTCATTAAAATAAATTTAACGAAACTTGTTTCATTAATACAACTAAGCGTGAAGTTTTTTGAGATCTAATGAAGTTTTTATTGGATTAATGTCGAAATTCACAGAATTTATGAAGAAAGTTCTTTCTGTGTGAGACTGTTAATAAATTAAAATAGTCAATAAAATAAATAAGCTAATGAGACTACCAGGTAATGTTATAATTTCATTAAAACAAAGAAATATTTTCATTACAATAATGACAAAGTATCATTAAAATAATGTCAAAATTTCATTAAAATGATGAAATAGTTTCATTAAAATAATGAAACAATTTCATTAAAACGATGAATTAATTTTGCCAAAAAAAAATTAGAGGTTTTCCTTAGCGTAGTGAAATTATTACAATAGATTAATGAAATTAGCTTATAAATTTAATGAAATTTTCATTAAAATAATTTTAACGAAACTTGTTTCATTAATCCAACGAAGCGTGACGTTCTTTGAGATTTAATGAAGTTTTTATTGGATTAATGTCGAAATTCACAGAATTTATGAAGAAAGTTCTTTCTGTGTGAGACTGTTAATAAATTAAAATAGTCAATAAAATAAATAAGCTAATGAGACTACCAGGTAATGTTATAATTTCATTAAAACAAAGAAATATTTTCATTACAATAATGACAAAGTATCATTAAAATAATGTCAAAACTTCATTAAAATGATGAAATAGTTTCATTAAAATAATGAAACAATTTCATTAAAACGATGAATTAATTTTGCCAAAAAAAATTAGATGTTTTCCTTAGCGTAGTGAAATTATTACAATGGATTAATGAAATTAGCTTATAAATTTAATGAAATTTTCATTAAAATAATTCTAACGAAACTTGTTTCATTAATCCAACGAAGCGTGGCGTTCTTTGAGATTTAATGAAGTTTTTTATTGGATTAATGTCGAAATTCACAGAATTTATGAACAAAATTCTTTCTGTGTGGGACTGTTAATAAATTAAAATATTCAATAAAATAAATAAGCTTATGAGACTAATAGGTAATGTAATAATTTCATTAAAACAAAGAAATAATTTCATTACAATAATGACAGAATATCATTAAAATAATGACAGAATTTCATTAAAATGATGAAATAGTTTCCTTAAAATAGTTAAAGAATTTCATTAAAACTATTAATATTACAATTAATCAATGAAATTATTTCATATATTATTTAATGAAATTTTCATTAAAATAATTTTAACGAAATCAGTTCTGTTAATCGAACGAAGCGTGACGTTCGTAGAATTTTTATGAAGTTTTTTATTGGACTAATTTCGAAATTCACAGAATTTATGAACAAAATTTTTTCAGCGTACATAAAACTCGAGCCACCTGAACCGTTGCGAAAGATATGAAATATGTTGTGCCGTGTTAATTTATTCTTTGATACCTTGAACATTGCCACAATCCCAATTCCATCTGACTAAAAATGTTACGAGTTTTGCCCTAGTAACACTATACAACAAAATTAAATTAACAAATAACAAGGTTCTAACGACTTATTCTGGAAAGGGCACCAAAAAATACATATGTACGTGTATTGGCGTTTTAAAAGTTTACATCTGGGACTAATTTTAGGCGGAGTTGAATTTCTTCTATTTTGCACAAACATAGTGACTTGGCATAGGAAATCTTTTAAAACTTACATTTAGCGTATAAGATATGTTCAACACTTTTATGTAAAACACTACGAGAAATAATTTTGTGGAACAGTTTAACCTTCTAACTCTTCAGTGTATGGGTCTAATTCTGTATAAGTACGAATTTAACCCTTAAACATTTTTCAAGTTTTTAATAATTTTAGAGGGTTAAAATATTTTACAAATACTCCTCGTGGTGTGTTACATAAAAGCTATGAACACATCTTATGCCTTAATTGTAAGACTTGCAAGGTTTCCTATGCCGAGTACTAATTGTGAATAAGGTCGAAATTAAACTCTAAGCATATTTTAAGTTTTGAATGATTTTTGATGTTGAAGTTGAGTCTGTGTTTTGAATGTTTTTGAAAACTTATAGCAGAATTTTATGTTATATATTTATTTGGAACATTTTAGCCTACAATATTGGCACTAAAGGGGAGTTTTTTGCCTCTTTTTAAGAAAGGGACAAAAAGACCCATCCGACGACGAGCTAGAGGGTTAAAATGTTTCACAAAACTGTTCCTCGTGTGGCGTTTTATATAAAAGTGCTGAACACATCTTATGCCTTAAGCGTAAGAATCCCAAGATTTCCAATACCGAGTCACTATAACAATGTAGAAAAAGGGGCCTACTTTAAATCCCAGGTATAAAGAGGTGTATATTTTTTGTTGCCTTCTGCTAGAATAAGTCATTGGAACCATGTTGTTTTGTTGTTGTACAGTGCTATAATCACTTTGGATACTATTATTTCATTGATTAAACATATTTGACTTTCACTGTAAATTTTTTCGAAATTGAACTCTTCGGAAAACTTAAATTTGTTTAAAAAATATCGCAGTATGAAACTGAAAACGTCAAGAAACTTCTTTAATTTTTGCTTGTCAAATGCTGTGTTTCTCTTTAAATACTATCTCTCCCTCTCTACTGCTGACTATCTTCTCTATTCACTCAGTTTTCAATAATACAAAAAGAAAATAGAAACCCCACATACACGGAACAAAATTATTTTGTTAAAACACATTAAAAATGTCGTTTTGAAAAGCACTTAATTATCAAAATCTAAAACAATTATAGATTCAAATGATAAATCAGTCACTGTTAAATTACGTTCTTATTGTTTAAATCCAAAATAAATCCCCCCGCCCCCTGTTTTTGAAATGTATGTGAGTTTCCAAAAGAAATTGAGGAAATAAAAATTAATTGCTTGCGTTTTTTTTGTTTAAGTTAATTGAACGAAAATTAAATTAATATTGTTGGCATGTTAATGATTAAAGAAAAATCTGTTAAAACGATTGAAATAAGCTAAACAATTTAATTTACTTGAACTTTTTACGTAACTTGAAAATAAATATTGAAAAAAAACCAATACCATAAAACATCATCATTTTGTAAAAATTTCTAAATAAAAACATACAAATTCCCCCCCTAACTAAATCATCTGTAAACGCAGGCCGAGGGAAGTTCTGGTGTATTAGGAGGCCTTTTCGGTGGCCTCTTTTCAAAACAAACACCTCAAACTCAAACTCAAGCGAATCAAAATATTAACGTAAGTCTATAACTCATTACATAACTCTAAATACTGCTACTACTAAATACATATTAACTTAACACACTTACAAAGTATTATTTAATACTTACTTACTTAATACCATTTACTAGTCAGTTATTCAATTATTTTTAAATTAAATTGTGTTAACGAATATAATAATTACATAGAGAAAAAAATTATATATCTATACAAATTTTTATTTGTTACTTTGAGTTTTTGATTAAATGCTTGCCATACTTTAATTAATATAACAAAATAATTTATTAAAATAATTAAATTCAATTTGAGGTTTATTCAAATATTGCAAATAGTTTGATTTTTCAATTAGATTTTTAGCCAATTTTTAGGTTTATACTTTAGAATAAAATTTGATTAGTTCTAAGTAATAAATAATTTAAGTTTAGTCTTAGATTTTGTGTTAATTTTAACGTAAATAATTTGAGCAACTAATGAAATCAAGGTGTAATCTAGGTATACAGACACACATACACACACCCATTAAATACCTACAAAACATATGAAAATATATCATGAAATGCCAACAAAATCTCATGCTATCATATTGTAAATTTAACATTCACAATACGACATTTAAAAATAAACATTCACAATTAATAATACATACACTGTAAAAAATAAACTCAAAATTTTAAACAAAATACCAGTAGAACAATAAAATAAACTCTGTAACATAAAACAAAATACTTAGCTGTGCCTCTCTCTTTTATATTTTCGTTTCTCTTTTCATTTCATTCTCTTTTGATTTTGCTTAAAACTTAACTTAACCTAACTTTTCATTTTCTTACGTTCTGTTCTTGAGTTCAGTTTCAAAATCATAAAAGTAATTTATTTCCGCTTTGTTTTATTTCAAATAAAAACTAAACATTTTCATTTCTTACAATGAAATTTATACCATTTGCTTCAGAAAAATAGACATTATTTTTTTTTCAATTTATATTGAAAGCAAAAAAAAAAAAGAAATATATTCACTAACAAGACAATAAATAAATCATTGAACAAAAAGAAAACTCACAAAAAATTATATTGCTTTAATCAAAATTTTTCCAAAAATTTTATTCGGGTTTAAACCAATTAAATTGATACCACAAAAAAAGGGTTACCCACCGGGCCAACAGCAACAACGTATGATGCGGCCGCCAGGTGCTCAGGGTATGCAGCAACAACACCAACAACCATATGGACCTCAAGGCCCCATGGGTCCACAGCAGCGTTTCCCCGGCCAAAGAGGTCCTGCCCCTCCGGGCCAAATGCAACCGGGTGGACCCATGCAACAAGGTATGATGCCCGGTCAAATGCAACCCGGTGGCATGCAACCTGGTGGCATGCAACCTGGTGGCATGCAACCTGGTGGCATGCAACAGCCAATGCAAGGTGCTATGGGCCTTAGAGGTCCAATGAATCAGCAACACCAGCAGCAACAAATGCAACAGCAACAACAACAGATGCAACAAGGTCAAATGATGGCTAGCCAACAGGGCCTTACACCTCAGCAGCAACAGCAGCAGCAGCAGCAGCACCAACAACAACAGCAGCAACAAATGGCAGCGGCCGCTCAGAAAAAGCCCCGTTATTTTGTTGCCATGTTCGACTATGATCCCAGCACAATGAGTCCAAATCCAGATGGATGCGACGAAGAACTGCCATTCCAAGAAGGTGATACTATTAAGGTAAGTCGGCAAATCAGTAACACAAAACTCGGAGTCTAGAACATTCTTAACGTTTTTTTTTTGTACCAAAATACAAATTGGCCAGTTTCGAAAAATTGTAGTTTTGCGTTAGGATTATTAATGAGGCTTGTTTAAAAAATTAAATTTAAAAAAAAGAAACAAAAAAATAGAAAATTATAACAAGAATAATATAAATTTCTTTTAAAATAGGCCGTAAATATTGATTTTTTGTTATAAAAGAGTGTTTCTGCAGTTGCGTAAAAATTATATATAACTATTTTTATAATATGGCAACGTTTCATCAATAATGTATGAAGAGAAATTAAGGAAAGGAGTGTACAGTGGAACTGTTCTAAAATTATACAATAATAAATCTGTAATTTCTAATAGGCTTATGCTTAGCAAAAATTAGAAAGTTGTTTCCTGTGATGAGTTCGAATCTGTAGTCAGTCAATATATAAAAATTTTTTTTGGCTCTAGTTTTCGAGATATGAATTTATTTAAAAGATAAAGCAGTTTCACGAGAAACCTTAAGATTTCTGGAGAATGGTTTGTCCTATTGCATTCGACAACAACATTATCTTCAACATTTGCACAGTGGGAGATTTTGGAAAAAATGGATATAGATCTGCAGTTTGTAAACGCGTAGTCCGATTCTTATAAAATTTCAAACGACATTTAAAAATGTGTTGCTGAGCTTAAGTTTGGAGTTTGGACTTTATATTTTTTTGAAAGGAGTCGGATTCACAAGGCTGCAAATTGGTTCACCTCGTGTTTCTGAAAAATTTAAATCCCATGCCAAGCTGATGTTTTTGATCTGACGAAAAAGAGGTAAAAAAGTCAAGTACTAACTTTTTTACCCACCTTGATCCACAGTTTTGCTAATGGGGAAGTGAAATCTTTTCCGATTCGCAAAAACTTTTTTTGTTGATTACTAACAAAGTTGTTAATATTCTGAAAAAATTTTGTTCAAAAATCACTTCTCAGACAAAAGTTATACGCAGTTAAAATTAAAATTTTGAACAAAGTAAATTTTTTTCCCACTTTTCATGCAGGTAAATGAAATGCTTCTGAAAATTTGACTATTTTTAAAAAAACTACTAGTAACAATTAAATGTCAGATTAATTCTATTAAATACATGTAATATAATTTTTAGAGCAATTTGAAAAAAAACTGTGCGCGTTTTTTTCTTAAGCGATTAATTTAGAGTTTTGTGCAAAAATTCACCATTTTCGTTCAATGCTGGATGTAGCGTACATGCGATTTAAAATTTCAACTACTCTCATTTTTGAATTATATTCTTTTGAAATATTTAAAATAAAAAAAAAATTCAGTTTTTGTCAAAAATTTAGCCATTTTTCACTCTGATTTCAAAGTCTTGACTTTAATTCCTTTCCTAGGATTGTGTAAAAAATCATATAATAAATTTTTTTTGAAAATTTTGACTTTGCTATTACCGGAGATATTGACGAAATGGGAAAAAAACTGAGACAAAAAATCAAAATGTTAAAATTCAAATCCGAATATCCTTGAAAATATTAAAGATATTCTAATGAAATAAACTGTATTTTCTTTTTCTATTTATAAATTTAAATTCTTTAAAATAGGATAATATTTGTAAAAGTTAAGAGGCCAACAATATTTTTTATGTCGGAGGTAGTCAACTTTGACACCCTGTAGCTCAACGTGTATTTCAACAGGGTGGTCAAGATTTCAGCACATTTTAAGCTTAGGTCCTCTTCTATAATTTTTACATACGTCATTTAGTAATTGGATCGCAAGTTTCAAAGATACAGATATATTACCCACTTTTCCAATTGAAAAGCTATGCCATCGGGCGGCTACGCTCGGCCTTATGCCATTGGCAGGCAACTTTCGGTCAACAATTTATCGAGCCCTATTTTCGATTTAGTCGTAAGCGACATAAATTAAAGTTTTCAGGAGAAGTTTTTTTTATTATATATAAATATGTGTATTATACATAAATTATCGCTTGTGATACAATTTTAAAGCCTATATTTCAAAAGTTATCAGCAATTTTGGCATTTTGTCACATACAATTTTAATTTAATTAAAAAAGCCTATTTTTGGCAACATGTCGCTTACGATTAAATCGAAAATAGGCCTCGTTATGTATGTAAAACACTATTTGAATATAATAAAAACACCTTCTCCTGAAATCTTTAATTTGTGTCGCTTACGATTAAATCGAAAATAGGGCTCGATGTGTTGTAAATGTATTTATTTAGGTACTCCCCCACTTATATTGGGTTAGTAGTGTTTGTTTTTCTAACATCATGCTACAATTGTTTTCGAGGGCTGCCACATCAATATTTTTACGAATGTGCCCACTGTGCACTGTAAGATCAATTTAAAGTATTAGGTACTGTATAGCATACGACTACACTGAATCAAAAACTCAAGGAAAAAGTTTATTGTTTGAATAAATTGTTCATTAATTTTGCACTAATGTACTAATATGTTAAATCAATAAAATTGTTCATTAATATTGTTAAAGAATAATAACAATGAATTGTTTCAATGAACCGTTTTACATTGAACTCCAATGTATACCATTCGTTGGAATTATGTTATATAATATTTTCAGTGCAGAAATTCGTATTTGAAAAAGCTGCAGGAACACTCTGAAACCTTTAATCTATAATAATTAGCATTACAATAATGGAATGATTGTTAATTTCATATACTATATAATAAATACATATATAATTTACATAAATATTCGTATGTAGTTGGTCGGCTAAATAAATAAAAAGTAAAAAGTCTGTTTGTAATCACCAAAGGTAAGAAGACTTAAAATAAATCAACGCAAAATAACGAAAACAACTGAAAACCTTGTGGAAGAATTTCCAAACTAAAAAGTGTTTGAACCCGCTTTAATTAGTTACAATTAATTGCTTAATTAAAATAATGCTTAATTGGTTAATTCAATCAAAAAGACAACATTTGATCGGTTAGCTTAACATTATTTAAATCATTAAACTAATTAGATTTTTATCATCATTATTATTGTTATTATTATTATTGTTATTATTATTATTATTATTATTATTATTACAACCAACAAAAAAATAATCAGTTTTATAATTATTCAACATCCTTCACCCGTTTTAAAAATGTTAATTTCCCTAGAATAGTGTTTAATCAAATATTTAATTAATTCAATTAAGTATCTGAGTGCTTAATTAGTTTAGAGTTTAAATGTATTTTGTTGATCATTTAAATAATTGCAATTATATGTATGATACTCGTATATTCATTAATTAATGTTTTTCTATTGTTATTAATTTATTTGTTTAAATTTTTATATATAAAATACAAAAGTAGAATTCTCTGCAAACAGAAATAAAAATTGCTTAATTTGCTTTAATTGTGCTCCTTCTGTTTGTGTGTGTTTTTATTTGACAGGTTTATGGAGATCAAGATGCCGATGGTTTTTATTGGGGCGAATTACGTGGTCGTCGTGGCTATGTACCCCACAATATGGTAACCGAGGTTGATGACGGCACGGGTCAAATGGGTCAAATGGGTCAAATGGGCGGTCAGATGCCTCAACAGCCAGGCGGCGGTACGGGCCAAGTAATGCCCGGTCAAGTTGGCACTCAACAAAGTATGCGCAATGTTAGTCGGGATCGTTGGGGAGATATTTATGCAAATATGCCTGTTAAGCGTATGATTGCCCTGTACGATTATGATCCACAAGAGCTAAGTCCTAATGTGGATGCCGAAGTAAGTAATATTTTTTTTCTTCTAAATATTTTCGATATAAATATTTGGTGTTTAATCAGCGTAAAATGGCTAGTGCCAGAGGCGGTGGTCTCTTTGGGGGCATTTTTAACAATATAATGCCCAGTTTTTCGCAAGACACAACTACACCACGTTGGGTGAGCAAGCAATTTATTTGTAATAGAGAGACCCTTTTGTATTTAAGGCTAAAGGCTTATTGTATTTATATATTAACTCCGCACTTCTCCTTCTTAAAGTTAATCTATTCACAGAACCCTTAAAAATGCTCAAAAATAAAGCTTACAAGCGTAATTATATTAATTGTATTATTCTACGATTTTTGAGCTCTACCTTCCATTAAACTTTTAACTTCTTCGTATTTACTGTCTAACTTAAATGCAGTAAATAAATATGTACTTCTATGCATTGTATGGCCAACCATAGCGATCGTGAAGCTACCAAGATAGTGGATAAGTTTAAGTTTTTTTAGTTCTATATTCCTTGCATTACAACCTGCTCCTTAATACAAAGTGTATAGAAAGAAAAAAACTTCGTTGGCAACTACAGAAAAAAAGATCTTTATATTCAACTTCCAATCGGCGATAAGTTACACTGTAGAACAAAGTAAATTTTTTTTTTAATTGCATGGTTCTAACGAATGATTTTGGTAGAAGCGTCAAAAAAAAAGAGTACAAGTTTATCGGCGTTTAGAAAGTTTACATCTCGGGAGTCGTAAACACGTCGTTGATAATTATTTTGTAAATGCAACCAAGGCACTGTTCGTTTATTGGCCTACGAGAGTTTTCCGTCTCCCTATCTCGCATGTGATTAATGGTTGGTGTCGGTTAACGCTATCGAGTTACTGTTTCGCGTCGTTTGGTCATTAGCCACATGCAAAAACATTTTAAATATTGATAATTGGTTGGAGAACCAAATAAAAGATCAAGCACAAGGAAACAACTAGTGGATTTTTGGAGTTCCGGCCTCGTATCCGACGATATACGTCGTTTGGAATTATCTCGAAAGAGACTCTTTTTAGAAATTGTTAGTAGCGTTATAACCTAAGGTTCAGCCATAAATCTTCCATCTCTTCTATAGAAAGGGCACACGTAAAAGCTCTTCGGCTCGGCATAACAAATCTTGTAAGCCTTACGTTTAAGGTGTAAAATGCTCTCAGCACTTTTGTGTGTGCAACTTCACACAGAGGAGCAGAATTAAAATATTTGAAACATATATCGGGCATTTCTAAACGGATACCTCTTTCGGAATATAATTTCACATAGCAGATGAGTATTTGTATATAAATTTTAAATATCAAATCTCTTACTTGCTGAGGAGCGGAGCTATGAAGTGTCAAATTAGTGCCCTTCGGCCATGAACAATTTTTTACTGCTTACCACTTTTTGATTTCTCATCCGATTTTAAAAGGTTTTTGCTGTATTGTAGCCCTTAATAACATCTAAAAGATACATGTTTGTCTGTCTACTTATCTCTTATAGTTATTAAGTTATACTCGTTTGAAAATTGAAATTCCTTAATTTTTCAAAATTTGGTCCAATATTATCCAGATATCGGATCCATATATTATCCGATTTATAAAACTTTTTCTTCGTTAGCTAACGAACAAATTTTTAAAGAGTTAAAAGATATCATGAAATTCTGCCGTCTGCGTTGAAAAATACTAAATTTTTATTTATGATCCATTAATTATAATTAAATAATTAATTAATCATAATTAAAAATTTGATCAATTTATTATTAAGTTAATTAGTTAATAATTAATTTATTAATTAACTAACTAATTAATTTAATATTTAATTAATTAATTAATAATAATTCATTATATATAATTTATTTAATTAATCAATTACTTAATTAATAAACAAATAAATAAATTATAATTAATTAACTAAATAGCAAATTATTTATTTAATTAATTAATTAAGTAATTTAATAATTGAGTATCTAATTATTTGATTAATTAACTAATTAATTTATTAATTAAAAAAATAATGAATTAATTAAATAATTTAATTAATGGATTTAATTATTTAATTTAAACAGTTAAATAATTATTTAATTCAATTAGTTAGTTAACTGAATAATTACTTACCTAATTAAGTAATTAACTAATTAATTTATTCAGTTAACTAAGTAATAAAATAATTACCTAATAAGGTAATTGATAATTCATAATTAATTAATACATTAACTTATTATTGAATTGGTTAATTATTTCATTAAATAGTTATTAATTAGCTAATTTGTTAATTAATTATTTAATTAATTTTTTAATGAACTTATTAAATAACTAATTAGTTAATTAACAACAAATTATTTATTAATCTATTTAATTATTTAAAAGTAATTGATTAATTAATCAATTAAATTATTTAATTAATTATTTATTTAATTAAATAATTAAATAACGAATTAATTAAGCAACTGATGTATTAAATAGTTTAATTAATTAACAATAATCAATTAATAAGTTAATTCACTTCTTAAATTAACTATTATTTCTTTACTATCTATTAA
Organism: Panzeria rudis; assembly: GCA_956483635.1. Lineage (NCBI taxonomy): Eukaryota > Metazoa > Arthropoda > Insecta > Diptera > Tachinidae > Panzeria > Panzeria rudis. The sequence continues at coordinate 39,766,723 of OY101447.1, read as the reverse complement.
AAAACATAGCAACGATGTATTGAACGATAATTTTGTTATAAATTTTTCATTAAAAACAAATATGTGAAGAAAATTCGAATATTTAAAATTTTTAGGGCAAAATGTTGCGTATGAGTACACTTCATTAGAACTGGTCAGATATTTTTAGAGGGGCAGAAATTGCCCCTTACTCACCTCGTGGTCCTATTTTAAAAAAGTATATGGCCTATGTGTTCTTCCAGACTCAGATCTATCCATGTTTTAAATTTCATTGGAACTAGTCAGATAGTTTTAGAGAGACAGAAATTGCCCCTTACTCCCTTCACCGTCTTATTTTAAAAAAAGTATATGGCCTATGTGTTCCTCTAGACTCAGATCTATCTATGTTTTAAATTTCATTGGAACTAGTCAGATAGTTTTAGAGACAGAAATTGCCCCTTACTCCCTTCACCGTCTTATTTTAAAATAGTATATGGCCTATGTGTCTTTACACACTCAGATCTATACATTTTTTAAATTTCGTTAAACAAACATCCAAACATCCAAACACACAAATATTTGTGGCCAGTATTCGCGACCAGTATTTGTGACCAACGCTATAAGTTCCTAAAAACTTGTGACCAGCGCTATAAGTTCCAAAAAACTTAGTAAAAAATCTCAACTTGTTAAAGACTTACAGAATTTTGGCCAACGAAAAACGATTATGAGCCACTGTGCGGAGTAGAAAATTTTGTAAACCTTACGTTTTAGGTATAAAATGTGTTTAACCTTTATGTAGAACACCGCGAGAAATATTTTTGTAAAACTTTTCATCCCGCTGTATCACCATCGAAGGATAGTTTTTTGTCCCTTTTTTAAGAAAGTGGCAAAAATGAGAATTCAGAGTATGTATCAATATTTTCCATAAAAAATTCTTCGTGGTGTTTTACATAAAAATAAAAATGTTGCACAAATCTAATACCAAAAACGTAGGTCTTACACTGAAAGGAAAGTCATTCATTCAGGCAATGAGACGGTTTCATTAAATGTTCTTCATTATATTAATGAAACTTTTCATTAATACAATGAACAACTACATTACATAAATGAAATCCTTCAATATCTACTTTTCATAAGTTTTTCATAGCTCATTGTATTAATGGAAATCATTACATTGCTTAAATGAATTTTCTATTTAGCGAATTTATGGAAAATATAAGTAAGTCATAAAATTTTTGTCAACTCAATTCAAACATAAATATGTAAATCAACATTTATTTATTGAAAAAATATTACCTATGATATTTCTTACTATTGAAATCTTTTTGAATTTCAAAGCAATGTGGTATCATATATGCAATGAAAATATTTCTTTTATACAATGTAATATTCTTCATTGTATAAAACACGTTGTTAGCTATGCGCCTCCTTTTTCTAACCATACCTCATTTATGCTTTTAAGATAATGAGAAACAAGAGGCGCTCTTGGCTGAAGTGGTTAAAGGTGTAGAGTTCGATACTAGTTTCAGGCAAGCCATCAACATTTACTGGTTACTGAGCAGTACAGGCAGCGATTGACTAACATATACTAATGCACATCAAATCACAATAATTGTGTGAATGTGTACTTCTCTTTTGTAAAAGAAAAAATAATGAAACACCTACATTTAATTCATGAATCTGTTTCTTTAAACTAATGAAATAGTTTTATTCCATTTATGACATGGCTGGCCAAATGAAGTTCATAAATACAATGAAACATTCTTCATGAATCCAATGAAGGGCTTCATTAGCTGACTTTCAATGACAAATTGCATTAATATAATGAAGAAATTCATTGTCTGAATGAAGGGTTTCCTTTCGGTGTACACGATTTCCTATGCCGAGTCACTATAACTACATATGTACGTGCAAAAGGGGATGCGAGTCCCCTTAAAGTTAATCCCAGATGTAAAGTTTCAAAATGCCGATGCACTTATGAAATACGAAAGGAGTGTGTGTAGATAGTCCTGTGGGCATCGCAATGGACGTAATGGCCTTCAATTGCACTCGCTAGCGTGCGGGCAGCCCATCTAACCTAACATAATACGAGTACAAACCCTCTTAAAAAAGTTTCAATCTTATCGCATCTGCTTGTAAGCCCATCAAAATTCTTATTGAAATCTTGCGTAAAACACCAATTTAAATTTAATATGAAATCCGTATAAAAAACAATTATGCTAGATTAAAATTCTGTAATGAAAATTATAATTATTAATTTTTTCTAAAAATTTAATAAATCTGTAAATTTATCTCTTTTGCAAAAAAAAAAAAAAATTTTAGCAAGTGGAGTTGAGTTTTAAAACGGGTGAAATCATACTTGTGTATGGTGATATGGATGAAGATGGTTTCTATATGGGTGAATTGGATGGCGTGAGAGGTTTAGTACCGTCAAATTTCTTAGCCGATGCGCCAGATACATATAGCAATCAAATGATGCCTGGTGGTGGCCCTGCAGGACGCGGTGGCTTGGCCAGTCAAAGGGGCAGAGGTCAAGGGCCGGGTGCTAGAGGACCGCCACCACCTCCACGAGATAATATGATGCCTGGTATGGCGGGACCTCGTGGTCCCCAAGGAAAAAGTAAGTAAAATTTGTGCAGATTATTATTTTGGGTTTTTCCGTTTCTTTATTTCTCTTTTTTTATAAAATAATTTCTTTTAATGTTTTATTAACTTTTTTTCATTTATTTTGATATATATATAATTTGTTTTGATAAGTTAAATGTAAACTGTAAAATATTTTAGGCTTTTTTTTTTAATTTTAACAAAATTTGTTTAAAACAATTCGAAATATAAACAAAAAGTGTCTAGAGGAATTAGGTCTTTTTTAAATAAAATCAAGGTTTTTAATAAAATTATCCGCGAAAAAAAGAAAACTTTAAAACAACATTTGGAACACTGCAAAAAGTAACTTAAATATATATTTCTTTAAACAAAATTTACAATAAAACTTTTCAGCAATTAATAATTTTCATGGCAATTTTTTAGGTTTCTTTTTTAAATTATATTTTCTGTAAAATATTTTTTTTTTAAATTTTTATTCTATTTTATTTTCAATAGTTTCTAATTTAATTTTTCTTTAGTAATAAGTAATATTTTCGGCACAACATTTCTGTAATATATTATTTTTTTCAATATAAATATGAATATAGTTGTTGTTCTTGTTGTTTGTAATTGTTAACTAAAATTTAGTAAAATAAACTGATCAAATAACTAAAACATTTTAAATTAAAACATCTCATTAAGAAAGTATAACAAAAAAAAATGAATTTTAATTTGTTTGCAGTTTTGCGAATTTAGCAGGTGCATGTCAAAATGATAAGGTCACTTGAAATTTCTTTTGTTTATGTGTAATCAATTTCTAATCTGTTTAATATTTGAAAAATATTATCGTTCTTCCCCTGTCGTCTATTTAATTAAAAGTACTGATTTCACCACCACATTATAATAGATATTTATTAGGATATGTGTTAATGCTAGTACTCCCGTATAGGCGACCGAAACCATTACAATCTCATTTCTTTTTTAGAAATGGGAACTCATCGTTTTCCCCTGCGCCCTTCACAGGCGAAATCTTGGCCGTCATTGTTTGTGGTACCAATTGTAGTTAGGCTGTGATCCGATCTCTCCCGCAGTGGTGCATTTTTAAAAGTTCAATTCGTAGCAGTAATCTCTTGGTACATGTTTGGATGCTGAGATTGTAGTTGCGGTTACCTTGAACTGATGCAGCGTCTCCATCGCCTACAAACTGCATCCATTTCAATGTAACATGGTTAGGTTAGGAAGCATAGTGTGTTACAATACACATCCACCCATACACCTAATTGGATCCATTGTAATTCCCTTCTGATTATACATAGAAAAAAATAAGTTTCGTTTTTGATCACAAAAATTCCGGTATTCAATAATATTTTTTTCAAATTTCCTGTTTCCAAAAGAAAAATATATGAATTAAAAAATGTTGACATGACTGGGATACGAACGCGGGCTTCCTGGATGTAAACCATGCTCTCTATAGCTGAGCCATGTCCCAGTTATTTTTTTATGAGATAAAACTTGTTTTAAGTACTTATGTACGAAAAGAAAAGAAAGAAATAACCGGCATACGAAATAAATACATACAACGAAATATTGTATTAAATTAATGACAAATGTTATTGAAATTCATTGGGAGCAATCATCCCTGGCAAGACGATTTCCCCTACTTTCGCAACCCTCTGATGTGATGAATAAAGTATATGACTTCGACAAGAGGTTTGAAACTATCCTGGCCAATAGAAGGCACCATCAGGTGGTACACTGATGGCTCCAGAACACCGGCACGGTCTGGTGAGGGAGTTGTAGGACCTAGGATTAACTACCACGAGTCCTTGGAAAAATCTCCTAAAATTTTTCAATCGGAAGTTTATGCCATTGAGAGATGCGCATAATTGAATCTTGACAGCGGCTACGGAGGGAGAGAAATAGCCATCTGCTGCCATCAAAGCACTCAGCTTATATGAGTTTATCTCTAAGTTAGCTTGGGAATGCCACATTAAGCTAAATCAGCTAAGCAGCATGAATAAGGTCACACTCTGCTGGGGTTCCTGGACACGGCGGGGTGGTAGGAAATGAAAATGCAGACAAAATGGCCACAAGGGAAGTTAGTACACCCATGATCGGTCCAGAACCATTTTGCAGACTTGGATTGGACAAAACCCGGGAAGATATATCGACGGATATCAAGAGGACTAGAGAACACCTCTTCCAGTTCCACTTCACGATATAACTAATGCTCTCATGGAAACGTCTGTTCATCCACCTAGGACTGTGGCGTTGCAACCTTGGGCAATGGTAGCTAATATGCTCAATGGTTTCTGATGCCTCTTCATCCTCGCATAACCTACACAAATCTGGACTGCAAATCTCCCAAATGCTAGTCCTCGCTCTGACCGACCAGTTACCAATCAATGCGCTAAGACCCTTAGCACCTTCCTATTCATACCCAGTAGTAGTTCGGATCTTCCTAAGTCAAGCTTCGGCCAAATATCCCCAAAAAAGTCTACAATCCTTGCTACACCGCCATGAATACTTGGCCCTGCTCAACACCCAATTACTGAGTTCTCTATAGTAATGACCCATCGGTAATTTAACCGATCTATTAAATATTTTCTCATCTAACGCTGACCCTACTCTTTGCCGTTCATCGGCAGTTTCATTGCCATCAACATTGCAGTGGCTAAGAACCCAACATAGTCTGATACTACATTGGTCCATAAGTAAGTTGAGGGCTCTACTACAATCACTAACTAGTTTTGATTTGACGCTATATTCCTTTAAAGCTTTTACAGCCGCCTGACTGACGACGTACCGACGTGGTAGGTTACCTCCTCGCCGTCAGCTACATTTCTGCCCACCAGTTCCGTAGCTCTGAGGATTGCCAGGATCTCAGCTTGGAAAACGCTACATTCACTCTGTAGACTAAAAGAACTACGAACGTCCGTCTCCAAAATATAAACACAAGCGCCCGTGCCTATTTCCACTTTTGAGCCGTCTGTAAAAACCTCGCAGCCCTCGTAGAGCCTATTAAATTGAACCTAAAATTCCTTATCCGGAACTACCAGCGGGAACGTTCTACAAAAATCAATATCAGTGACTTTAGAGTCCGTGAGCCCAGGGGCTACGGAGACCCTCTCGCTAAAACCGATCTCATTCAATATTGTTGTGAGATCTGTTAATCTTGACCTCACCAAACCTGCTTTAAGGAGACCCCTTGCCGCCGTTCTCGTCACAAAGTCCTCTATGGAAAGTAGCTGAAGAATGATGTACAAGGCAGCTTGAGGTGTGCTGCTCTAGACACCTGTGATGTCCAGCGTCAATGTAATACTATACTGTAATACGTATTTTCTTAGCCATTATATAGTTCGTCAACATTCGCGAAGTATTTTCCTCCTGGGTTTCAATGAAATCTAAGCAGTTTAAATTTAGTTTATTCATATTGCTTGAGCAAAAGTTTCTCTTCACAATAATTTTTCTAATTAGATCAGCCTTCAGCGATGGGCCCTACTAATGCGATTTACTGCGCTGAAACAAGCAAAAAATTAAAATTAAAGACAGAGAGTAGAGGAAAATATAACACATGACTCCGTTGACAAATTTCGATAAACTATTCTAGGTCAGTTTTTCCATTAGATGCAATAATTCGGTAGAGTATAGTACAGCTTCTACTTTTATGGGCATTTGATATTAAATCGATGGCTTCCTCAGAAGATCTAAACATTTTGGCCGCTGCATCATATCTCAAGCTGTCCAGGATTTAGGTGGAGGAAAAATAATTAAATTTCTGGCCCTGTTGGAACGACATCAAAGCATAAACCCGTCAAAAGGTTCTAGACTTAGCAAACTCACGAAGGAACTTCTGTAGTCTCTTAGTTGAATTGTATAAAGGAATGCTCGATTGCCAAGCGTTACCGAACCGATTTATTTAAGTCCATATTGATTCCTTTGTGTTACCTAAAAATGGGAAGAGTGGCAGAGAGAGATCCTATCTACACTGCTATATTCGGTTTAGTGATAATCCAAAGCTCGGATAAACTAATTTATCAAATCGCAGTCAATTATCTCTTATAAATCTTGCAGTAACGTATTATCCATAGAAATAGCCCTGTTCTCTGAGAATGAGAGATAGAGAGAGATAGAGAAAGAGAGGGCTCGGCATTTATGGGTAGAGTTTTACCCAATCAAAGCTCTTGACTCGAAGGTGGTCTTCCGCCTTCCGTTTGGCTGCACAGGTTGCCATGCATTGAAGAACCGGCTTATTAAAGTCCTCATTGCCGGTTTGGCTAGCTTTAAAAAATGAGCGGACGGACAGCTTGAAGGTAGGCACTTTTATGCATATTGTCAAGCATTGTTGAGCATTATGATTGGTACTGGAAAATGTGTTATTTAATGTACAAAGCTGTATGATTAATAAATAATAAAATATAGTCCGAAGCAGTGTCAATTAAAATTGTAGGTAAAGATAAACTTGTACCTACATCGAAGTAGTTTTGCACTGTATGATAGCTAAACAGTAATAGATTAGAACTTTTGAAACGAAAAGACTGGATCAGTTACGAACCTTGAGCACAAGATTTCGTTAAATATTAGTTTTTCCAAAAAAATGGCATATGGTAAATGTTGATTGTATTGATTGTTTCTTTCGATTGGCATAACAAAAAAATCAACATTTCTATAAAAAAAAACATCATAAAATCGTTTATTTGAGATGCGGCCCAACGTGGATCGTGGGCTATTGTACCTTCTCCCATACAAATTTAATAATTTCGTTGTTTTTAATTTTATACGTGGAGAAATCAGTATTCAAGGGTACTTATTTGCTTTAATTTTGCCAGTCGGATGAAAGGGGGCTGACTTATGACGGGTGTAGTTGAGTAAAATTAAGAAACGTAATGAATATCATTTTATATGTTTTTGGATCGTCCGATTTCATTTTTGATGTTATTTTTTTTGATCAGGACATAATCAAATAACCTCAGGAAGAAATTAGCGTGGGTAATTGTACGTTTTTCTCATAAAAATTTAATAACGTTATTGTTTTTTATTTTAGACGTGCCAAAATCACTCCTCGGAGGCTTTTGACGGTGTTGAGTTGACTCATTTTTCCCTTTTCCAGAAATTCCTTTCATTTTATTCCCATATCATGGTGCTTGCAGTTTTAGGACGGTCACCTTTTTGTATTTAAATTGATTCCGATTTAATTTCAGCTCTCTGCTTAGAAAACCCTTTCATTTGATACCAATATCATTGCGCTATTAAAAAATTTTTAAACACAGAGATACGGGAATAGGATAAGTGGGTAAAAACGGACTTTCTCGAGAAATCCATTATTATGTACATATGTATATATACTCAAGAATTGCTCATTTAATTATATAAGATAAATGTGCCATTAAAAACACAAATTTCTAAATAAAGGACCAAGAAATAAAATCAGCCTGCGGCGGTGCCAATTTTTGCTGAAGCAGTTTTTTTATGAAACTAGAAATCCGAATAGAGGGACCTGAAATAGTTAGAAAACAATTTAAAATTTCGTGCTAAGTAGTGCAAAAATAGTACTTTTTCACAACTTTTTTTTTTTGGAAATTTAAAGTTGTTTTCTCAATGGATTTCCAATTTTTATCCAAAAAAATTTTCATTGGACTATCTATTTTGTGCTTAACATTGAAATGATATTCGTTTTTAATTTTTAAGGACTAAAGTGGAACCACGAACTTTCCAACATCCTGGCAATACCGGTAAGGTATCCTGTAGCCAACATCAGCAAAATTCCACTCAAAAGAAAGATATCTTTCTGCAGATTAATATTCCATAAATTGTTTTATGATTTAGAGCACCCCTCCAGAAATATGATGCGAAGAATACAAAAAATATTGTAATATATGAAAATATTAAAATCACTATATATCTTTAAAACCAGACATAATCGGAAATTTTTACAGAGATTTATGAATTCAGCAGATGAAAATGCATAAGATCTCCGAAACTTTTAAAATGTTCAAAATTGTTATGTGGCATACCGTTGACCTTATCACTTTGACGCACACCTCAGCAAAATTCCTAAAAATTCATCATTCCCTCATTTCTTTTTCTTTAATCAATTCACTTCTTACTGTTATTTGGTTCTATGATTTCTTTTCATTATTCTGTTTAATTTTTTTCCTCTTCAGTATGTATTTATTTGTGTACTGTATGTAATTAAAACGAAATCCAAAATTATGACTTAATAACAAAGTAAAAGAAAAAGAAATATCAGTGTGTGTGTGTGTGTTTGTTCATATTTTTAGTTTTTTTTTATAAATAAAAGCATGTGATATCTTATTATTTATAATTAATCAATTGTTTTTTCCTTTGAAGCTAAATTTGTTTTAAAAATATTATATTTAAACAGTGATTAATAAAACACATTTTTAACACATTTGCTTCTGAGCCACCCTGTTAGTAATTCCACACAATGTGTATAAATAGTGTTGCCAGATGTCGTGAGCCAGCATTGAGAAGTTGAAATTTGTTTGCCAAACTTTGAGATTAACATTTCCTATTACAGCGAGGAGTCGCGATAAACCTACTTTTATTTTCTCCTTTTTTACCAATAGACCATTGTAAATTTTATCCGAACGGTGACTATCTTCATTTTATAGATATACTGTGGCCAATAAACCTCTTTATTCGTCCCGCCACCTCCGAAGTCATTCTAATGCTAATCAGTATTGCATGTGGATTTGATATAATCTCAATAAACATCTATCCATTACGTCTATTCTTTTTCGTTACTTGCCCACGGTTCTGTCTGACCTACATTGAATTCGCCTAATGCTTACGGGATCTTGAATTGACTGAAACTAACCCCGAGTGTAAATTATTTGCCCTCCTCGAACGTGTCTTCATCCATCTTTTTCTGTTCCCTCCGGCCAAGAACTTCAGTGCTTTTACTTGGTCGATCATCTATCAGGTTGCATGGCGAATGAAGAACTTCCTCCATTCGCAGTTTTACAGAGATCATGTTCTGGCTCGTACTATTACTACTGTGGCTTAGCTTTAATTTTTCTCTCGACCACCACTTGTGAGGCGTTGTTATCCATTTCGTTGTTTCCCTCCACCACTTTATTCGTTGTTAAACCGTTTAGAAGCACCTGCATGTGGTCTGAATAAGGAATCTCGCCATTTCAAAGCCATCAGATCTACAAATTATTGAGCTGGTACCTGTAAATCTTATTCGTAGTCCTTCTACATTGCCAATATATCCAGCGATCCTTACTTAGGTTCCTCTTTGCCCCAAATTCGTATGTTTCTATGTAATCGCACGACTATCTCCATTTTTTTAATTCAATAAAAACATCACTGTTATGTCTTGACTAGCAACCACTGAATGTTATACACCCAGCAGCTTGAAGCTTCCTGAGTTGTACACTGCAAATATTTTTACTGGTCTTGTCACTTTGGGTGTCGTTTCCATGCACATACATTTCACACGCCAATTTATCCTTCAGCTCAGCTTCTTACTGAGTCTCATCGACTCTGAGACGTCTTTGCAGGATGTACTTTCAAACGAAGTTGGCGTAGAAAGTAATATATCCTCGGGGGACTGTTTTGTTCCCTCCGGTGCAAACTTCGCCTCTAGGCTGATGTAAACAAGCTGTCAAAGTTAGCCAATAGTCTGCACTGAGTGCGAGCGATAACGTTTCCTTTTCCCAGTTGTATAGATTAATCTCTTAACCAGCTTTACCTTTTCCAGGATCGCGGCCATGCTCGTCAATCCGTCAAGCATAGTTGACATGTTATCAACAGCAATATTATCACTACATGGATTCGTAATGGACCAGCTATCACCGCAGCATCTGTTTATAAAGGTGTTGCGGTCCATTTCCCTCTTTCTCTCTATTTCCTCCAGGTAAAAGCTAACCAACTGATGAACTGTCAACCAAGCTAAAGGGAATCGGAACAAAAAGTCTTCCCCTTTCGCTGCTGTACTGATTTAGAGACTCCTGAGGATTGTGCGGTTTTCCTTCAATTGATCTCACTCTTACGGTCATTAATCAGGCCTCTGTGGCTGAATTGGTAGCAATGCTAGCCTGTCAGTCCAGAGGTCGTGGGTTCGATTTCCGCCGTAGACCCTGGGTGTTTTCTGCAGACAAGCTAATCGCTTCACGGGTTGTGTTTGTTAAAAAAAAATATGTGGTTTGCACCGACTTAGATGCGTTAAACCTCTTGTCAAGATAGTCCAACAGTCTTCATGTCACCTTAACGAGAGTACTTATCCTTTAACAGATCGCCTGTGAACCTTCCGCAGTTGTGCATTTACTCATCAATCTAACATTTTCCCACTATGTGCGGCATTGCAGCTTATTCCTTTTCGTTCAATCAGGCCAAAGCCTTCACTTTTATGCCATGGATAGACAAAACTGTCCTAAGCTGTTGCCCTTAAACATATTTATCGGATCTCTCCTTGCTCCGGGGTCTTTGCCTTGCTCGTACAGCTTATATATCGGTTCCTCTTTCGTCTCCGCTTGACTAGTTTAAGTGTGATTTGATGAGTCGCTTTATTCCTCCACTTCTTCATTCAATGTTAAAATCTTAACAAACATCTGGAAAAGTTGCCCATCAGCCTGCACGATACCTTAGATAGAGCTCTCTCACGCTTTCACTGCTCTACATATTTAAAGACTCTGATCTGTTACCTGTAACATTTCTGGAGTCCTTTCTTCGCTCGTCAACATATCAATATGATTTTACAGCCATATATTCCTTAATTCAGTTCCTGTTTTTCTTTAGCTTCTTACGTTATTATGAGATCGGTATTAGCAGTGAAAGTATTATATTCCCACTTTTCGTGGTGTCAGGGTCCATCTCTTCTGTTTCCTCATATAAAAATTTTCCTGTAAAGATTATACGCCAGGCATCTTGGCATCGGAGGGGCTAATTTGCTGCTTTCGCTGTGATATTGGTTAAGATATTCACGAGATATCTCCCTTAAACTTGACCCGTTATTCCATCAAGGAGATATGATGGCATCTCTAAAGATAAACGAATCGCACGTGTGTTTCTCTTTCGTCTCTGCTTTTGACATTCCTTGACACCTGATTTTGATTAAAACTAATTAATATTTTTGCCGATTGTGAGCTGTAGCGGATCATCTTCCTCCACTTCAATGTTCGTCAATCTATCAAGGCGATATGACAGGATCTAAAAAGCCATACGATCCATACATGTGCTTTTCTTCGTCTCTGCTTCTAATATCTTTTCTAATTATGAGCCATAGCAGATCATCTATCTCTGTTTCCTGTAGTCAAAAACTTCCCGTGGGTATTGTTAACAAAATTGCATGGTGTCCGTACTAATACAAAGATTGCTGAGCAATAGCTGTTCCACTTTCGTCAGTTCGCTCACTTTCTTATCTTGCTATTTTGACGGAAGTCCAATGCCCCCTTTGCTTCAGCTTCCTACATTTTTGTGTGATCCTTATCAATTCCGCAACTAACATATGATGACTAGGCTGTATGGCACCCACCTTTAGCAGTTGAGCCATCTAAGAGTTTCCTGACCTCCTTCTCTTCTTGCCAAACCTTCCTCGATTTTTGTGTGACTCGATGTTTGTGTCACTATAGAAGGTGTTTTCATCTGTATTTAATATAGAGACTAATCTGCCTACGTGGCGCTATGTTTCTTCCGAACAAACCTTATGTTAGGATAGATTGAAAGGTGAGACCAGGCACTATCTTTCAAATAATAAGATAGCTTGACTAGCCCTACATTTGCCAGGCATGGTGGTAGAGCCAAGTAGTCTTACCTTTGCACTTGTGAAGCGCAGTTTCCTCTTGCTCTTCATTTTTACCGCTTCTCCAATAGTCGTTGTAACTTAGAACCATCCTTCTGACATGGTTGTCAATATTCCAGTGCCATGTGAGCCCTGTTATAAATAACCTCATATGATCTTCATTGATCTTCAGCAAATCAAGTATCCTGCGCAAGTCGTAGTTGGGATACATTGACCTAGCCACTTGATGGGAGCTTCTGCTTTCCCAATTTAGTTGATTTGTATTGAAGTATCAACTTGCAATGTCAATTAATGTCTACTAATGCCATCTGCAGTACAGTTTCCAGAACAACCTGAATGTGATGGAACCCAAATTAGTGCCACTTTCCAATACAATGCTATCTCATTGAGAGACACCCGGCATTCGGCAACCATTATGGATGTAGTGTATACACCATTAGTAGCGACAATGGCCTCTAGTACGTTAATAATCCTGCCCCCTTTTTAATAGCAGAGACTTCAACTTGCAAGACGCTACCGCCGCACAGTGGCTCAGGAATTGAATTTGTTGTCCAAAACTTTAATTTTTGTTGACAGCGATTTTAAAAATTTTGGAGCCATATAATAGTAATTAATACATATCTAAACTAAGGTAGCCAATAAATTACTTCAAGATATTTGTAATTGTAGGCGTGGTATGCTCTTAAGCAGAAAGAAATTATAATTCCTCGTAAGCCATCATCGACAATAGGCTTCCGTCTTTTTTATGAAGCTGGTAGGATTGTAGTCTTTATGAAATGTTTATATAAGGTTTTACACTTATGCCGATTTTAAATTTTAGAGGAATAGATCTTTTGAAGATCCAAAGGGATCCAGAAAACTAAACCACTCAGGAAAAACTAATAGTATACTCTTTAACGCTATAGAACACTTTTTTAATTTTAATGAAATTACTCAAAAATTATTATTCGAAGAACGCTAATATTCCACCTATTAGTATGAAATAGTTGGCTAAATTCTCACCAACTTCAATAGGTGGGATTAACTTGAAACTTTTCTGATATACATACTAGTGGGCAGTGCGATGACAATACCAAATAAATATCTTATATCATGAAACTATAGCAGTCAGAGAATCCCTATATGGTATGGATTATTTTTAGAGCAAGGTGCAAAGTATGTAAAAAATTGGCTGTATATGACCGTGAGAAGGAGTACTCTCCATGCAAAGTTATTAATAATTACCTGTTACATATCTGGAAAGCTATAGAAGTAAAAATCTTCAAATTTGGCATCAGTTAATTTGAATATAAGATACGAAGTAATGCAAAAAATTTACGGAGTAGATGAGAGAAAAGGGGTACTCCCCATATAAAGTAATCAATGACTACCTGCTATCTGGAAAGGTATAACAGTAACGGTCTTCAAATTTGGTATGAACTAATTTGAAGACAACATACGAAGTTAGCTAAAAGTCGGAGAGGTGTAGGTGTGAGGAAAGGGGTACTCACCATGCAAAAGTCATTAATATATACCTCCTATCTGGAAAGTTATAATATTAGAAACACTCAAATTATGTATCAGTTAATTTTTTTTTTAAAGAGAAGTAACACAATCAGTCAATTAATGCCTACCAGTTAATTAATTAATGTGTTACCTTCTTTGGGAAGGGGTAGAGAGAACAGGTCGTGAAATGGAGAGAGATAGAAAGCTTAATTAATTTACAACTCTGTTATTTAGCGTTTTTGTAGAGCAGTGTTGCAAGCCCCTTTGGTGTCAAGTAGAGGTTGTTTAAGCTGTGTAGCCATTTTATTAGATCTTTTACTTCGCCGACGGTTCTGCTACAATACCGACGAAGGAGGGATCTGTAAAGTGCATTAGGACATGTTAGTATTATTCGCTGGCGGTACTGCCAAAGTGATCAGTGCTATGCCTTCATTATTTTAACAGTTCAAAAACAACCAACACAATAACACACCAATGCACATGAGAAAAATATATGATTTTGTTGGCTTGCCTGAAACTAGTCTTGAACTCCAGATCTCAGGGTATGTAATCAAACGCGCTAACTACTCAGCCAACAACAATATAAGATAAGAAATTAATAGAAGATACAAAGTCAAGTAAAAAACTGAGGGTGTAGATGCGACGGGATAATCAATAATTAAGACTAGATACGAGTTAGTTAAAAAAACTGGCGGGTTAGGTGCGGGTACTCCTCAGCTATATCTTCGCAATTGATTCACCTATTGCACTGCAAATTTTAGAAATGACATATCCTAATCTGGCTAAAAACTTGTCTTAATTATTATTAAAATTGTTTGTTTATCCACATATGACCCTTTCTTTTTAAATAAATAAAAGGGGTTCAGAATAATAAACTCTGAGCCACTGTGAGCCATTGTGAAATCTAAATTGAACTCTTAGAAAGTCTATTTTAAACTCTTGCACTGAAGTTTTCCGAACAAACTCTCATCATTAGACAGTTTTAATCCAGCTGTAAAGGTTTCCTAATATACAGAACTGAACGATGACAGTTCCATAAGCTAAGGGACTCCATCCATTTCAAGGATTGCGTTTAAAAATTTTCTACAGCCACTACTTTGTTACTTTGACGAAGGCTTCTCTTTCCCGATGTTGTATTGTTCGAAGCCTAAATAATTACAGTAATTTCATTACTAAAGCCCCTTTGAAGCTCAAAAATTTATTTAGAAAATTTGTATATTGTGCATGTCTGCTAACAGTAATTTAGTTAAGTATTATGCATAGTGCTTTCCTACTATTAACTACAACTGTTAAACTTTATGCTATTAATGATCTGGCAACACCATACCATGTACACTGTAAAAAATATGAACAAAATCATTTAAAAACAAATCCTCCCTTTTCCAACTAATTATTATAAATCACAATCGTGTCTTTAAATGTTCAATGCTTAATTTTTCTTAGCAATGATGTGTTTTATGCAAATAAACATTTTAAATATATTTTATAAATATCCAAAAACAACAATAACAACAACAATACTTTTTTATAACAGCTTCAAGCACTGTTAAAAAAAATAGTGAGAGAGAGAGAGGGGAAAAAATCTGTAATAAATTATTTACTCTCTTATAAACTATAAATACAAATTTTATGTAAAAATCAAACAAATTAAAAAACAAATACTATGTAATATTGTTAAATATTCATATTTACAACTATAAATATCTGCATAAAGAGAAAGAAAGAAAAGAGAAGAAAACTTAAGTTTTCGTAAGACAAAGTACAACATTTTTAAAGGTAAAGTTTTTATTTCTTTTTCAATATCAACTACTCGTATTATAAGTTACACTTTCTTCTTAAATATATAAAATTTTTTTCTAAAATTCATGTTCTTTTAAAGCTTTTTATATATAAATAAAATAACAAAAAATTTTACTTTTTTTTCTAATATTTTATTTCATTTATTTTAACTGTATATTTATGTAAAATAAAAACAAACTAGTTAACTAATTTTAAGTAATTAAAAAATTTTATCAACTTGCGGTGAATTATATAGAAACTACATTTAATGCACAGGGCCTTCAGATGCTGGTGTGTTGTTTTGTCTCTATGAAATGAAAGTGAACTAATTAATAACAACAGCTGATTAAAAGAAAACTGCTCACATCTCATATTTGATCTTGATAAGATCGATATAAACTATGATTTTTATCTTTAGGTTAAACAGTACAACAACAATTTGGTTTTCAATTAAAAGCAACAAAACAGATTTTTATCGTTTTTTATTTTTTCTTTCTACTTTTGTGTTTTAAATAAAAGGAAAAGTTTTATAATTATGTTTTATAACTCTGTTTACTATTTTTACTTTTCTCTTTTATAATTTCTTGGTGATTTTTTTTTTGTTGGTTTCCTTTTGTTTTATCTTTTCGTTTAACAAAAACAAATTTAAGTTAACAAAATTATTTTGTAATGGTCTGCTGTGGTAAATGTGAAGTCTTTATGTTATATTTGTTGCTATAGATGCTCGCCCTGCTTCCCCTACACTGTTAGACAACACGGGCCACCCTGCCCCCGATCACCAAACGCAGGTAAATACTCTTTCTTCTTTACGTTTTTTTGTTAAAAAGAAAAACAATGCATTTTTGCTTTTAATTTCGTTTAAAAAAATATACGTTACGTTATACTATTACTATTACTACAATTACTACTACTACTACTACCATACAACTCTGTCTTTACTGCCTTACTAGAAAAAACAAACTACCCTCCCTCCATTCACTTTATTTATATATTAATTTCGCTCTCTTACTGTCTTGAAAATAGTACACTTTTTATTTGTCTCTGAAAATAGAAAACTTTTGCTACTATTGTACTACAACTCTGTCTCTGTTGAAAAATGAATAACAAAACCTCCACAACTTAATCATTCATTAAAGCTTTTGTTTTCAGTTTATTGTTAATTTTTGTTTGTGTTTGTTTTTGTTTTAAATTGTTAAATATTTTATTCGAGTTTTAAAAAAGTTGTAAAGAAATGCTACAAAGTCAAACAAATAATATTGATTAAAACGTCAAATTTTAATTATTAAAATACAAATCTTACCACCAAATTTTATACTTAATTGCTTAGCATTCCAACATTAAACATTGTACGTATTTGGTCATCATCTTGTTCTTTTCTTACAAACAAAAAGTTAAATTTGTTAATATTTGCAAAACCAATGAAGTTAAAAAAGTTAATAGTTTTTATGTATAGCTAGCAACATTTTATTAAAACAATTAACATTTATTGATAACACTATTTTAAGAAACATTTTTAGTTACAGCACAAAAGAATAATATTAAATTGTTTAACGAGTAGAATAAATTATTCATTTAGAAGGAGAGATAAATATTTCGAAAAATATACAACAGAAACATGATAACATTTTACAATTTACCATTAAAAAGCAATAGTCAAATTCACAATCTTGTGAAAATGGTCTTGCATCGTAGCATTTGCAAATTGGTATTGCATATTGATACTCACCACTTAACAATTGATAGTGGTGAGTATAAATTTACTATACCATTTTGCAAATGCTACGATGCAAGACCATTTGCACAAGACTGTGAATTGGGCTAATATAACGCCATTTTCACTCTAACTTTTCCACTATAAAGAAGTGCATTACAACACACAATAGGGCTTTTTATATAGAGGAAGCAAGATTTTAGGGATATACGAAGCGATGCAGTTTAAGCACGAACGCACACTGGTTCCTATTGCTAAAAGGGTTTTAATAAATCTGTACCTTTGAAACTTGGGATCCGATTAAGAAATGATGTATAACATATATCAAAATCATAGAGGAGAACATAAGCTTTAAGAGAATTAAACTCTTGACCACCCTGTTGAAATAAATGGTAGGCTACAAGGTCTCAAAGTTGACTACCTCGGAAATTATTTATTATTATTTTTATTAATTACTAGATGAGCCCGCCCGCTTCGCGCGCTTAATGTTCGCTTTATGACCATAAGGTGTCTGTAAAATATAATAATGTAACGTTCTTTACATATTGTTTAAAGTTCCCGTTATGCAAAATAAACAGTCCTACCAACGTTAAAAATACAAAAATATCTTTCTAATTTCCAACAACATTTATATTAGTAAAATAGAGTATATTTTCGTTTTTTTCTATTTTAACTTAAGTGGCAGCTAAACACATCAATATTCAGCTTCAATATATGTGTTTGTGTGCGTTTGTTTACAAAAAATTGTTACACATATACGGAGAGGAAATATTGAAGAATATCAAAATGCTTTTGATTTTCATAACAAACGCACACAAGCACGATATATTGATATATAGAAATGAGAAATTTTATCGCGATAAAAAGTACCCTAAGTTTGAATCAGGGCTCTAAAGTACCTCTATACCAAATTTCATGAAAATCAATGCAGTGGTTTTTGCGTGAAGCGTCTTCGAACAGGCAAACAAACAGACAGAAAGACAGACAAAAATTCCAAAATATGGTGTTTTGTTCTCTACATCGATTACTGTTTACGGCATTATAAAATTTTTAAGCAAATATTTCATGTACAGACTAGGGAAGGGCAAGTGAAAAAAATATATGTTTAAATATCGATCGGCATCGATATATATCGAATAAAAAATATCGATATATCGAAATATCGATATATCGAAATATCGATATATCGAAATATCGATATTTTTTCAATGATAATTCATACGTAGTCCCCAAATTTTTTTTTAAATAAAACAAAAAGTACCTTTCTTATAAATAATTAAGCTGAAACAAAAGATTTTGTTAGTAATATTCTATTTGAAATGTGCCGAAATGTTTTTAAAAATTGCACGAAAAACAAAACCAAAGCTAAAAAATATCGAATTTATCGATATATTTGGAAAAATATCGATATATCGATATCTCGAAATTAAAAATATCGACGATATATCGATATATTTTTAAGAAATATATCGATATTTTTTGCCCATCTCTAGTACAGATACCACCCTTTTGCAGTTTTATTATATGTACCTAGATGTATTTATTTTGCCGGAAGATCTAAGTACAAAAAATATAAGCAAACGCTTTATCGTATCGATTATTATGTATACATACAGAAGAGTCCCGATAAATCGTAATCTTAAGGGACCCGCAATTTTTTTAGGAGTTTAGAGTCTGTAAATTTAACGGTATTACGGCTTAGTGGAGCTCATGTTATTTGGCTATTTTGAGTTATTTTGTGGGAGGTCCCACTCTACAAAGGAACGAAATGTAAACTTTCAAAACGCCGATGCACATACACACAGAAACATTCCATGTAAAATCGTCGAAAACCAGACTAATTTAACATTTTTCGGTAGTGATTTTGCTTCATTGGTGTTTCATGTAAAATCAACATGATTTACAATAATCTTGAAAGAAAATTTATCCTTTTGAATTACCTATATATCATGTTGATTTAATATTCCAGTACAGTTAAATCAAAATGAAGTTAATACTGAAATAATACCAAAAATCATATTGAATCAAAGTAATTTCGAGTTGAAACAACGTAAATTTGATGTTGGAACAACACGAAGAATCATGTTGAATCAAAGTTATTTCAAGTTGAAACAACGTGAATTTGATATTGAAACAACACGAAGAATCATGTTGAATTAAAGTTATATCAAGCTGAAACAGCATGACTTTAATGTAGCTATTTTATTAAATATTTTGCTTACGTGATAGACATCAGTAAACTTTGCGTTGTAGCTGACTGCCATAGCCAAGATTTGAACTCGCGCCACCTGCATGATAGTCCACGCGCTAACCACTGCAATTACAACAGCTTCAAACTTTACTTTACCTATACACTAAATGAATACTATCGTATTGAAAATGAATTTCATTTTAATTCAACATTATTTAAATGATTATTTAACATAAAACTTATTTGAAATTAAAGTAATAGTCATATCGATTGAAAATGAAACTTAACGTTTATAACAAAATTGTTTTAACAGTGATTTAAGGTTAGATTAATAATTTTCCGTTTAAAATTAATATGAAACAATGGTACGAGTAATTTTCAACCAGCAGCAGTAAATTTTCGCTGGTAATTCGTTTTTTGTCGTCTACATAGACGACACATGTAAGAATAAACAACAACAAGTCACACAACTAAGTAGAACAGTGAATTGTAGCAATGAGCAAAGCAAATGAACACTAACACACTCAAACGACAAATTATTTCTTTTAAATTTAATTTGATTTCCAATAAAAATTGCGGCATGTTGATTTTACAATCCATTTTTTTCTGTGTTTATACATTTGATTGGTCCCCTCTGTCCGAATCAGTCATTCGAACCAAGCAATTTTTTTTTGCACATACACTCTAAACAACTTTTGTTGAAAATTAGGTCGATAATAGTCGGCAACACTTTACAGATTATTATCGACCTAAAATTACACACGCATTATGTTTGAACAAAATGTTTTTACTAAAAAAAGCGATTGGCTGCGTGCAGGTTTGAACCGCGAACTCCTGAGTGATAGTCTGACGTATCTACCATTCCGCCATAGCCGTATGTTACATTTTTTCCACTTGGACTAAATATCTTTAATTTCAAAGGTTTTTTCTTTAATAAAAGAACTACAAAATCGATGTAATTTTAGACAAGGAGAAATTTTCAACACAATTTTAGACAATATATGATCGTAAATTTGAATTAATGTTTTAGAGTGTAGTTATAGTGACTCGGCATAGGAAATCTTGTACGCCTTACGTTTAAGGTATAATCATACATTTTATGTAAAACATCACGAGAAACATATTTTTTGGGACATTTTAACCGTCTAAGTTTTCGTTGTATGGGAATTTCCCCCACTTCTCAAACTATGGTCAACAATTTCCCCTTCAGCGGCGATATAGCGGGCTAAAATGTTCAAATGCGAAATTTTTTGCTCAGTTTATTTCTTTAGAAGAAAAAAAAATAAACAATCTGGCATCGTTTCCCAAATGCACTTCTTCTTTATTAACATGACAGCATAACACAAAAATCATTTACAAATCCCCATTTATAAACTTTTTACTCTATTTTTTCAAATTTTCCTTTTCACTATCATTGATTTTAAAATATTTTTTTTATATTTTCTTTAGTTGTTTTGCATTATTTGCTTCTTTAAAAGTTTGTGTTTGTGTTTTTGTTTTCTAAATTTTTAATTTGTATCAAACAAAAAAAATTAGTTTTGGTTGGGCAAGTTGCACAAAGTTGGAGTCAGCTGGCCTTCTCCTTAATGCAAAAAAAAGGAAAGCAAAATCTATAGATTTGGGGAATGGCAGCTAAAAGAGATGATTCCTTCATTGTCGACATGGCCTTATATTTGTGTCAACAACTTTAAATTTACCACATTGAATGCAATATGAAACATGCCACACAAAGCAGAGCGAACTTTTAGATTTTCTTTTATTCTATTGTTTTTGTTTTATTTAATAAAATTATTATATTCATAAAAATCACTAAATATTTATGTAACTGTAACCGGACATTTTAAATAAACATTTTATTGTAAATAACTGCTAACTAATAATAATAATAATAATAATAATAATAACTGGAATCAGAGCAGCATTTTTAAATAAATTAAATAAATGCTTTATATATCAATATACTTAGCTATCCATAGATGTATCTTTTATAATTTTGTTCCTTTTTCAAACATATTCAAACCAGTATTTGCAATTTTATTAAAGTTTATTTTCAATAATTGTACTTGGACTATTTATAATAGTTAGTGCCACCATCTTTTTAAATAACATATAATTTATTATAACAAATTTAAATATTGGATGTAATAAATGGTGTATAAACAAATTTCTATGTGATTCACTGTATGTGTAAAAATGTGTATTTTTTTAGTTCTTTTATTGTCTATCTATCTATTAGATTATGAATTAGAAGTTAAATCTCTTTCTTACTTTAAATTATGTTTTTATTTTTAAATTTGCTTTTATGTACTAAAAAATATCAAATTACCCAAAATTAAGTTTAAATGTGTTTGTTATTTAAATTGCTAAATTATTATTCATTTCAGTTTCTTTCAGTTATATTTTCGTTAGTTTTGTTTAGTTTCCTGATTTAAAGTTTAGAGTGAAAATCCAAAAACACAAAAATATACTCCATATACTCCAGAACATTCAATATAGAAAAACATTCAAACATTGAAGAATTGAAATTAATGCTTTTTTTTAAACAAATTTAGTGAAGTTGAATTCTAATTATTATCATTATTTATGGCTTAAGTAAAAATAATAGCATTTATATGATCATAGTTTTGTTAGAAATAAAAAAGATGTTAACTATAAATTTGAGAGCTGAAAAAAAGTTGCTAGTTCTACATACATACACATATACACACATTCAAACAGTTTGCAAACATTTTCAAATTAAATCAGCCCCCTTATTCTGTAACTATAAAGTCGATTTATCGATTTTTGGCTACGAACGTGTATTGCTAAATTAGCCAATGTCTTAAAAATTGAATCCGCCGAAGTTTAAGTGTTTTTTGTCATCGCCAAAAATGTTTAATTCTGTATTTGTTCACCATTTTAGCGATCGAGATTTTGCTTTAGCTTTAGCGAATTACAGAATGAGGGGCCGGTCAGTATTTGAAACGAAAAACTAAAGAATTCTGCTCATGGTTTCTAAAATGCAATAACGATGACATTTTTTCGTTTAACAGTATGTCCGTTAAGAAATAATTTTGGCAAAAAAAAAACCGACTTCAATACAAAGAGCCAAACCTTTGATGACCTTTCATATAAAAAATCTTTAAAATCGGTTTATGAATGGAGGAATTAAGCGATAATCAATATTTCGGGAGGAAGCAGAGAGAATTTTCCCCAACCGATTTACGTAGAAAAATTATGTGACCAAACTGCAAGCAAACCCTTTCGAACAAAAAAATTTTTTTGGAAAATCACTTCATAAATAGAGGAGTTATACGATAATAAATATTACGGGGGAGCGAATTTCCCCACCGAATTTAAAAAATATATAATGGGGCCAACCTGCAAGTAACCCCATTCAAACAAAAAAATTATTTTGAAAATCGGTTCAGAAATGGAGGATTTTGGCGGATTTTCAAAAAGGAGGGAGAAAATTTCCCCACCTATTTTCAAAAAAAAAAAAATAAAAAAATTACGGCACCAAACTGCAAGAAACCCCTTTCAAGCAACAAGAGAATTTTGAAAATCGGTTGACAAATGACAGAGTTAAGCGTAAAGGGGGGTACAAATTTCCCCACCGATTTTCGAAAAGAAATTATGGAACCAAACTGCAGGCAAACGCTTTCAACCAAAAAAGAATTTTGCCAAACAGTTCACAAATGACAGAGTTATGCGTATAAAAACATACAAAAAATACACACTCGGCCATGTCACAGAGTTCAATTCCATTCGGAAATGGAATTCAATCCACCCCATTTTTGTAGCAGCTGGCGTCTAAGAAAGAAAACTAAAATGCGCAAATTTTCCAGATGTGTCCAGACTGTTGGCGGCACTGTTATAATAGGGTGTGCTCCGCCTACGGCTTGACATCTTGGGGTCGATTGAATTCCGTTTCCGAACGGAATTGAACTCCGTGACATGGCCGACTAATTGATAATCTCCTTCTTTTTTTGTAGTCGGTTAATAAATAATGGCTATGTTACGATTGTAGTGCTTGTAGTCGAAATCAAACGATCCAAGTAAAAAATACGAAAAGCGCTACACAGTGGGGTATATCGCTAAAATAATGAAAATATATGTGTATCTTTGAAACTACGAGTTCGATTAGAAAATGTTGTATGAAAAAGTTATAGTGGAGAACATAAGCTTTCAGAAAATTAGATTCTTGATCACCCTGTTGATAGACACGATAAGCTACAGGGTGTCAAAACTATCTCATATTGTTTCCTATTGCCAAAAAAATCGGCAATAGCTATGTAGCTTTGAATCTTGCGATCGGTTTACAAAATGATGTATGTAAAAATCATAGAATAGGACATAAGCTTTAAGAAATTAATTTTTTGACCACCCTGTTGAAAGACACGGTTTTCTACAAAGTGTCAAAGTTGACTACACAGAGCGTTTTAGTATCTTAACTTTTACAAATAACAATCAGCCTGCGCACATAATTCAATACGGATTGGTTTGGTATCGTTATCTTCTACAAAACCGTTTGATTGCCTTCATCAAATCCATTTATACTGGGATTTCAAAAATTTTTGTTGAGAAACGGAATTACTTATTCACGGATTGGAGTTTAGGAACCCTTTAATTTTTGCTTTAAGAGGTAGAAAAATTTTTTTTAGCCTCTAATTACTAAATACACAACTTGAATTTTGATATTTTGAAAATAAACATTTTTTGAACAAAGCAATTTCGTTACGTTTCAATGAACGTATTCCCAATTGGAAATGGAATTCCAATTAGAGTTGTGCTGTTCATGAACGAACTTGTTCAATTGAATAATTCGGCGGTATGAACGAGGTGAACTTGTTCAGTCTTTTTATTTTCTTTTTTTTTTCTTTTTATTCTTTCTATTTGATGAGGCAAATACAAAATTTATTTCTAAATACACTAAATACTTCAATATCTGCTAAATAAAGTAATGTGCTTTCCTATGTGTACATATTTGCTAATAAGAACGATTCCAATCCAATTCCTTATCGGATCCCATGAACAGGCAGAATATCCGATCTAAATTTTTTGAAAAGTTTATAAGTAGAAGAAAATCTGACATACTGCACAAAAAAATTATGACCAAAAAATTTTCAAACAAAAGTTTGTCTAAAAATAAATTTCTTTTTCAGTAAATGTTCTTTACTGAATCAATGAATTTATAACGCAAACTCCAAAAACAAGAACAAAAACCCGATTTCTATGTAGAAAAAAAACCCCGATGACTGTGAATGTGATTGTACCAAGTTTGTTTACAGAACATTTTTGAGTTAATTAATTCGTTAATGTTGTTGCGTTAATTCTCATTAATTTTTTTAGAGTCTTTAAGCAAACATTCAGAGTTGTACACATTTAGCAAAGTGATATTACATAAATACTTAATGGATGATGACTCAGACAAAAATTTTGTTTGATTTATAACAAAAAAATGCAGTAAATATTTTTGTTTGATTCAATAAACTATTTTGTTTAGTATTTGTAAGAATTTTTAGACAAATTGTTTTATAAATTCACACAAAAATATTTATTGATATATTACAGAAAATCCAAATATTTTTGTTGGTTTCAGTAAATTATTTCTTTAAAATTTGTAAATATTTTTGAAGAAATAGTTTTATACAGTTGTACAATATGTTTATTGAAAATAAACGGGGTTTTTCAATGAAATTGTTGAGATATTTTTGTCTATATATTTAGAAATTTTTTTGGAGGTCCATTTATAGACAAAATATTTACTAATTCATTGAATTTCTTTACTGAAAATGAAATCTAATTTGATTCTGTGTGTTCTCGAGTTGAGGTGAAATATACTGGTGTACCTACCTACCTAGTGGAAATATTAGATACGCTAATAAAAAAAGCTCGAAGTAATAGAAACAACTGCAGGCACAGTTTTTTTCAGCGTATCAAACCTATTTAGAAAAATTCAATTTTGTTCAAAACGGAGAACAAAAGTACCAATTTGTAAGTCTCTGTTATTTTTAACGGACTATCCCACGATGTCGTTCTTGTATTTATATTGAAACAAAAACAAATTCAAACTTTTTGTTTTCAATATAAATAAGAGAACGATATCGACTTGTCGACATCGTGGGACAGGCCCTAAGAGTGAAATATTTAGAATATTTAATCAGACTGCAGAACATTTCTGTACCAGAAAAACAGGCTGCCATAAAAAGTTGGCGGCGGCAGCTCAGAAAAAAAATAGTCGGCGGGTCAAAGCCGGCTTGAGCTGACAAGCAGCCGCTGGCTTTTATTTTATGTATAATTTGAAGCAAATTTAGTTAATTTAAAATTTAGTTAATAATATTTTGCAATTGATATTAAAAGTAATTAGACTTTAAGTTTTAAAGCGATTTAGTGATTTTCTACCAGTTTTTATAAAAATGTTTCAATAATTTTTGTTGTTGGATGTAACCGACTTTTTCCATGCTTTCAAAATGTTTTAAAAAAATAAATAAAAAAATAATGGGTGTTGTAAAGTTTACCATAAATTTACACCAAAAAGGCGTGTAAAAGTCGTCGGCGGGTGTTAGCCGACTTTGAGCTGATCGGCTTTTTTGTCTAATGTTTTCGACGGCCATTATACTATCTCATCAGAGTTCATTGTTAATTTTTAGTGTTCCGTGCACCGAAAGTGTAAAGGACCCTATTGTTTTCGCTACGTTGCCAGTCTGTCTGTCTATCTGTCTGTCCGTCTGTGTGTCACAAACTGTTTTCTCTGGAACCTGAAATTTTCACAGAATATGTAAAACTTTTACCGCTACAACAACAAATATATGACAGTTAAAAATTAAAGGGTGTTCTAAAGCAAGCAACGAAACATGTTGAAATACTAACGTAAGATACAGACACTTATAAATAGACACTTTAAATTTTCAAAGTAAGTGTTAATTGGTGTAGTCTGTAGAATAGATTATACCATATAACACTGATATTTAAAACAATAAAAATTAAAGGGTATTCTATATATTCTTTATAAATTAGACAATTTGCTGTATCTTGGAAGCCATAAGAGGCAAACTGTTGAAATTAAAAAAAAAACGCGAAAACTAAAAAATTCCAAAATTAAAAAAATTACAAATCGAAAAATCGCCAAAATGAAAAAGCGCTTAAAGGAAAAAAGCACCAAAATTAAAAAAAACGCTGAAACGGAAAAAATCACCAAAATTAAAAAGATCACCAAAAAACTGAAAAAAACCCAAAAACCGAAAAAGTCGTCAAAACGAAAAAAAGCCCTACAACATAAAAAAATCGCTAAAACTAAAAATATCACCAAAAACGAAAAAAGCGCCAAAAGTAGAAAAATCGCTAAAACGAAAAAAGTGTCAAAACAAAAAAAAATCGCTAAAACTAAACAAATCACAAAAAACCGAAAAAATCCCCAAAACCGAAAAAGCGCCAAAGCTGAAAAAGGCGCCAAAACTAAAGTAAATCGATAAAACTAAATATATCGTCAAAAAGCGTAAAATCGTTAAAACAAAATAAAATGCCAAAAACCAAATAAACGCCAAAAAAATTGATAAAACTAAAAAAATCACCAAAAACCTAAAATAGTCCCCAAAACCGAAAAAAGCGTAAAAACTGAAAAAAATCGCCACAACTTAAATAAATCGCTAAAACTAAAAACATCGTCAAAAAGTGAAAAAAAACGTTTAAAAAACGCCAAAACCAAAAAATCGCCAGAAAAAACGAAAAAGATCACGAAAATTAAAAAAGGGCCAATATCAAAAATATCGTCAAAAACAACGATAAATATTAAAAAAAATTAAATTAAACAAAAAATCAAAACGAAAAAAAACTGCCAAAATGAAAAAGGGGCAAAACCGAAAAGGGATATACATATCGCGTGCGAGCCAAAGTCGCATTTTACTTAATTTATTATTTTTTATTCTTCCAAAGTCTTCGAGTAGTAAAAGATTACACTGCTCTGCAGCAAAAATCGCCTTTTAATATAAATATATGATATATAAAGAGTTCAATGCGCTAAATACAAACCCGTTTCCAGTTACTTTCTATCAGGCTCATATTCGTTTTATATGCATGACTTATATTTCCACTAGGTACATCAGTATATTTCACCCTAACTTGGGAACAAATTGTCCGATTTAAATAAACAAGCCACCAAAAGATACGGATTAAAATTACCTTTAAGTTATTCACACATAACTTTATTATATTTCCAACTGCTTCGGGGTTATTCGAAAATTAACGACGAAAAATTAGTATTTTCATGCAAAATCAAACTTTTTTTTAGTTTCCAAGGAATCGAAGAAAAAA